>JANAVB010034459.1:42500-405000 GCA_029216955.1 Iris pallida | reverse complement strand
TCCCACAACCTGCGAGTCCACACACGGGGCGAGGGCTGTCCTTTGCACCTGCGAGTCCACATACGGGGCGAGGGTGACTTGTCTTGAAACTGACCTGCGTGTCCATATTCGGGGCGAGGGTTGGTATTCCATTGATATACCAGCAGTTCATTTATGCATACTTGATCCCGTATCCGTGTTCATAGCTACCTGTTAGTAGCCACATGTCAGTCTCATGTCTAGTTCATGTTTATACCTTGGTTATATTATTATATGATTAAACTGCTAGATAGGCATGTTTTATGTATCTTGCTAGTCCTTTGAGGACCTGATGATCTCTTCAGGTTTAGCGATTGTATGGAGTTAGTTAGCAGAGCGGGATGGTAGAGGATTGCGATGCATGATACAGGTATTTGCTTGTGATATTTCTTTATTATCCTTTCGTGCTTTATATTCAGTACCATGATATACTCTGCTTATTTATATACTCATATCATTCTTAGAGTCTAATTGAACAATATGCTAATGGGCTACAGACCATGACCCATACTTGTTCATTCTTGTTTATTTAATTCCTGTGGATTGAGATATAGTTTAGATTAGACATGATACCATGATCGTGACAGCTTATACATACTCAAGTGGGTTGGAGTCCTCTCGATACGTAGCTGGCTTGCTCACGAGCTCACGTCCGAAAAGCGGGTGCGAGTCGTGACACTCTTAGAGGAAATCTCTCTTTTATATAGGCTGAGTATGGTCCAAACCCACATGCCACGTGACCGTCGGTCAAAGGCCCCCGAATTAATGGATGAACCTGAAACTTGGCATAATGAACCTCATTTAATAGGTTAATTTTGACTGAATCCTAGGCTACTAACATTTTAGAATTTCTCTAAATGATGGCGGTAATTAAAGAAGAGGACGACCGACTCGTCCACTAAAAGAGCAGTCATTAATTGCTCTTAAAAGACTTCAACAGAACTGGCTCCTTCGTCCCCGAAGCTCAGACAACAGACTGTGCCCTCTCCTTGACTCAGGACCACAACAAGCTCGTTCCTTCTACAGCGCCCTGGAGACAACCCAAAAGCACAGTAAACTCGTTCATCTTCAAGACCAAGTCTACTACTCTCCCTAAAGCACAGTGACTTTTTTGCCTCAAGAACAAGTCCACTGCTCGCTCTTAAGCACAGTGATTTCGTTGCCTAAAGCACAAGTCTACTCGTCTCCCTAAAGCACAGTGACTTTGTCGCCTGAAGCACAAGTCTACTTGTCACCCTAAAAGTGCAGTGACTCCGTCGCTCGAAGCACAGTCGCCTCGTCGCTCTAAAAGTGCAGTGACTCCATCGCCTGAAGTACAAGTCTATTTGTCACCCTAAAAGCACAGTGACTTCGTCGTTCGAAGCACAGTTGCCTCATCGCTCTAAAAGCGTAGTGACCACGTCACCTGAAGAACTGTCTACTCGTAGCCCAGAAGCACAGTGACATAGAAGCTTCGCCCGAAGAACATGTGTCATGGTTCCACGGGTACCTTTTAGATAGTACCCAAATTGGTTTATTTAAACCACTGCTCTTAAGATATAACAAAGGTCGATTCTGTTGATTAGTGCCCTATCGGTTTATTTAAACCACAGATAAGGATGGACTTAGCTTCCATAAATAAGGGCCATATCCAATCGGTTTGTTTAAACCTATGGCCCCCTAAGATAAGAAAAAAAAATCCAACCTCGGAGATAGAAACAGAATATTCTTAGGTTTATCCGATCAACAATAAACACACACCATGTGTCGTTTATTCAGTTATTGATAACTTTCCCAAAGATCTTGATAAAAAGGAATTCCAGCATCTGCCACGTGTCAGCTCAGTAGCAGCCCCCACCGTGCAACCTCGAGATTCTCTCATATCTCTACGTGCAGCATTTCTGTACAATCCTTATGCACATCGCATATGTGCTTCCCTATAAATAGAAGAAGTTTTCTTCGATAGAGAGGCTTCAAAATCTTCAACTTCGGTACCCTCTTAATTAGCAACCCTAGAGTTTCAATCACCAGCACCAGAAAGACAAAGCAAGTTCAACTTGTCATCAGATTGTCAACGGAGTAAAGGAGCCGCTGCAATGCTCAACCTTCACCATCACACTTTCCTAGAAATTTTGTACCTAGATTTCCTGTTTATGAATCAATTGTACTCTTTCTACGTTTAATATACAAAAAGTTTGTATAACCTTTTGTCATGACAGACAGTAGATTCAACTGGAAGCTAGAATTCTTCCGACTAGAATAGTCCCCACAAGAGGGAAACTAGTATACATCCTTGTGTTTACGTTTGCTCTCTATTTTTTATTTACATATTTGTGATATATATTCTGTGATCTTGCTGGTAATAATTTTTTATTAGCTAAATTTTTGCCGCCTACTCTATTCACCCCTCCAGAGTATAGCGGATTATATTTTGTTCCTACAATTGGTATCAGAACGGGATATATAGGTAAAGCGAGGTAACACTGTTATTATTTTCTTTTCTATACTGCTATTACATAGATTACTATATCACACATGGCAACTGTAAAATTCATAAGTGAATGCCATGCCACAAACAGAGCTCCACTGTTTGATGGTACAAATTACACTTACTGGAAAATATGTATGAGTTTCTTCTTAAAATTACTAGATTTTGACTTGTGGTCTATTGTGATTGATGGCTATAAAAAGCTTGCATGTATCCTTGTTGATGGAGAGTTGCTTGAGAAATCCCATGACAAGTATACTAAAGCTGAAAAGAAATAGGCCCGTCTTGACGCACGTACTATTAATGCTTTGTTTTGTGCCTTAGACAGGACTGAATTTAACAGAGTGTCTATATGCACAACATCAAATGAAGTGTAGAAACTTCTCAAAGTTACTCACAAAGGTACGACACAAGTCAAGGAGTCAAAGATCAGCAGACTTACTCAGGAGTATGAGGCATTCCAGATGAAGCCAAACGAATCCGTCACTCAGATGCTTACAAGATTTCTGGATATTATAAACCCTCTGGCTTCATTAGGCAAGGAATACAATAACCATGAGAAGATTCACAAACTTCAACGAGCTCTCACGAAGAATTGGATTCCAAAGGCTATAATAATTATTGAAGGAAAGACCTCACTACTATGTCTTTTGAAACACTCATGGGTAAGCTACTCACCCACGAGCTGGAACTTTACGACTTTGAAGAAGTTACACTAAAGGAGAAGTCGATTGCCCTCAAAGTTCAATACAGAAGATCTGCCAAGATGATTTCGATGACAGTGACTCTGACTCTGAAGATCAAGCTCTCCTAGCAAGGAAGTTCAAGAAGTTCTTGAGATTCAATAGAAGAACGAAAGAGCACAACAGCAACAATAAAGGTGAAATAGGAAGACTTATCGACCTACTAGCTGAGGTTAGAAGTAATTATAATTCTAGTAAGGTAGGTGAGCTCTTTTCTATTAAGTTACAATTATATGAGACCACAAGACTATCCGAAGAGAAAGACAAGACCATTACCAAATTAGAGGAAGACCTACTCAAAAAGAAGAAGAGTCTTCAGCAAGCACTAGTCAGAAATGATGCACTCACTGCTGACTACAATACATTGTATGACATTTCCAAAAAGTTAGAAATTAGGTTAGGAAAATATCCTGAAGTTGTTGCTTTCTACCCTAACACGTGTCACTTACCAAAATACCGAAATACTGTCAAACCCAATACTGTCAGACCAAACCCAACCAAACCTTTGCCCAAGAAGGCTAATAGGCATGCTTTTTATTATCACCAACTAGAAAACCAAGACCTACCAATCATGCACAACACACTGCATCTAACACTCAATATGCTAGATTTCATTATTGTGGCACCATTGGTCATATCTTTCCTGCATGTAGAGTAAGAAACCTTGTTGATTTAAAGATATGTGCATGGATACTAAAGACTAACATTTCAGGAACCTACAAGAAATGGGTACCAAAAGTTTTATCTGCAAATTCTTTTGTATGTGGAACACCCAATGCATGCTAGAAGCAAGTGGATCCTCGACAGCGGTTGCTCACGGCACATGACCGGTTATGTTTCATTATTCGCAACACTGTCGAAGAAGAAAGAAGGATAGGTATCCTTCGGTAATAATCTTAATGGGTATATAGTAGGTATCGACAATATTGGTAAGGCTCCCTATCCTGTGATTAAAGATGTCTGTCTAGTAACCGAGTTAAAACATAACCTACTCAGCATAAGCCATTTAGCTGACCATGGTTATGGTATTAACTTTATCAAAGGCAAATGTACTATAGTTGATAGCTCAACTGGTAGTACTATCTTTGAGGTATTAGGGAAGACAATGTATATGTTTTTTATTTATTGGAAGAGGCTAATAAAGAAGGTAGATACTTATTCGCCAAGAATGATGAGAGTCAACTATGGGACATGAGACTCGATCATGCAAATATGGATACAATTTTAAGACTATCCACAAAGAAGTTGGTACGAGGCTTACCGGACATCACCTTCAAGAAGGATACGGTATGTAGTGAATGTAAAAAGAACAAAGCTACCCGATCCACTTTTAAGTCCAAGAACGTTGTAAGTACCACTAGACCTCTATAATTACTGCATAAGGATTTATTTGGGCCTAGTAGAATAGCTAGCTTAGGTGGTAAGTTATATTCTTTTGTAATAGTAGATGAATTCTCTATATACACGTGGGTATATTTTCCTACACACAAAAATGAAACATTGTCTGAATTTATCTCCTTTTGCAAGAAAGTTCAGAATGAGAAAGGATTCATGATCACTCGTATTCAAAGTGATCATGGCGGCAAATTTAAGAATGCAGAGTTTGAGCAATTTTGTGACACACGGTTATTTGCATGAGTTCTCATATCCTAGGACTCTACAACAAAATAGAGTTGTGGAACGTAAGAACATGACTCTATCTGAAATAGCTAGAGTTATGTTAAATTAGTTTAGTCTACCAAAATACTTTTGGGCTGAAGATGTCAATACAACTTGTTATGTTCTCAATAGGGTTCTAATTCGACCTAAATCGAAGAAGTCTTCCTATGATTTATGGTTTGATAGGACACCAATTGTTTCTTATTTTAACATCTTTGGTTGCAAATGCTTTATTTTTAATACGAAAGATAATTTAGGAAAATTTGACGAAAAGGCCGATGAAGGTATATTTTCAGCTTATGCAGCCAAAAGCAAAGAGTACAGAGTCTTCAACAAAAGGACCATGATCATCGAAGAGTCAATAAATGTTACTTTCGATGAACTGAATCAATAGACAATCGATGATGATGATGAAGACGTCTGTACATCATGTACAACACCTGCAGAACCATCAAGTACAACACCTATATATCCTCCAAGTAGAGCACGTACAGAACCAGAAGTTGGAACCATTTACCTTGAGAGTTTGCCAAAAAGAATGCAGTTTATGGCTGACCTTCCCAAGGAATTGGTAATAGGTGAGATTACCAGAGGTGTAAGTACTCGTACCTCAATTAGAGATATAGTTTCCTGTGTTGCATTTATCTCACAGGTAGAACCTAAAACTATTGAAGAAGCATGTAGATAAAATTTTTGGTTAGATGCTATGCAAGAGGAATTAAACCAATTTAAACGGAATCAAGTTTGGAAACTTGTTCCCAAGCACATTGATCATGTTATTGGCACCCGCTGGGTATTTCAAAATAAACTTAATGAGAATGGTTTAGTTACTCATAACAAGGCCCGACTCGTAGCTTAAGGATACAAACAAGAGGAAGGTATCGATTACGATGAGACTTGTACCTGAGTTACGAGATTATAATCCATTCGCATGTTATGTGCATTGCATGTTTTCACAATTTAAACTTTTTCAAATGGACGTTAAAAGTGCTTTTCTTAATGGTTTTATAAAAGAAGATGTTTTTGTAGCTCAACCTATAGGTTTTATTGATTTCAAAAGCCCAATCATGTTTTCAAGTTGAAGAAAGCCTTATACGGTTTGAAACAACCCTCTCGTGCTTGATATGATCGTTTAAGCTCTTTTTTACAGGTTTTACAAAAGTTAAGGTTGACACTACACTGTTTATAAAATCCTTTAATGGAAATCTTCTTTTAATTCATATTTACGTTGACGATGTTATCTTTGGATCTACTGATGAATCTCTTTGTCAAGAACTTTCAAAGTGTACAGAATGATTTTGAGATTAGCATGATGGGTGAACTCAAATTTTTTTTTAGACTGCAAATCAAAAAACCAACAATAGGACGTTCATTAATCAAGCCAAGTACACAAAAGACTTACTATAGAAGTTCGATCTGGAAACCGTCAAACCTCTTGGCACTCCGATGGCAACTTCAACCAAGCTTGATTTTGACGAACAAGGCAAACCGGTCGACATACGTATGTATCGAGGTATAATTGGTAGTTTACTTTATTTAACTACTAATCGCCCGGATATAATGTTTAGTGTTTGCTTGAGTGCACGTTTTCAAGCTAACCCTAAGGAATCACACTTGTGCACGGTTAAGCGTATCTTTTGATACCTTAAAATCACTTTTTCTGTCGGCTTATGATATTCTAAAACTACGTCATTTGACCTAATCGGTTATTCGGATGCTGATTTTGCAGGATGCAAAGTAGATAGAAAAAGTACTAGCAGTACGTGTCAGTTCTTAGGTAAGGCTATAGTCTCTTGGTTTAGCAAAAAGTAAAATTCTGTTGGATTATCAACTACTGAGGCTGAGTATATCGTCGCAGAACGTTATTGTGCACAAATTGTGGATGAAGCAAACCTTAGAAGACTTTGGTTTACAGTATTCACAAATACCCATTTTCTGTGACAACATTAGCTCTATTAATTTGACTAAAAATCTTGTATGTCACTCTCGCACTAAGCATATTGAATTCAGCATCATTTTCTTAGAGATCATTAAACAAATGGAGATATGTACCTTGTATATATAGACACAGAGAAGCAATTAGCTGACATCTTTACAAAACCATTAGGGGAAGATCGTTTCAATTATTTACGTCGAAGGTTAAAAAATTTAGACGTCAATAATATTAATTAATTTTATTTTATTGATTACTTTTCAATACGCAAAACTATTTTTGATACAAGCCTACAAAGGGTCTGTCTGTCACAACGGCTACGGCTAAAGCAAACAATATTTACGCCTTCCCCGGTGAACCTCCGTTAGCTGGGACAGTGCTCCTATAGCCAATCTGAGACAGTAGCTGCCTAACAAAATTTAAGTCATAAAATAATAATAATTATATTAATTGAAATTTAAAATAACTAAACTTGGAAGTAAATAATTAAAAAATATTAACGAAAATAAAGTGGCATTGTATTTACTTCTGCTAAAATATACCTCAACAGAACCCTAAGCGAACTCTAATCGAATTTGGCCCGAGTTCTGTTGGTGTCGGGTATTTTAAGTCAGAACCTGAATTGCCCCTTCCTATTCATCTTCTCCATATCCTCAAAACACAGCAGTAGCCGCGCCCGAAGTCTCTAAACCCTAGTTTTTCTTCATCCCATTTCTCTCAATTCTTTTGAAGATTTCAATCCAAATTTTGGATTTGTGCGGAGTATTTCGTTCCCTTCCACATACTCATATCTCAGAAGGTATAACCTCATCCTTCTATCTTTTTTAATTTCATAAATTTCTATACTTTTCATAGAAATAATGCCTAAGAACTTCAACCCCTTCAAGAGGAAGAAGAAGGCAGCTAGTAAAAAGGCCTCCTCTTCGAATCCAATCCATGAATCACTCTTTTCACCAGTCCAATCGGACGACGGGACGTTCAATGGGTTTTTCTTTCAAACCCATGATCAATCACTTTTATGGTATGAGGATTTCTCTATTCGCAACATATGCCCCGACGCACCGATTAAATGGACTATCTTTTCGTCCCATCGAACTTACTTTGAAGCATTAGGATTACAAAACCTTATTACTCATTCATATCTGATTGTAACTAATATTATTCGTTATTTTATTGCAATTTTACTCTTGACACTTTTAGTGTTAAAAGTCGTCTCGCCGGAACCGATATTCAATTCAATGATGTCGACTTAGCAAAAATCCTTGATATTCCAAATGAAGGTGCTCCATTAGACGATATCATGAAATTTGAGTTTCCTGTAGGCATGACCTTAAATAGCTTCAAGAACGAACTTTGTTCTCCTGATTGTGATCGTTCTGATAAGTTCAAAGCTGTTAATTTGAACTTATTTTTCTATGAATTGCATCACATCATCTACTCCACTATCTTGCCCAAATCCACCTCAAAGGACGATGTGACTACCCTTAAAATGTTTGTTCTTTACCATATTCGTAAGGGGATTCCATTTTTTGTCTCCAAGACTATCATTTAGATGATGGGTCGTTGTCGTAAAAGGAACAGAAACCTTGCTTACTCTATGATTCTCCCAATCATCTTTTAGCATTTTGAGATTGATCTATCCACTTATGCTTATGACTCTGAGCCTAATTATCTTCAAATAATCTCGTCGTAGCGTAGCTGTTCCTCCTGCTCCTCCTACTGCTCCACCTCTACCTACACAGGACTACCCTATGTCTTATAAGGGTATTCACCAGCATTTGTTTGACTTGTGAGCATTTATTACTTACACGTTGAGGGAACACAAGTTTCGAGATGCCAGTCAGTTTCAGGCTCTCGCAAATTCCTTTATGGATCTGCGATTTGCTCAGACTAGTCATTATGCCAGTTCTTTTCCTTGAGATCCAGCTGTATCTGGCTACCACTATGAGGATGAGGTGGTTCGTCACTTCTTTGAGCTCGGTAACGCTTACGATTGGTACCGTGGTTCTGGTGCTACTCCACACCCTTCTCATGGAGTTGGCACTTCTGGAGCTGGTCCATCTGGACATGGTGGCGCTGCTGGCGCTGATGATGATGATTCTGAGGATTTCTAATCTAGACGTTATGTACTTTGTCTAGATGTTATCTAGTTGGACTTTATTTTGTCTATGTATGCTTGGAAATGCTCCGACATTCCAAGATAGTACTATATCTTTCCTTATTTTAGCACCGAGACTTTTATTGCTGAGTTGATATATTTGGAACATCTAGTTATTATTCTCTTATTAGTATGCATTTCAGTGTACCGTACTCTCTCTATTATTCTCTGTATGCATTTTCCAATTCTATGCGTTGCGTTACCTATCAAAGTTTAGCTTCTTAGATAGAACTGCCTGTGAAATACTTGTTATTCTATTTTTTGTATTTCTTCAACGTTTGTTTCTTATGCATGAATTGCGGGGGGAGCTTCTCTCTTTGCAATTATTTTGCTAAGTGATACGGGGAAGAAATAGGATCTAACATTTATTACAGGATACATAATTTTTTTGGATATAGTACCATACAAGTTGAACAAGTACATTACAATTTTGATTTTATTCAAATCAAAAGATCGAGATGTTATATTGGTCAAGGTTTGTCAATTATCAAAATTGGGGAGATTGTTGGCCCATTGGTCATGGTCAAACCTGATTTTAATAATTTATCTAACCATGTCGCAATATAAGGGCTAATTGGACAATTGCTAAATATCTCCTACTGCTACCATTCAAGAATGAAGCTGTTTTGCCACATGAGTCTGTATTTCAATAATTAATATAATTTTCACATTTTATTGAGTCTTCGAATATGATGTACACCGAGTCGTACTGGAAAATAGGCTATCCCAAAATATTTTCAAAATATTCTTTGTTTTAAAAATTGTCTATCTTACAAAAAGCTCCTAAACTGCTTAAACTTTTCAAAAAGACCAAAATCAAATTTACAAAAATCCCAAAAATCAAACTTTGGACCCCAGGAGAATTCGACCAGAGTTCGGCCCAAATATTGTCCGAGTTCGGTTAGTGCCCGTTGGATTTTGAACTAGGTCATCCTGCAGTTACGGATACAACGGCTATTTACCGAGATTCTCTCAAAGAATTCTGCCCGAATTCTGCCTTTGGAAAAACTATAAATAGAGAAAAATTTTCCTCATTTCAACACACCTCTCTCTTCTCTTCTCTCTAAGCTTAATAGGTTCTTCCAAAGTGTTCTAAGATCTTTTATTTTCAAATCCCAAGCCAGTTACAATCCTCTATTTGATTTGCCTGTATGGTACGGTCTAGAAGTTTCAGAGTGATTGTAATCAGAGGCTTGATTGAAGAAAGATACTTCACAATTGAAGTTGGTCAAGTACTTCGGATCAAAGCTATCGTTGTAGGAGTTGCAAGGGCTTCAGATGAGAACTTACAGTATTTTTCCATAGTGGATTCAACTGGAAGCTAGTGTTTTTCTGACTGAAATAGTCCTCACAAGAGGGAAACCAGTATACATCCTTGTATTTGTGTTTGCTCTCTGCTCTCTGCTTTTTTATTTACATACTTGTGATATATATTTTGTGATCTTGCTGCTAACAATTTTTTATTAGCTAAATTTTTGCTGCCAACTCTATTCACCCCCCCCCATCTAGAGTATAGCGCTTTATATTTTGTTCCTACACTTACAAGTATTTGCCCATGTATAATTCTCAAACTGAATATATATATAAAATATCCCAATTAGGGAATCCAACAAATATACAAAATAAGACAAGGCCCAACTAAATATATTCTAATTTAAGCCTATTTGTTCATTAAGCCGGATTTAGAAAATATACTTTTTATATATGTAATATCCTATTATGGGATGTATAAAAGTCCACCAAAATAATGCATACAAGTCCAGAACAAATATATTCCGAATTTAATTAGCGGGCTTGAGCCCAAAGCCCAATTATTCTAAAGCCCAAAATATATTATAAGACCAAGCTATTTTTTTTCTAAAAGATTAAATTGAAAATAATAAAATATATGTACACATACTACATGTAAGAAATAATAATATTATTATTATTATTATTAATAAGACTAATGATAATAAATACTATAATAATAATATACATAATAATAATATTAGGTAATAATAATATCAATGATCTTAACAATAATCATAGTTTAAAACCCAAATCAAAATCTAATACATTAAAGCCCAACACACATATTGTCAGCCCAACTACCCATTCCAATAATAATACAAATAATAATAATAATGATAATAACAACAGCAGAAAAGGAAAGAGAACAGCAGCAATAATGATAATAACAATAGCAGCAATAATATTGTTCTATTTTATTTTAATATAAAGAGAAAACAAAAAAGAAAAGAGGACATTGGGGAGTGAAGCATGAGATGAAAGAGAGATTGGGAGGCAAACTCACCGGGAGGGAGGCTCGGTGAGCGGAGAGCTCGCCGACAGAGGAGCTCGGTCACGGGAGCGGTCTGAGGATCATGGTCTGGCGGGTGGCACGAGCGGCCTCAGTTTCGAGTCGATTTGGTGGGTCTTGGCAGCTCGTCAGATATGGAGCAATGACGGAAGATCCGGTGGGTCGAGTAGTCGGGTTCGAGAGAAATGCTAGAGAGACAGAGCCACAGGTAGGCACTAGCTACGGCATTCAATGGAGACACACGTCGGCTCTAGGTTTCATAGCGCTGGGTTCCCATAGTGGTCGTTGGTGGAAGCGGTGCAACAGAGTACAAGGCGGTCAGGTGTAGAAGACTGAAGGAAGGAAGAGGGCTCATCGCTTGGTCGTTGGAGACGACGTCGATGGCGGTGATGGCACTACGCTGCGGTGGTGTGCAGGGAGAAGGTTAGGGGTTTTTTCCCTCTTTTTTCTGTTATTTGTGGCCGGACGGCTATGGTAGTGGTGGCGTTTGGGGATCGACCGAGGGTTCGGCCAGGGATAGGTGGCTGTGGGCTACTGTTGTGTCAGGAAAAGGCAAGGGTGGTGTTGTTCCAATAGTGCGGCCAGAGTAGCCATGGTGGGGGTTCAGATGTGTTTTAGTGGTGTATGTGGGTGTGGCGGTGATGTAGGAAGTGGTACGGCAGTGGAGTGTTCTGTGGGCAGCGATTGCCATGCTCTGATTCTAAAGAATCGATAGTTGTCCCCTGGGCGTGATGTCGTACGAACCTACCTTGCGATCGCACAAGTCGTAGTCATAAGATTATCCGAAACACAATTAAGAGAGTACGCAAAGAAATAGAACAACACATTAAGACAAATAAATTTTACATTTTATTGATAATAGACATCATTTACAAGACTCTATTACAATCATGCCACACTTGCTCTTTGGCTTTGGTTTTCGTGAATGCATTTTCGTGAATATTTTCGATGGTTTTCGTGGCTTGAATTTTTGAACTTCGCATTCGTATCGAACACCTTAAATGGAACAGTGTTCTAATCAGTTGCTTATGCGATTTTAGGTGATTACGTAGGACATCTAAGCACGGCCAACCAACCAGTCCCATGTCTCAAGCAAGACTAAGGTTAGTGGCTGACCTCCCTCCCCTCGACCCTCTGGTTTCAAATCAAACATGAAACACAAAATGCATGCTTGTATTATAGTATAGAATCAATCAATTGTGGCACGATTCTTCACGAACACTTGGTATAGATCGATGCAAAACGAAGATTGTATCGATTAAAGAATGTTGCAATGATAAGGCGGCACATATTAAAAATAGGCTAACTTTCAAAGATTTTGTAGACCATGCTTGAATAATTAATTTTAGTCTAACACAGTCATGGACAACTTGTGCACAAGATTTCGCTTTCTCGAACGGAAACCCGAGGACACGGGACCGTTTCAGCCTAGGAGGAATGCAAGGTATCTGTGCTAGATGCTTGCACGGGTCATTCGAAACATTCAGCGGGGCTTTCTACCTGCGCAAAAAGGTCGCTGATAGGGCTGCAAATGAGCCAAGCCGTTCGCGAGCTGCTCGAAACTCGGCTCGATAAAAGCTCGTTTGAGCTCGGTTCGTTTAGTAAACAAGCTGAGCTCAAGCTTCATTTCCGAGCTCGTTTAATAAATGATCCAAGCTCAAGCTTAGAAGTACTCGACTCATTTGAGCTCGCGAGCTGGCTCGTTAGGAATCGTTTAGAAGCTCGTTTGTTTTTTGTTGAATTATATATATATATATAATTTTTTTTATTTTTTTTTATTTTTTTAATATATATATATATATATATATATATATATATATATATATATATATATATATATATATATATATATATATATGTGTGTGTGTGTGTGTGTGTGTGTGTGTGTGTGTGTGTATGTGTGTGCGCGTGCGCATTATATATTTATATGTCCTTAATAATTGATATTAAGGAACATTTTTAATTAAATTTTTATAAATAAATTGTTAATATTACAGGTACTTGAATTAAAACATAACTAAATTGAAATCGGACTTGTTAAGCTTGTAATCAAGCTTAATGATCTTGAAATAAAGTTGAGCGAGCTTGAAATCAAGCTTAATGATTTTAAGCTTATAGAGCTTTTTTATCAAGCTTGAATCAAGCTTGCTTATCAAGCCAAGCTCGAGCTCATACCAAGCCAAGCTCAAGCTTAATATAAACAAGCTCGAGCCAAGCTCAAGCTCTAAAATAAAAAATTTATCAAGCTCGAGCTCGAGCTTGAGCTAGATTAATTCTAGTTAAGCCAAGCTCAAGCTTATAAAAGTTTGGCTTGGCTTAGCTCGTTTGCATCCCTAGTCGCTGATTCGACCAAGATATACGTCCAGGATGACTTGAATTGCCAGTGACCCCCACTTACACAATGTTTACAATCTTTTGTTATAAATATGACATGGAAGGAACATGGTAAGTTACGCTACAACTGTATGCTCTGCCGTGGGTAAGATTTATCGTAGTTATTTTATATTTCCTATCAAATGCATGCCCCTTAACATGTTAATATGCAAATCAATCTGGATGGTTAGAAAGATCATAAAATAGCAAACATGCTTTATAAAACTGCTTGAACAAATGAGAGCTTGGATTTAAATCAGCCACTCGTCGGTACATATGATCGTACTGACCCTCGCTCTCTACAGGTGCTATAAATCAGGAGGAGTGCACCAACTAACCAAGAAGACGTTCGTGTTTTGAAGCGCATGTCGAAGACTCGCTGTCCAACTTTTGAAGACTCTCTGCAATCAGTCCAAGAAGATGTCTCGACTCCCCCCATCCCAGGTGGCTGGAATACTTTTGTTGTATATTGAGGGATGTAATGTATGGAATGACTATCTCATCAACATTCATTTTGTAATCGAGTCATGTTGTAAGCCTCCGCTGCGTCATATACAAAGCCTTAGATTGAGTATCATTGATTAAGTTGTAATCTTGATATTTTGTTGAGTCGATTCGAACAAACTAGAAATGATGCACACGGGATTGGGATTGTGCAAGTATGAAATACGAAAATGATTGAGTAGGTAAATTGAATTGAGAAAAAGATAAGGTGTAACAAACAGATGACTCAGTCGATGAATCAATATGAATCGTATACGAAAAGTTAGCACGATTGGAAGTTAGCATGCATGGAAATAATTCGAATATACAAGAATGACTCTAAGGATTTGGGATAAATGTTGCTCGATAACTTAAAATAAATGGATGAACATACGTGATTTTGGGTTTGAATGAATTGATCATGTAACTAGTTCAGGTGATAATGATCGAACTTGATGTTAAATGTCGAGAAGATTATGGTATATTTAATTCGGATGATAGCATCAGTTGCACGACTCGGAGTTCGTTGCAGAGGAAGATCGTCAAGTTATGTATATCATTGATGGTATTGAGGCCTATCAAAGATCGATGTGCGATAACCCATGGGTACTCTGGTTCGAGGAATGATGATCATATAAAATGTTATTATTTTGATGGATGGTATACTTGGGATTTTGATAGAAATGAATGTTTGGATAAAAATGAAAGTGTCTTGATTGTTTCGAAGATAACCACAATGTTGACGTTCTTGTCTCGTGCAAGCACAACTCCAGCCTCGCATATGCGTCATGTCAGATTTGGGCTATCATTCTGTGGAAGCGCTGACATGGTAATTCATGTCCAGCGAGAATGATCGAAATTGCGGGAGATCATGACGTGGCAATTGGATTATTCGACTTGTGGTTTGATGCGAAGGTGAATTCGAGGATGGTTCGGACTTGTGATTGACGATTAAGTAAGTTTGAGGATTGAGTAGATCCAATCTACGTATCGAGAATGAATTAGTCTAGACACAAAACAAGAATTATGCCCGGAGGAGGAAAATTATCCTGTGGGAGCATTAGCATGGTGATTTCATGTCCAGCATGGATAATCGAACTTGCGGAAGACTGGAGCGTGACATATTGCTATGCTAGACAACCTTGTGATCGAATACGTGAATGGGTTAAACGACTTAGAAAATATGGTATAAAAATTATGGTTTAGTGACAAATCGTATCGTGTGGTACTTGACTTGGACAGGATGGATATATGGATTATATCAATCATGTTTGAAAAGAAAGATCACGCGAATTGCTAGTTTGGAAGTACGATATGGATATGCCATGGGATTTGTTGAGCAGAACTTACCATTGGATGGCTTTGCTAAATGACTCGGACCCTTGGGATTGAACGTTATAATTACGAATAGGATAAATCTATGCTCAAAGTTTAAAAATCAGAGTGATGCGCGCTTGGGTAGAAAGGCTCGTAGTATCAACTTTGGTTTGACCTTAGGATTAGGGTCAAAGTTGATAATATTGTTTGGGAACTGTGATTCCAATACTGACGTTGACTTTAGCTTGGAGAGATGGCCTAGCGGTTAGGCAAGACGTCCTTGTTTCGAGAGGTAGTAGCGATATGATTGATTTTGGGATTAATATGATGAATCAAATATATGGAATTGGATTCACTATCACGAGGCTTAGCTAAAATGCATATATTTCGGGGACGCCTTAAGTATATGCATGATCCAACTAAGTGATACATTGAATTCAAGTGAGACTAAAGGAACGGAACGGTGTCGAGGATTTTAAAATTGTGTTTCAAAGAAATATTGATGGTAGTACGATGCTGGATTTGAAATGAACTTAAATGCTGATTGATCGGGTGGTTTAATCAAAAACTAAGTGGTCTATATGTGCGACGAGTATAAGTTGCCCAAAGTTTGAGATACAGGAGTTCAATGTGAGAAAATAATAACTAAGGCACGAGCATGGCTCAGATTAAAGAAACGCATAGGAGGAGTGTGTCCGAGGATCATTGAATGCTAAATCAAATGACAAGTCGATGAGTGTGTACTCAGTAAGTTTCGAGGATAAAACTTTTTCTGCGTGGTGTATAATGTAATGCCCCATCCCGCTCAGTTCAATTGGATGAACCAAATGCCAACGACATTTAGACTTAGACATGCAACGGCTTGCTCGAAGTCCTGCTCGGTCGAGGCAACTCCTCGCTCTGGTGGGTGGCTTCAGTGAACTTGCCTCAGCTTGGCCTTCACAATAATAAAATAAAAGTTTCAACTGCACAAGTAGGCTTGATAATAAAAGAGACGAATCCACATAGCTAAGGAAATAGTCCCCACTTGGGTCAGATTGAGTTAGAATATGGAAAGGTCCCACGGTCAACTTAGAAGCGTTGCACGACGTGCTTTCAAATAGACACTCGATCCTTTGTCCCATGGCTTGGGAGGAGGAAAGGTTGGTTTATGTTGCCACAAGGATATGGACTTAGCATAGCCATAGACATCGTACGACATAAATGCTTGGTAAAGCATGCACCGTCCCACCGTCCAATGCTTGGCATAGCATAGTTGTCCCACAAGTCTCAATGCACGTTTCTATGTTGCAAGGCTTGGCATAGTCTTTGCTCGATCCCACGGTGCTACGGCTTGATATAGCCACATGTTCTTATGGTCTCAAGGCTGGTCATATAGAATATGACTTGGGCGATAGTGTCACACAGAATACAAATCGGTTTAACGCACAAGATACGGTTGGTCTAATAAAAAGTAAGCCACGGTCTATGGCACTTCAAAAGAACTTGATTTGTTGAAATTGAACAGGAGGGCTATCAAAATAGTTGTTCCTGAGTTAAGTTAGAAAAAGAGTATGGTAACGCTGAAAGTCAAAATGATATGGTAACACTGAAAAATATGTCGGGACTGTAGGTCAGTCACCAAGAAGAAATATGTCAGAACTATAGGTCAGTCGCCAAAAAGAAATATATCAGGACTATAGGTCAGTCGCTGAGGCAATCCCTGGCTTAGGCTCTGCAAAAGAAGTATGAAGAGTAAAGAAGTGAAACAAAAGAAGAAAGTCGGTCGGTTAGGCCATGCATTTACGTCGAGTCTAGATGTCGTCGTAGGTGCGTGGTCATGGACAACTTGTGCACAAGGTTTTGTGCCCTCAATTCGGTAGCCTAGGGCCACAGGACCGTATCGGCCTAGGAGGGAAGCAAGATAGTTAGGCAAGAACATATTGCGGTGATTCGAGGACTTCAGCAGGTCTAGCTACCCTTAGCTGCAAGGGTCTCGTCTCCGCATGCATGATGTCGATCGAATCTGTAAGCCCCCTAAATTTCTACTACGAATTTTTTTAAAAAAATTTATACTTCGTATTTACACGTTGCATACGAGTTTGCATTTTTGCGTAGCATGCGAGATTTGCATTTCGTATTGTCGACAAGTGCGAATATGTGTCGAGCTACATATTTTAGAAAAATATATTTTATTATAAATTTTATTTTAATAGGAAGGTACATTTTCAAATAAATGGGATAAATAATTTCTTTTGTATAAAAGTTATTTTGGTCGTCGTTTAAAAATAAGTAGTAATTTGAAATTTTTGGTTTATATGGAATATTTTCCAAATGTTTTGCGAAAGGTGAAATTTGTTTATTAATAAATTTTGTTATTTACAAAAAACTAGTTTATGATTTCATATTTAAGTATTTATCATGATTTTCAAAATTAATTTTTACCGTATTTATTTAATTATGAAAATAATATTTAGGATTTTGTTAATGATAATATTTGATTAAATATGGTAATTTAAATTGGAAAAGATTTTATTGACTTTATTTAAAATATTTTAATTTAAGTATAGAATATTTTTAGATTGGATTTACTTTAAATTTGAATCAATTTGAATTAATAGAGGAATTATCTAATTGGGATTTAAATAAATCCCAATCTCTATCCAACGGGGAATTCCCACCTCCTATAAAAGGAGAGGTACTCCTCCAGCAATTTTCCATCCACAACCAAATCGTGCATCGTGTCGGTGTCTCATCCACTATATTTCTATTATAATTACAGTTGTTTTCTCCATGTCCGATAACCCCGGATACCGACCCCCGTACCTCGTAGGACACGAATACCATCCGTGTTCTAATCCTAAATCCAAACTCCTATTCTGCCATCATCCTCGTCCCCGTCGCCGTCGTACTTCAGGCACCCCACCACTATCACCGCCACCAGTCTCCGTCACCACCATCATCCTCCCTCCAACTAAGATTCGACCACCACGGTGATCCCCAACTGCCTTCACCGTGCCCGTCCCCAATCTCCCAACTAGGCCGTACAATACCAGCACCCACTCCGTCATCATCGCCGACCCAACCACCATCAACAGAAGTAATGAGGAGGAATAGAAGAAACCTCACCTCGGTCGCGGATCCATGCCGCACTCACCGCCGCCCCGCCGATGGAGGACCACAGCCGCCCCCGTCTGCTCGAGCCCCTGCTGATCCCGCTCCATCTTCCACAGCCCCGTTCCTCCCTCCTGGAGCACGAGACCCGCTCCCCGTCACCCTTCCGGCGACCGGCCACCGTGCGCCGCCCGAATCTTCCGCCCGCCGGTAAACGATCATCCGCCGCCCCCTTCTCTCCTCTCCGACCGCTGTTCCCAGCACACATCCGCCACCTTCGTAAGTCGAACCGCCGAGCGCCACCCTGGGCGTCCCCCTTCGAAGCCGTCTGCTGCCGCCAGCGTGTCCGCGTCGACCGCGCCACCACAGGCAGCTGAGCCTGGAGCAACCGGCACCCCTTCCGCGCTTCGCCGCCGGCGACCACTTCGACGACCGTCGCTGTAAGCTCCCCATACTTCCCCCTTTTTTTGACCCTTCCCTCTCACCAATTTTTTTTCTTTCTATAAAAGTACAGCAGTAGCTGTACTTATTGGTTTTATTATCATTACATTTATTATTATTATTATTATTGTTATTATTATTATTATTATTATAATATATGTATTATAGATACGATTATTATTATTATTATCATCATTATTATTATTATATTAAAAGAATGAAGATGTATAGTTCTGTTAGGATTTTATTATTATTATTATTATTATTATTATTAGATTAATACTGTTGATTATTATTATTGTTGTTATAATATCATTAGTATTATTTTAATATTTTTGTTTTGATTATGATTTTATTATTATTAGTGTATTATTTGGTTTATTAAATGAATTCGATAATTAATATTTTCCAAAATACATTTTGACAAAATTAGGGTTTAACCCCAAACTGTTTTATTTATTTATTTTATTTTTCAAAGTACTTATTTAAAATACTTTGACAACTTAGAGTTTTGCCTAAAAAGATTTATTATTTTAAGTATTTTTCTGGACTAATGAAAATGTATTTTTCCAAATTACATATATAAAATATTTTCAAAGTATTTACATAGAATTATTTTGCAAGTATATTATGAAATATTTTCTAAAAATAGGACACGCGTCTCTTCGCTCAAACTCTCTTTGAATTATTCCCTTTACTCCTAGCTAATCGTGCTTCTCTATTTTCTTGCAACTTCGGACCATGACACATCGAACATGGCTATCGGACAATCAAGACTTGTCGGAATATTGCACCACATCAGGCGTAACACCAGGCAAGATACCTTGCCATTATACTGTTTATTTTCAGTTTGTATCTTATTACATATCACTGTTCATTTATTTCTAGTTCTTGATTACTGTCCGCTCAGTGATATTAGCTGTACCTTGCTATTTATCCTTTGATTGCATATGGACCTAGAGTTAAGGGACTACCACTAGTTTAGTGCATTACATAAACTTTGACACTGATGTGCCACGAGATGTGTGAGTTGTGAGTAGCAAATAGCCTACGGACTTGCGTGTTGGCTGATCACTGATGCGTGCAGGACGTGCGTTAGGTCTAACTGTCAATAGTTGTATGTTAGAAGACTTGACGGTTAGTAGTGTTACATGTCGTGGATGCCACATGGTAGGTACATTGGGTGGGGAGAATATTTTCTCGTCGTATGGGCTTCGATTGCACTTCCCTTGTAACCCGGAAGCTCCGCTGGAGATACGGGTATGAGCCTCTCAGGTTGGCCACTGTCATTTTTGAACGTCATGTGCTTAGGTCACTGGTGCCCAAGTGGGGACTATACCAGATCCCATTTACAGCCAGGGCTCATGCGACGAAAGGTTTGTTCTCAACTGCATGTTCACTTTAGTATGGTTAGATTACCTTATAGTGTCTTGTCACTTTCTTTGATTGTGGTATATTTTATATTCAGTATTTATATGGCATGTTTATTGTATCTTGTTACATCCCTCTGAGGACCTGGTTATCTCGCCAGGTGTGTGTGTTCTTGTCTTTCGCAGGTGTTCTAGCCGTGGCCATGGTTGTCACTATTTCTTCGAGGATGATTGCGCTTGATCGTCTTCGCTTCGCCTGCCAAACTTATTTTATTTTCCATGTATTTTTTCTTACTTGTTGGTAGTGGATTTGTTTCCGCCCAACGATTGTATACATGACAAATTCAAATTTGCTTTTATATCATTATTTATCTTTGTGGATAAGATTTAGTGTCTTGGTTACTGTATTTTACAGCTTATGTATACATACGATGGTCCATATACTTCGTATGTATACAGAGGCATAATTATGTTTTAGTCCTACGTATTTTGGGACTGGGGCGTTACATATTTTTGTGGTGGCCCAAGAAGGTCTAGTTTGCCGTTTCGGTTACATGATTGAACCAAACGGGCCTACAATATAGGATTAGAATCTAGAATCTCATCCACTTGCTTGACATCCTTTTTTGACTTCAAATTCCGAACTCTCGTCCGACCTCCTTGAATTACATCTTGCTTGACTCCTTCTACCGTAAATTCTTAGTTTCGTGTTTAGTAAGATGACTACACTATTATATGCCTATAGGTTAAACACATGGCTAGATGGATTGCATTGACAATTAATATGCATTGAGGTCTTATTTGAGTTATAAAGACATTTTCCTCAAAGTATGATTTTAAGGATTAGTTAGTACCAAGTTGGGTAGTAGCATATTACCACTTTCAAAAGATAGTTGGAATTTAATCTTGATATTACAAAGGGGTATACACAAGAGGATAGCTAGATAGAGAAAACAACTTGATTTGATTTTGCGTTTTGATTTTTGAAGGTCTTTGAACATTTAGGATTTATCGAGTTATAGTTATACATCTTTTTGGAAGGATATAATTTTGATTTGGAAAAGGATCATAAAATTATGATTTACGATTGACCAAAATTTGAGGATGATTAATAAATTTTGGTGAAATATTTTTGAATTAAATTGTGTCATATGATCTATGATTTATAAAGTTATTTAGATTTTGAGTTTAAAAACCTTGATTATGGATATTTAAAATTTTGGAAAAAAAAGAATTACTTTTGAAGAGTAGTTGTGACTTATTGGAAGCTAGATATACACATTTGAAAGGATATATAATTAAATTCGGGAGTTATCTCAATATTCTATTTTGTAGTATGAATTTCAGCTGATAAACCTAACTAAATGTTGAGTTTAAGGTTTAAAAAAAAAGATGATAATAATTATTCGATTTACGATATACAGGAGTTGTTTCGAGATTGACTAGAGATTTAAAAATTTTAAAGTTGACAGTCTAAGATAATTGGAATATTTGGCGGAGCATCTTGGAAATTTTATTGAAAAACTTTCGAGGAACTTGAAATTTTAGATTAGATCACATATTGGTGAAGGACCAAAAAACAAGAAAGGTCACCCTAGTGATATAGAAGTATTTCACATTAGATTGTCATACCACCTATGATTATGATATTGCATATACTCTAGTATAGTTAGTCATCGACCAAACCGATGAACATATCTTTGGCTTACTTGACCTTCCCTCAAATCTAGACATTCATTCGTGACATCTAATTGTTTGAAACTTAGAAATGATTAGAACCATCCCCTTGACCATACCCTTATCTATGAGACTATCTTTCCTTAAGAAACTGTATCTCTAACTTATTTTACCTTGATCTACGAGACTTATAATTATCTTTATTCGTGCTTTAACCTTCATTTTTGTGCATTAATTAGTAGCTTATGAAAACCCACTTTCTATTTTTGATCATTTGGCATCCCCTATTGTGACTTTGATATTTGGAGCACCACGCTAGACTTTTCCTTCCAACAAATTTTACATGTAAGACCTAGACGAGCTCACCTTCATGTTGGTATATCATGTCCCACTAAAACACGTCCCCTTGTACTCTATTTTCATGGTATGACTTTCGGGCCATAAAGACTCAACCAATACCCTTACCATGGTACCAATATAGACTCCACCTCGATTCAAATTTTTGACCTAATATGTGATGGTGATCTATTAAATGCTTAACTTTGTGTTTATCTTGACTGCTTAACCCTTGTCATTTTATTTTGTATTACCTTGATTTACTTAGACCCATAACACCTTTTTACTCTTCATGCAATATTGCAACCCTTATCCTTCTCTCTTCCAATTAAATTACTTCGCTCATATTCACTATGTTTCCTCCGTGGTTATGCAACCATGTCCCTTGTATGATTTTCTTGTGCGGATATGAAATTTGATCATGACATTCTTGGGTAAGTAGAGGTAGATTAGGGAGCCCCACAACATAGATAAATAATTACGAGATTATGAGGTATAGATGGGACATAATTAATTATGCGATAAATCCTAAAGTGAGGAATGTGAGATAGTATTTTTATGATCAAGGGTAAATAGACTCCTCGGCTAACGAAGAGGATATTGAGGTAATCAAATATTGAGTGTGGAATTTCTAAAAGCTTGGGTGGTTAAGAACCAAATTTATTTATTAAATTTATGGATGCAAATTTTTGACGTTGCCTTTGATAACACATAGTGCTATGCTGATATTAGTTTTCAAGTATAACCAATGGTTGAAGAAAGAAATTGCTTATATTTTTGACGAATTAAGGAATACGACCCTAAGATGATTATGAATATGAAGTAAGACGGGTTTCATTTTTACCATCATGAATTAAAAGATCAACGGATTCCAATTCCCGAAGAAGACACTAATAGGTAAAGAATTTTCATTGTGTTGTGAAGATATGATCAACAAATATTAAAGGTGATAGCTTATTTTGGGTACTTTAAGGATAAGTACAAATTTCCTACAAAGAATGTTGATTTAACATTTGATTAGTCATATTGAAGGATTATCTAGAACCTACTCTTGAAGAGATTGTGAATGACGAGATCTATTTTGAGGAAAATAGATATATAGATATGTGAGAGAAGTAAATTAGAGATTCATTTAATTCAAAATTGTTGAACTTTTTGAAATTTTTTTACGATGAAATATTGAATTAGATAATTGCATACATTTTTGGAATTTAAAATTTGTGAGGAAAATGATTGAAGTAAATAAAGGAGAAAAGAAAGTTATGGAATATATTGTAATAGTGAATGACAAATTGATAAGGACGATTTGAGATTTTAACAATATTGAAAACACGCAAGGAAATGTTGAACCAAGAATAGTGGTCTAATGATAAAAATTTATATTGGAAGACTATTACCTAATTGGGGAGCTTGCACGTCCATAGAACAAATGATAGTGAATGATGGATTATAGGCATCGAGGGGTTATCATACGCATAATCATACTATAACCGATTCTTTCCTAGTCATCCAACTGATCTATTATCATTGAAATGTGCCCGCCTCCTCGCAGGATATTTTGTTTGCATTCTTGTCCCAAGAAGATCTTGTACATCTATACGAATATACTGCTTCTACCTCCTTCACCCTACCTACCCTAATTATCCCTAAATTTCGAGGACGAAATTCTTTTAAGTTGGGTAGGATGTAAGCCCCCTAAATTTCTACTACGATTTTTTTTTAAAAAAAATTTATACTTCGTATTTACACGTTGCATACGAGTTCGCATTTTTGCGTAGCATGCGAGATTTGCATTCCGTATTGTCGACAAGTGCGAATATGTGTCGAGCTACATATTTTAGAAAAATATATTTTATTATAAATTTTATTTTAATAGGAAGGTACATTTTCAAATAAATGGGATAAATAATTTTTTTGTATAAAAGTTATTTTGGTCGTCGTTTAAAAATAAGTAGTAATTTGAAAATTTTGGTTAATATGGAATGTTTCCAAATGTTTTGCGAAAGGTGAAATTTGTTTATTAATAAATTTTGTTATTTATAAAAAACTAGTTTATGATTTAATATTTAAGTATTTATCGTGATTTTCGAAATTAATTATTACCATTTTTAATTAATTATGAAAATAATATTTAGGATTTTGTTATTGATAATATTTGATTAATTATGGTAATTTAAATTGGAAAAGATTTTATTGACTTTATTTAAAATATTTTAAATTAAGTATAGAATATATTTAGATTGGATTTTCTTTGAATTTGAATCAATTTGAATTAATAGAGGAATTATCAAATTGGGATTTAAATAAATCACAATCTCTATCCAACTGGGAATTCCCACCTCCTATAAAAGAAGAGGTACTCCTCCAGCAATTTTCCATCCACAACCAAACCGTGCATTGTGTCGGTGTCTCATCCACTATATTTTTATTACAATTACAGTTGTTTTCTCCATGTCCGATAACCCCGGACACCGACCCCCGTGCCTCGCAGGACACGAATACCATCCGTGTTCTAATCCTAAATCTGAACTCCTATTCTGCCATCATCCCTGTCCCCATCGCCGCCGTACTTCAAGCACCCCACCACTATCACAGCCACCAGTCTCCGTCACCACCATCATCCTCCCTCCAACTAAGATCCGACCACCACGGTGATCCCCGACCGCCTTCTCCGTGTCCGTCCCTGATCTCCCAAACAGGCCGTACAACACCAGCACCCTCTCCGTCATCATCGTCGACCCAACCACCATCAACAGAAGTAATGAGGAGGAATAGAAGAAACCTCACCTCGGCCGCGGATCCATGCCGCACTCACCGCTGCCCCGCCGATGGAGGACCACAGCCGCCCCCGTCTGCTCGAGCCCCCGCTGATCCTGCTCCATCTTCCACAGCCCCGTTCCTCCCTCCTGGAGCGCGAGACCCGCTCCCTGTCACCCTTCCGGCGACCGGCCACCGCGCGTCGCCCGAATCTTCCGCCCGCCGGTGAACGATCATCCGCCGCCCCCTTCTCTCCTCTCCGACCGCTGTTGCCAGCACCCATCCGCCGCCTTCGCAAGTCGGACCGCCGAGCGTCGCCCTGGGCATCCCCCTTCGAAGTCGTCTGCTGCCGCCAGTGTGTCTGCGTCGACCGCGCCACCACAGGCAGCTGAGCCTGGAGCAACCGGCCCCCTTCCGCGCTTCACCGCCGGCGACCACGTCGGCGACCACCGCTGTAAGCTCCCCACACTTCCCCCTTTCTCGACCCTTCCCTCTCACCAATTCTTTTTTTTCTTTCTATAAAAGCACAGCAGTAGCTGTACTTATTGGTTTTATTATCAATACATTTATTATTATTATTATTATTGTTATTATTATTATTATTATTATCATTATAATATATGTATTATAGATACTATTATTATTATCATCATTATTATTATTATATTAAAAGAATGAAGATGTATAGTTCTGTTAGGATTTTATTATTATTATTATTATTATTATTATTATTATTATTATTAGATTATTAATACTGTTGATTATTATTATTATTGTTATAATATCATTAGTATTATTTTAATATTTTTGTTATGATTATGATTTTATTATTATTAGTGTATTATTCGGTTTATTAAATGAATTCGATAATTAATATTTTCCAAAATATATTTTGACAAAATTAGGGTTTAACCCCAAACTGTTTTATTTATTTATTTTATTTTTCAAAGTACTTATTTAAAATACTTTGACAACTTAGAGTTTTGCCTAAAAAGATTTATTATTTTAAGTATTTTTCTGGACTAATGAAAATGTATTTTTACAAATTACATATATAAAATATATTCAAAGTATTTACGCAAAATTATTTTTCAATTATATTATGAAATATTTTCTAAAAATGGGACACGCGTCTTTTCGCTCAAACTCTCTTTGAATTATTCCCTTTACTCCGGACCATGACACATCAAACATGGCTATCGGACAATCAAGACTTGTCGAAATATTGTACCACACCAGGCATAACACCAAGCAAGATACCTTGCCATTATACTGTTTATTTTCAGTTTGCATCTTATTATATATCACTGTTCATTTATTTCTAGTTCTTGATTACTGTCTGCTCAGTGATATTAGCTGTACCTTGCTATATATCCTTTGATTGCATATAGACCTAGAGTTAAGGGACTACCACTAGTTTAGTGCATTACATAAACTTTGACACTGATGTGCCACGAGATGTGTGAGTTGTGAGTGGCATATAGCCTACGGACTTGCGTGTTGGCTGATCACTGATGCGTGCAGGACATGCGTTAGGTCTAACTTTCAATAGTTGTATGTTAGAAGACTTGACGATTAGTAGTGTTACATGGTCATGGATGCGATATGATAGGTACATTGGGTGGGGAGAACATTTTCTCGTCGTATGGGCTTCGATTGTACTTCACTTGTAACCCGGAAGCTCTACTGGAGATACGGGTATGAGCCTCTCAGGTTGGCCACTGTCGTTTTTGAACGTCATGCGCTAAGGTCACTGGTGCCCAAGTGGGGACTATACCAGATCCCATTTACAGCCAGGGCTCATGCGACAAAAGGTTTGTTCTCAACTGCATGTTCACTTTAGTATGGTTAGATTACCTTATAGTGTCTTGTCACTTTCTTTGATTGTGGCGTATTTTATATTCAGTATTTATATGGCATGTTTATTGTATCTTGTTACGTCCCTCTGAGGACCTGGTTATCTCGCTAGGTGTGTATTTTCTTGTCTTTCGCAGGTGTTCTAGCCGTAGCCATTGTTGTCACTATTTCTTCGAGGATGATTGCGTATGATCGTCTTCGCTTCGCCTGCCAAACTTACTTTATTTTCCATGTATTTTTCCTTACTTGTTGGTAGTGGATTTGTCTCCGCCCAACGATTGTATACATGACAAATTCAAAGTTGCTTTTATATCATTATTTATCTTTGTGGATGAGATTTAGTGCCTTGGTTACTGCATTTTACAGCTTATGTATACATACGATGGTCTATACTTCGTATGTATACAGCTGGCATGATTATATTTTAGTCCTACGTATTTTGGGACTGGGGCGTTACAGAATCAAATAACGTGCAAGCACGACACGATTTTAGTCAAGAAGGTATGCACAGTTGCAACACCATTATGGAGCCTAAGATTTGGATATATGGAAGACATATGCTTCGGTACGAGAAGTGGTGTCGAGTATTAAGTCGTTGGCATAGAGTTACATATGTTGGAATTTGAGTCACTTTGAGTTAAGTCAAAAATGGTCGTAAGGCAAGTTCGGATAAGTTATATTGAGTTGTGAGGTGCGGCCTTGGTGTTTGAAGCACAACCATATTGTTAGACCATTAAGCCATGGTCAAACCGATTTCGATAATTGCCTTAAAACTTCGAACTTGATATGAAAAGAAACCAAAGATCGCAGATCTCATCTCCACTGAATTTTTTATATTTATTCTGTATTTTCTTTTATTGAGTCTAGATTATATTGTGAGTGGGATCACTGGCATTTAGAAGTTCTATCTTAAAACTAATCCTTGATCCATTTCCTGACCTAAACCAAACCCACATCTAAAAGCCTAAACCAAATCAGGTTGACCAGGATCCCTGGTAACTGAACTCAGCCAGAGTTCTGCCCGAACTCGGACCGAGCACGGTCGCCTGGGATTTGTCCTGGTTAACAACTTTTCCTATTCTTTTGGATCACCAACGTTCAAAATTATGAACGTTAGCCTACCGAGTTCTACCCGAACTCTGTCTCAAAATTCCTATAAAAAGAGAAGAAATTTCTATTTCTATTCACTCATTCAATCTTTATCTTCTCTATCTATTCCTAAGCTTTTTATTCTATTTACAAAGCTTCAATCTTCAAAATTCTAAAACAACTCCGATCCTTCTAGTGTCGATGGTTTCTGATTAAGAGTATTCGAGTTGTATAAAGCTTGGCGTATGAAAGCTTTTCTCAGAAAGGTGTTGTCAAAGTTTGATTGTGGGCTTCGGATGAAAATATGATGGTGTTGAAGTTGGCATGTTCTTCGGAGTAAAGCACGCAGTGTAATCTCTATTCAAAATAATGGATTATAGCGAGCAAGAGTTCTCATGAACTGGACTAGTCCTCTCAGAGAAAAATCAGTATAAACCTTCTGGGTCTGCATATTGCTTTCTTACCTCCACTATTTACTACTTTACTTGCATTTAAGTTTGTTTAATCATTTGCTTCACATGCTTATAATTTTTAATTGGTAATTATTTTCCGCTGTACTCTATTCACCCCCTCTAGAGGTGCCATCGATCCTACAATTGGTATCAGAGCACAGTTTATCTCTAGCTGAATTAAAACACCTTGAGATATGGCATCCCTATATCCAAGCAATGATGCAGGTCAATCAACAATTAGGCCACCCGTATTTGATGGCATAAAGTACTCGTATTGGAAGACATGTATGAGCTTTTTCCTCAAGTCTCTTGATTTCGATTTATGGTCGATTTTCATGAATGGATATAAGAAACCACTACCTATTATGGTAGAGGGCGTTGTAGTGGAAAAACCATTCGACAGATATACCGACAATGTAAAGAAAAAAACTAGTCATGATGCAAAAGCCGTAAATGCGCTAACATTCATAGCTAACCACAAGACGGCCTCGGACGATGAAAGTGAGACAGACTGCTCAGACAACAAACATATGGCCCTCATGACAACAAACTTCAAAAGATTCCTCAGATATAAGAAGTCGAACAAGAAGAAGAAAGATTCTAGAGACGATGAAGAACCTATCTGCTTTAGCTATAAAAGAACATGAATATCAAGAAAGAATGTCCTGTCATAAGGAAGGGAAGCATGCTTGATCAGACAAGCCAGAAAAGGTCTGCAACTAGAAACTATGCCAATACTAGCATGTGGTGTGAAAGCGAAGCTAGTGATTCAGAAGAAGAAGAGAAGCATCGCAACACATGGAACCTATGCTTCATGGCTACTGATGTTAAGGTAATATTGAACCCTCTCTATGAAGAATTTACTTTTAATGAATTATCTAATGCTTTTACTGATCTATTAGAAGATCAGAGAAAACTGATAGATATGTATAAAAGTGGTAAGAAATAGCAAAAAATTGTACAATCTGAGTTTTCAAAGCAATCTAAATGCTAAAAGATATTAAAGATTTTACTAGTGACACTAATGAGATTAATTCTTTGAAATTAAGCTTACATAAAGCTCTTGAAAAGCTTGAGAAAGCGAATCAAGAAAATGTAAAACTTAACGATCTCTATGAACTAGAGAAAAGAAAGTATAACATTGCTGCTCAGAGAGTAGATACACTCACGGCCAAGTATAATGAAGCCTGTGACATCTTTAAAAAGTTAGAGATCAAACTGGGCAAACAGGCTGTTAAACCTATAGCTCAGGTGAACACAAGTCATAAGGCTAAACACAAACACAACATGACCAACACTGCTAGAACTGTTATAAGTCATGCATATATGTATACCTTTCCACACAATAAGAAAGCACACACATCTTCAAAAACTCATGATCTTCGAACTATACCTAGCACTACAATTCTGCTACATGTCACTATTGTAGTATTTAGGACATGTATCACACCAGTGTAAAATTAGAAAGGGTAGTAGATCTTAATGTGTATGTATGGGTTCCAAAAACTAACATATCAGGACCCTCAAGAAAGTGGGTACCAAAGGTTACATCTTCAACTTGTGTTATAGGTAGACCTTCCTCCTCCCACTAGAAGCAAGTGGATACTCGATAGTGGTTGCTCCAGGCACATGGTAGGTGATAACAAATTGTTTGCAACTCTATCGATGAAGAAATAAGGCTATGTCTCCTTTCGGAATAATCTTAAAGGATATGTCATTAGAATTGGCGACGTAGGTACTTCTCCCTCACCTATTATTAAATATGTATGCTTAGTAACATAACTAAAACATAATCTACTAAGTATTAGTCAACTGACTGATCATGGTTATGGAATTAATTTTGTTAAAAATAAATGTTATATTTATGATAAATCTTCTAGAATAACTTTCTTTGAGGGAATAAGAGAGGACAACATATATGTAGTATATTTGTCGGAGAAGACTAACAGTATAGGAAAGTGTTTGTTCACAACTCATGACGAAAGCTGGGTAAGACATATGTGTCTTGGACAAGCGAAATGGACACTATTGCAAGGTTGTCCACCAAGAAACAGGTAAGAGGTTTACCAGAAATAACTTTCAAGAAAGAGATGGTCTGTGCCGAATGTGAAAAGAACAAGGCATCTCGATCATCTTTCAAATCACTAAACGTTGTAAGTACCTCTAGAACCGTTTAGTTACTTCATATGGACTTATTTGGACCAAGTAGAGTCGTCATTCTTGGCGGTAAGCTATATGCCTATGTGATAGTTGATAACTATTTACGTTATACTTGGGTTTACTTTCTAGCAAATAAGAATGAGGCATTTTCTGAATTTGTATCTTTTTGTAAAAAGGTGCAAAATGAGAAAGGATTCATGATTACTCGGATACGAAGTGATCATGGAGGAGAATTCGATAACCATGAGTTTAAATCATTTTTTTTGATTCAAATGGGCTATCACATGAATTCTCTTACCCCAAAACTCCTCAACAAAATGGCGTTATGGAGAGGAAGAATAGAACTCTTGGCAATATGGCCATTGTTATGCTTAATCAGTATAATCTTTCAAAGTATTTTTTGGCAGAAGTTATTTATATAGCATGTAATGTTCTGAATAGAGTTCTTATTAGACCCATCTCTAAAAAGACTCCTTATGAATAATGGTTTAATAGAACTCCTAACATCAGCTATTTCAAGGTCTTTGGTTGCAGATGTTTTATTTCGAATACCAAAGACAACTTGGGAAATTCGGCAAAAAAACTGATGGGGGCATATTCTTCGGTTATGCGGCAAAAAGTAAAGGATACAGAGTATTGAACAAGAGGTCACTTATTTTTAGAGAGTCAATAAATGTCAAACTCAATGAGCTGAACAATCAACGCAATGAAAATAGTGACAATGAAGAAGAGAAAACACCCACCAATAGAATATAAGATGATACCCCACCAGATAATAGACCACCAGGTGATACACCATCCACGCCCTATCTGAAAAGTCTGCCGAAAGGAATGCGGTTTACGCCAGACCATCTCGAAGAACTAGTAATAGGTGACATATCAAGAGGTATAAGTACTCGATCAAGCACAAGAGAGTTAGTAATAGCTAATGTTGCATTTATTTCCAAAATAGAACCCAAAAATATTTTAGAATCTTTTAATGATGAATTTTGGATTTCTGTAATGCAAGAGAAACTTAACCAATTTGAACAGAATCATGTTTGGGAACTCGTTCCCGGACCTATTGATCAACCGATCATTAGTACCAAGTGGGTATTCCAAAATAAATTAGATGAGAATGGTTCAGTTACACGCAATAAATCACGTTCAAATTGGTTTAATTCCTTTTGCATAGCATCCATCAAAAAATTATCGATACATGCTTCTTCAATAGTTTTGGGTTCAATCTGTGAAATAAATGCAACACAGAAAACTATATCTTTGCTAGAGGAACGAGTATTTACACCCCTGGTAATCTCACCTATTACCAAGTCCCTGGGATGGTCAACCAAAAACTATATTCTTTTTGGCAAACTCTCAAGGTAGCTGGTTCCGGCTTCTGGTTATGTACATGATCTTCTTGGAAGATTAGCTGGTAATATGCTTGAAGGTTCTGCAGGTGTTGTACTTGGTGTACTAAAGTCTTCATCATCATCATCGATTGTATGTTGATTCAGTTTGTCAAAAGTGACATTTATTGACTCTTCGATTATCAAGGTTCTTTTGTTGAAGACTCTGTACCCTCTACTTTTATCAGCATAACCTAAAAATATACCTTCATCGGCCTTTTCGTCAAACTTTCCCAAATTGTCTTTAGTATTGAGAATAAAGCATTTGCAACCAAATACTTTGAAATATGAAACTTATGGTGTCCTATCAAACCATTGTTGACCCAAACTGGATCAAAGTGAACCTAATTTAGAGAATTAACAAAATGATATCTGATATGATCCAAGACGATACATCGAGCTCAAGATAAGAACATCATCTACAACATATCAAATTCAAGACAGACGTCATCGATAAGTTATTATATTGCAAATGTACTTGGACTGAGCATGTAATTTTTATTTCATTGAGTCTAAGAATATGTACATTGATTCGCACTGAGTCATCTCAACTACTACAAGAATAAGGGCTTTTCTTGACGGGCATTCCCCGTTAAGAAATGGATATCTTGACGGTTGCAGATCCGTCAACTAGGCCGGAGTCAAGAAAAGACCCCCCTTTTCTTGACGGTCGCTGACAGGGCTTTTCTTGACGGCTTTTGGCCGTCATGTAAAGTAGTTTTCTTGACTGTTTTTAGCCGTCAAGATAGCAATTTTTACAAACCGTTAATGTAGGTGAAAACTTTTCTTGACTCCGGCCTAGATGACGGCTATTAGCCGTCAAGAAAAGTATTATTCACAGGCTATTATGCAGCATGATTTGAATTAAAATTGACGTTTGACAACCGCCAAGAGAAGCTATCCAAAGTACTGTCAAGAGAAGCTTGCCAAATTTCCATCAAGAATTATATACAATATTAATCAAACACACATAATATCATTCCAGAAGCTACACACGTCAAATTACTATAAAACCCAAATTTGATATTAATAAACTGTATTGTTCATACAACAAAAACTTCCAATACACATCCCACCAATTGTTTTCTTCACTTGTCCAACCACAACATAATCCAACCAGAAAGTACACATCCCACATATGTTGTTTCCATACTACTTAAACATCCAAACCACAAATATCCATCACTTGTCACCACAAAACATAATCCAACCATACAAAATGATACAAAAAAAACTAGCAAACCAGATCGAAGCACATCCCTCCCATATCTACAGCATTCCCCTATTCACAGCATGTATGCACCTTCATTTTTCAGCAAGTTCCTGAGAGACCAAAAACACAAATTATCAATACTTTCCTACATATAAACAAGAAAGCTGGTAAAAAATTAGGAACATATGAACACTAGCTACTCTATGTCACACAAACATGGATCCGACACAACACCGTAAAGACACAACAAGAAATACACCTCACCTATTGTAGTGTGTCCTGCCTAATGTATTTTGGGGTATCGGGGAATGGTGAAGTAAACATAGCTATAGGGTTTCTTGCAGAAGTGGATAAAAGTAAGTTTATCCGTGAGGCATCTACAACATCATCTATAGTGGATCTACTCTCAAAAGATGGACATTGTCATTGTCATATGAAAATGCTTCCTAATTTTTCTCAACAAAGTTCTGAAGGTAAATTAATTGTGACATGTCTAAAGGAAATGGATTCTAACACAAACCATGCAATCTCTAGTCCACCACCAAGAGCCAGGCCATATACAACTGCCGCTAAAGGTTTCCTTGCACCTGATCAAGTAGAAAAAAGAAAAATCAAATAAGCATCAGATTTTTCCTCAATAATAGCAAAGTAAATTACAATCCTTCCGTTTACCTTCTATAATGATGTAACAAAATCTACTGACATGGAACCAATTTTTGCCTCTTCTTTTGAATTAAAAAGTAAAAGCAGTAAGAGGATGAAAAAAATGTGAAAAGGAATTCAAGCCTAGATGTATAACACTTAATATTTCTACTCCCAAAGGAATTGATATCGACACCACCTGAAAACTTTCCTCCTGCACCTGCTCATTTAGTGTCTATAAGCATCATCAAGCATTCATGTTCCAAAAATTAATGCTACTACAGAACTAGCTTAAGTTACTAGTTAGCACAATTGCTTTCACATCATCTCTTCTCGTGGCTTGGTCATAACTCTCCTTTAGACTGATTATTACTGCAAGAATAGAAAAATAGTAATATTTCTTAATTCCTAAAAATTAGAAGGATATGAAACTAAGAATTTTAATTGATATGTCAGAATGTTCAAAGATTAAACAAGACCAAATTGCATCCTTATCTCAATTGATAAACAAGAGTATACCATATTTAACAAATGAACAAACATATTATAACAATGAAAAAAAATGGACCATATTTGTTATTTTATTTCAGTTACTGCATCTTAAAATGAGTGGTCAATAAGTTTTTCTTGAGAATTCCTTTTGACATCTTTATTGCTTGTAACATCCTAATTTTACATAAAATGAACAGATTATAACTCAAAATTGCATTTTGGTGGAACCAGAGACCTAATTTTAATGATAACAAAGGGTAAACAAAAGACCTCATACTTTTTTTCTTGTATGCTAGTCGGATAGCCGCTTCCTCAGACGACATGCATCTCCCAGTAGGTGTTGTCATTGTTCACAACATGGAAGTAACCATGCTTGTACTTGCAATTTCCTCCCCCAAACAGAAAAAACCATAATTCAGATCTCTTTTCTTTCCTTCCATCTATCAATATCTACCTTGGCATTATGTGCATTAGGTGCCTAATTCACAGAAATGGGCCAAATACGTTCAAACAAATACTAGTTGGAGATGCAAAAGAGAAATAAAGTGTAAAATCTTGAACTTCCTCTTAATGTAGCCTATTAGTTCCTAAAACAATAGAAACTTCCCACTAGGAAAGAAGAAACATAAAACAAGAAAAAACAAGCTTCAGACTACGAGCAAAAGTCCCAACAATATTCAATTTAATGCATTGACAAACTCAGGTTGCGAGCAAGTTCTTGATAGCAATGATGTCTATTGATAAGAGTTAATATCTTGAAAGAACAATGGCATGAAGAAGAAGAAAAAAAAAGAATTTCATTTGGACGTAGTAAGAGTTTCACCAAAAATGCCTAACAGAAACTTCACAAGAGTCTTAAAAAAGAGGGAGTATCTTACTATCTCAAGGACACCATCCTTGGTAAGGACTAAATATCATAAGGAAATAAACATAAATCACAACATAATATATATAGAGGAAATAAGGTTTTCAACTATGCATCATAGAGGAAATAAGCATAAATCTCTATTGTTAATATTCTACTCAAGGTGTGATTATCGTTGTGCTTTCAACTCTGTCCCATAGAGGAAATAAGTATATATCACAACATAATATATATAGAAAATTAATCATGAATAATATAATCCAAATTATAAATATTAAAAACACTACTATGTATTAATTGGTTTAAACAACACAGGTACTCTTAGGTATAAACCAACCTCTGAAAACCAAAATCTTATTTAGTTTTTCAAATGATGCCAATTAGACAACTAATTAGTAAAATGGGTATGCTCATCAGCGAGAAGTGTGCGGGCTTTTTGGTGCGTCTTATTTGTGCAGCACATTCGTAGTCTTGTATCTAGGATACTAGAAAAAATTGTAGCATCAAAACAAGTAATATTTAACATTGAATAATGTAGAAAAACACTTCAGACAAAAATGGCTTTCAAGAACAATAGGTGCTAAAAATTCATATATAACAGCCAATTGATGCACCATACTTTACCAATTAAGGAAAAAACAAGGAAAGAAGGATGCAAAAAATAAATTGAGCCATATGATATCTCAATTTTTATGTCAGCTGCTAAATACATGCATTAAAAGTGTACCTTTAATCCATCCTAATAGACTGATAACAAGAGGCAGCATAAATTGCCCTAGTTGATAGTACTATGGAAAGTTAGAAACGGGTCAAAATTCAGAGAACCTAATACATCACAATAGTTTAATTTCTTTCTATAATTTGTCTAATGTCTAAAACCTGTCCACACCAAGTAGTCACATAATTTGTCTAGTGTCGAAGGACATGCTAGTTTTATGACACATATACTGTGGGTCAGAACTTCAGCAAGTTGTATGAAAATGTGAGTGACGAGATTGGAATGTAAGCCCTAGAATAAACAAATATACTCAAGGCTTATGCAGAAATGAAAATGGATGTGTAGTAGCCGCCTAGCACATGAATTATATCTAATACTTTAAATTGTTTGTTTACTTAATAAAAATTTTGGTAGACAGTCTTATATTCAATACAAAATTTGAATTTTTCTTGTAGCAGTTTGTTGCATTGACGTAGGCTGAGTCCTCTTCGTGATTGCTTTTTAATTGTACGTATAGAATGAAGAAGCCCAACATTATATCTTTTTTACAATTATAGCATTGGTTTCATTTTAATTAAAGAAGCAAAAGAAAATAGTGAACCTTTAAATGGCAATTTTCTAGTTTGATGAAACTGCTCCAGCTGTGCCCCCTGAGTCACCAATATGTTCAAGAGATGTGTTAAAACAACAGTAGGATAAATAAAGAAAATGTGATATCATATTTAATACAAAAATCCTAAAAAATCTCTAAATGACAACAAATATCAATCAAAATGAACAGATTTAGCTGCTTCAAAAAATTTGTACGCGATCGATTTTCAATAGCAACCATGTTCAATAGTCCTATACATGATAGATGACTAGCTCGAATCTCCAAAATTTCTACCCAGCCTCTACAAAAACTCCAAAATGAATCAAACGAGAAGGAACATTTTTACAGACACTAACCAGTAGACCATTTTCCACAATAATGTAAGAAATTATCAAGTCCTAAGGGACATTTTCACAAACACTAACCAATCATTCCCAAATTCACAATTCAATAGATCATTTCCCATAAAAACCATTCTTCTAAGATAAAAATTAAGACTAGAAATTTAAATTATTCACTAATTTCTCACCTATGGTTCCATGAATTATTTACAAAAAATACAAAGATCAGGGAAATTATAATAAAAGAAAAAATTTACACAGACCTTAAGCTCCAGGAGACGTGGGATGAAGGATCGAACTCATCCGATCGACAGGGATGACCTATCTCTCGATCGACCAGCGAGCAGACGAGGTAGTGCTCATCCACTTCGCGACGACAGCATACGGGGCGGAGGTTACGTCGACAGCGGTCACGTTCATCGATGGATGAAGTAAACCATAGATCTGGAAGGAAAGAGCTTAGATGGGTCAGATAAGGTGGATCAAGAAACCCTAGATTTGGGAGAGGAGAGTATGTGGAGGTAGATAGAAGAACAAGAGGAGAGGGAGAGAGAAAGGAGAAGAAAGAGGAAGAAGAGGAGGAAGCTGATGGAAAGAAGGAAGAAGGGTTTGTTGGTTTGGGCCCTCCTTCACCATCTGCTCGTAGAGAAATAGAGTGGAGAGGAAAGAATCGAGAAATAAAGAAAATGGGAATAAAAGACAACCCGTCAACATATATCAAATTTCAAAATAATTACCAAAATGGCAGCTGAAAGATCGCGCCAATTTTTTAGGCATATATTAGTTGACGGTTATTACCGAACCGTCACTAAATAAAAGGATGTTTCTTGATGGATCCTCTAAAACCGTCAACAATTATGCTGTAAGATTGCTAAATTAACATAAAATAAGGCATTTCTTGACGTAATGCTAAATCCGTCAAGATAAGCCATTTTCTTGACGATTTTTCACGACCATCAACTTATAAACCGTCAAGAATCGACATTTTTCTTGTACTGAAGCCTAGACTTACTTCTCTAAGCTCCACCATACAAAATGAGACAATCTTTGAACCAAACCAAACTATTCTAGCCTACATAAACATTCTGACCCATGGAAATAAGAATTCGGGCCGAACTTTGCCCCTTGAAATTTAGGATGCTAATTTTTAGGAACACCTTAATCTAGGCTGTCCAATGTTCAAATTTTTGAATATTTGAGACAGAATTCTGGTCGAATTCTGCCTCCTCATACTAGTATATATAGGGCTTGATTTCTCGCATTTCAAATCATCTCTCACTCTCAATCTTCTACGCCTAATACATTCTAAGCCTTCCTCTTCCAATCTACTAGCCACAAAACTTCCTAAGCCCCTAGGTGCTCAAGAGTGATTCAGCTAGAAGTTCTGTGAAAGATTTTTAAAAAAGTCACTTGGACAATTCCAAGTTTTGCCTCTGCAAAGTTTTAAAAAGTTGGCGTGCTCTTCTAAGAAAAGGCACGTGTGTGCACCCTATTTCATAAATAGTAGATTTCAATCCTGAGCGAGAGTTCTCAAGCCTGGACTAGTCATCCACGAGGGAAACCATGTTAAATTTTTGTGTTTGCGTATGCTCTTCTGATCTCTCTTAAATTTCTACATTACAACTCTGTTTGTATATTCTGTTGGTAGTTGATTCAGGACTGGCATAGAGTTGAATTTTAATTGGTGATTTTTTGACACAAACTCTATTCACCTCCCTCTAGAGTTGCCTACATATAACTTCAACCATAACTCATAGGGAGTCTTCTTCGATTTCGGTTGAATTAGAACCTTATTAAGAACATAGCAATCTGTATTGACAGCTTCAGCCCAAAAGTATTTAGGTAGATTAAACTGGTTTAACATTACTCTAGCCATTTCGGATAGAGTCATGTTCTTACGTTCCACAACTTTATTTTGTTACAGAGTCCTAGGGCAAGAGAACTCATGTAGGTAATCAAGTTTGTCACAAAATTGCTCAAACTCTGCATTCTCAAATTCGTCGTCATGATCACTTCGAATACGAGTGATCATGAATCATTTTTTATTCTGAACTTTCTTACAAAAGGAGACGTATTCTGACAATGCATCATTCTAGCGTGCAATAAAATATATCCACGTATATCTAGAGAAATCATCTACTATTACAAAAGCATATAATTTACCACATAGGCTAGCTATTCTACAAGGCCCAAATAAATCCATATGCAATAATTGTAGAGGTCTAGTGGTACTTACAGCGTTCTTGGACTTGAAAGTAGATCGGGTAGCTTTGTTCTTGTCACGACCCGCACCCGTATTTCGAGATGCAAGTACGTGAGCAAGCGAGCTATTTTTGGGATGCAAGTGCGTGAGCAAGCCAACTATGTACCAAGCGGACTCCAGCCCAACTTGAATACGTAAACGCTGTCTGGACTATGGTAATGTGCTTAATCATGGCAAGGCAAAACTATATCTCAATCCACAATGAGAATATAAAACATGAATGAACACTATGGGTCGTGGTCCATAGCCCACTAGTATACATGTCCGAATAGACTCGAAGAATATTATGAGTCTGTAAAGTAAGCCAACAAGCACAGTATATCATGACAAGGAATGAAAGCACGAACAGATATTAAACGTAATAACAATACCTGGATCCTGTAAGTACAACATAATCATCTACCTTCCTGCTCTGCTAACTATCTCCATACAATCGCTAAACCTGAAGAGATTATCAGGTACTCAGGAGATATAGCAAGATACATAAAAACATGTCTATTTAATAGTTGTATCATGCATAAGAATATAAATAGGTAAACAGGGAATGAGACAGAACCTGACAAGTGGCTACTGACAAGTGACTATGAAAATGGATACGGAAACAAATATGCATAAATGAACTGCTGGAAGAACAAGTAAACAAGAGATCAATGGAATACCAAACTCTCGTCCCGAGTGGACTTGCAGGTTTGAACTAATCACTAACCCCCGCCCCGAATGTGGACTTGCAGGTTAGTTCACGACAAACACCATCGTCCCGTGTGTGGACTCTCTGGCACAAACGAATCAAGATAACACCTTCGTCCCGAGTGTGGACTCTCTGCCGCAAACGAATCAAGATAAATACCCTCATCCTGAGTGTGGACTCACTGGTGCAAAAGAATCAGGAATAGTAATTCAGTTACACAAACTAGTAGACACGACTCAGTCAAGATACAGGTGACGACATGTACAACTCAGTCACGACACAGGTAAGGACATCTCTAGTATGAACTATAATGAGAACAAGCCCAGTATAACTACACTATCAAGTCACTAAAAGATGGTGATATACAAGCAAGACATATAAACTGATATACATGGTATGAAGAAAACCTATGACCGAAATCAACTAGAGAACTAAATGATAACATATAAAATGAAAGACTATAAGCATGTAAATAAACTTTAGAGGGAGGCAAGGTATCTTGCTTGGTTCCGCGATGTGAGTATGCAGTTTCGCTTCCGTGTCCATGCCTTCGGAATCCAATGCTCCTAAATAATTTATTTAACTATTATGAAACTTATAACAGAACTTAATTAACTAAATTAATGTTTTAAACTACTTTAACTATACTCAAATATCTCGTAGGACTACTTAAATTGTATAACATACATACATGTCCAATGAGACCTCAGAACACAGTTTTAGGGTTTTCGATCTTCCAATTAATCGGTTATGACCCCACGTCAATAACACACTTAAAAATTATATTAAATTCCTAAAAATAATATTTAAAACTATTTTCTACATTATTAACTTTGAAATTCTATAATTATAATTTATAAAGAATTATGTGACTAGTTGACTACTACGTCACCTTGTCTACCCGAAACTCGTCATGAACATGACCAATTACTCAAAATAGCTAAAATACCCAAAAATATATTTTAAATATAATTTAAATATCTTATTTTATAGAATATCATCATGGGTACAAGGGTTAAGTTATGCTACAAGTTTGGGATATTCTAGGTCAGCAGGTTACCCGAAAATAGCTAGTTTTGACCTATAATTTTATCGACCAGATTTGAGTTGCTAAATTCGTGGAAAAATACTTAAAAATACTAATTTATAAATATGAACACACATAAAATTCAGTTTCAAAAATAACCGCCAACAACTTATAGTTCCTTCACAACGGAATTAATTTGATTCTAACGAAATATGAATATTATGACTATAAATCTTGAAACTTTTATAGATGATTATACATAGAAAAAGACATAAAAATATGATTTCTAAATATTTAATAACATATTTTCTACAAAAATTTAGTAAGGATTTGAGATGAAAAAATTAGGGTTTCTTACCAAAAGTCCTTACTAGAGAGGTTGTGAAGACTTCTCCTTGCCAAAACTCCAACCTTTCTTGCTATCTTTGCTTGTTATTCCTCTCTTGGTGAGTTTGGAAGGGTTGAAAATGTCTATAAATGGTTGGACGGAGAAGATGGAGTTTTTAGGATTCGTTTTGAGTGGTTGGGTAGATGTATGGTGGAGGAGATGAGTTTTTATGAAGGATGGAGAGATGTAAAATAGAGAAGAAGATGTATGGAGGGCTATGGGGGAGAGGTTCTGCCGAAATTTGGGGAGAGAGAGGGGTTGGTCGACTATTGGAAGGGAGAGAAAGGAAGAATTAAGTTAGGGTTAGGGTTAGGGTTAGGGTTAGGGTTTGGGTAAAGTTGATATACATATATAGGCCTTGCATGCATGAAAAGGAGTGGGTATCCTATTCCTATGAGATGTTCCACCATAGGGGGGTTTGCTTGGCCGAATACTCCATGGTGAGTGTCCACTTGGCATGGTTTTGTTGTTTGGTGAGTTGGCTAATTGATTGGACTGAGGATTAAAAAGGCCTTTCCTAATATAGACTAATTAAATCTATCTATATAAATACAATCCAAAATTTGAATTAAATACAAAATATATGTATTTATTAATACCCAACATGTCAACTTAGGATTGGGTTGGACTTTGGGTCAAATATAAACTAATGCCAACTAGGATTACACTAGGATTACACGTAGACTCTTTCTATAAATAGAAACTTTCCAAAATTGAAAACATATTAGTATTAACAAAATATATATACAAAATATATATCAACATGAAGGTATTTGTGGGTACTACATGTCTTTTTAGATTTAGATTTGGTTCAGGTCAAGTCGGGCTAAATTGGTACAACCAGGTCTCCTAGAAAGTCAATAATATAATATATAAATAAATAAATCATCGGTGGGGGTTAAGTCGCAAATTGGCCTGGTTTTTCTAGTTAGAAAACACCTATGGCTCGACCTTCCCTGCCATGGCTAAAATACTAGTCAAAGCACACGTGTACAATATCTTTACCACAATTCTTGGTTATCTTGTACTCCAAAACTCAACCATGGTTAAGGTATAATAATAACTATTTAATTTAAAGATATTCATAAATTCCATAAAATCCTATTTAAGCCAAATAAATAAACAAAAATAATAATCCAAAAATTCTGAGATTTTACATCCTACCCACCTTAAAAGAATTTTGTCCTCGAAATTAAAATCAGGCTCACTAACAAAGAACCGCTCTAGTGTAACTAGGAATAGTTCTAAGGATACGCTAGGTCACTACGGTGTCTCCGAATAACTCAAGTAAAAATCAATTCTAAATAATTTGGTTTACAATATCTCTATCGTAAAACTATTGATGGTTATCTCTAGTCGCTATTCTTGGTACCAGCGGTCTTACAATAATGACGTCAAAGGTTTGCCCTCCTAACTATATTATTATCACAACTATATAAGTCTCATTTCACCTAATCAATCTAAGTGATACCTTCCAATCTATCTAATCCTAACTTTACAACTGGTAGGGCATAATGGTAAATGGGCAGGGTTAGCCAATTTTTAGGTTCTTCTAGTAGAGGGTCAGTCTCTACTCTAAAACTACTACTCTATTCTTGATCAAGCGACTACCATAAAGGGTGTAACCTAGTATGATCATTTAGTCATTTCTAAAATGTCTACCCACCTTTGGTCAAACTACCTCATTAAACACATGATGTCCTATGCCATATGGCATCTCTGATTCCCCTTATCTATCAAGCAATCACAATACAATAAGCAAACCAATTTACACTATAACTTAAGAAGTTTTTTGATAAATCCTATATAGCATGATTATTTGTCGATCCGAAATAGGAAGGAACGAGAAACAATGATACGAGAAAGTAAAGGAAGAGTAATCGAGAGTAAATACAAAGTTCAAGGACGGTAGAGAAATTTCTAAGAGAATTTTTCAAGGCAGTATGGATTGAGATTTCTAAGGGTTTAGTCATATTCGCATGCTCGTATCAGTACAGTTAGGTAACCGATACGATATGCTCTGACCTGTATTGGGCCACCAAAGTTTTTTTCACAATCACTACATACCGTATCCTTCTTGAAAGTAATAATCGGTAAGCCTTGTACCAACTTCTTTGTGGATAGTCTTGAATTTGTGTCTATGTTTGCATGACCTAGTCTCATATGCCATAGTTGACTCTCATTACTCTTGGCAATTAAGCATCTACCTGCTTTGTTAGCGTCTTCCAACAAATAGAAAACATATATAGTATCTTCCCTAATGCCTTCAAAGATAGTACTACCAGTTGAGCTATCAACTATAGTACATTTGTCTTTGACAAAGTTAATACCATAACCATGGTCAGTTAAATGGCTTATGCTGAGTAGGTTATGTTTTAACTCGATTACTAGACAGACATCTTTAATCGCAGGATAGGGAGCCTTACCAATATTACCGATACCTACTATATACCCTTTAAGATTATTACCGAAGGAGACGTATCCTTCTTTCTTCTTCGACAGTATTACGAATAATGAAGCGTCACCGGTCGTGTACCGTAAGCAACCGCTGTCAAGGATCCATTTGCTTCTAGCATGTGAAGGGTGTTCCACCTACAAAAGAATTTGTAGATGAAACTTTTGGTACCCATTTCTTGTAGGGTCCTGAGATGTTAGTTTTTGGTATCCATACACATATCTTTAAATCAACAAGCTTTCTAACTCTACATGCAGGAGAGATATGACCAATGGTGCCACAATAGTGACATCTAGCATGTTGAGCATTAGATGTAGCGTATTGTGCATGATTCGTAGGTCTTGGTTTTTGATTAGGATATTGATAATAAAATGCATGCCTATTGGTCTTTTTGGGCAAATATTTAGTTGGGTTTGGTCTGACAGTGTTGGGTTTGACAATGTTCTGACGTTTCGATAAGTGACAAGTGTTAGGGTAGGAAGTAGCAACCTCAGACTGTTTTCCTAACCTAATTTCAACTTTTTGGAAGTATCATACAATATATTATAATCAGCAGTAAGTGCATCATTTCTGATTAGTGCTTGCTGAAGACTCTTCTCTTTGTGTAGATCTTCCTCTAATTGGGTAATGGTCTTGTCTTTCTCTTTGGATAGTTTTGTGGTCTCGTGTAATAATAACTTAATATAAGAAAGCTCACCTACATCACAAGAATTATTATTACTTCTAACCTCAGCTAGTAGGTCGATAAGTCTTTCTATTTCATCTTTGTACTCTTTGAGTACCTTCTTAGAGTTTTGATATTTGCTATGCAGTTTTCTATAATCACCTAAGAGGTCACTAAAGACTTTACCTAATTGATCAAAGGTAAAATCATCATATGTATCAAATAGGGGTTAGTATTTACCTGATCAAATGCCATTAAGCATACATTTGCAGCGTCGTCTGATTATTCATCTTCTGAGTCGCTGGCTTCACTTTTATGCCATATGCTTGTGTTGGTATACCTTCTGGATGTAGATTTCTTCAGGTAACCCTTGTTATACTTATTGCTCTTCTTGGTTGATGATGATTTTGTTAGACAATCCTTCTTAATGTGTCCTTTCTTTTTACAACCATAGCAGCCTGGATCTTCTTCGTTGTTGCTGTTGTTGCTATTGTGTTCCTTTGTTCTATTGTTGAATCTCATAAACTTCTTGAACTTTCTTACTAGGAGAGCCTGATCTTCAGAGTCAGAGTCACTGTCATTGGAATCATCTTCGACAGATCTTCTGTGTTGAGCTTTGAAAGTGATCGACTTCTCCTTCGGTGCAACATCTTCAAAGTCTTGAAGTTCCAGCTCGTGAGTGAGTAGCTTATCCATGAGTGTTTCAAGGGACATAGTGGTGAGGTCGTTCCCTTCAATAATTATAGTAGCCTTTGGAATCCAGTTCTTCATGAGAGCACGTAGAAGTTTGTAAATATTCTCATGGTTATTGTATTCCTTGCCTAAGGAAGATAGAGGGTTTAAAATATCCCAAAATCTTGTAAACATCTGAGTGACGGATTTGTTTGGCTTCATCTTGAACACCTCATACTCATGAGTAAGTCTGCTGATTTTTGACTCCTTGACTTGCGTTGTGCCTTCGTGTGTCACTTTGAAAAGTTTTCACACTTTATTTGATGTTGTGCATGTAGAAACCCTATTAAATTCAGTCCTGTCTAAGGCACAAAATAAAGCGTTAATAGCACGTGCCTCAAGACTGGCCTATTTATTTTCAACTTCAGTATACTTGTCATGGGATTTTTCAACCAACTCTCCATCAACAATAATACATGCAGGCTTCTTATAGCCATCAATCGCAATAGACCATAAGTCAAAATGTAGAGATTTTAAGATAAAACTCATCCGTATTTTTTGGTACGTGTAATTTGTACCATTAAACAGTGGGGGTCTATTTGTGGCTTGGCCTTCACTTGTGAATTTTACAGTTGCCATGTGTGATATACTGTGATCTATGTAATAGCTATAATAATAAAGAATATAGTAGTAGTATTACCTCGCTTTACCTGTATAACCTGCTCTGATACCAATTTTTAGAATGAATTGTAAAGCGTAATACTCTAGAGGATGTGAATAGAGTAGGCAGCGAAAATTAGCTAATTAAAAAAGTTAGAAACCAGATCACAGATAATATATCACAAGTAAGTAAATGAAAAGCAGAGATCAGAAAGCAAATGCAAATACGACGATGTATACTGGTTTTCCTCTTGTGAGTAGTACTTCAGTCGGAAGAACTCTAGCTTTCAGTTGAATCCACTATAGAAAAATATCGCAAGTTTTCATTCGAAGTTTTCTACAATACGAGATTTGATCCGAAGTACTCGACCAACTTCAATTGTGAAATATCTTTCTTCAATCAAGCCTCTGATTACAATCACTCTGAAGCTTTTAGATCGTACCGTACTAGCAAATCGACTAGAGGATTGTAACTGGCTTGGTATTTGAAAATAAAAGCTTTATAACACTTTGAAACAAACATATTAAGCTTAGAGAGAAGATAGGTGTGTTGAAATGAGTGAAATTCTTCCCTATTTATAGTTTTTCCAAAGGCAGAATTCGGGCAAAATTCGGACAGAATTCTATGAGAGAATCTCAGCAAGTAGCCATTGTATCCGTAACTATGGGAAGACCAAGTTCAAATCCAACGTACACTAACCGAACTCGGACAGAATTTGGGTCGAACTCGGGCTGAATTCTCCTGGGGTCCAGAGTTAGATTTTTGGGATTTTTGCAAATTATTTTTGGTCTTTTTGAAAAGTTTAAGCAGTTGGAAGCTTTTTGTAAAATATGCTATTTTCAAAACATAAGATATTTTGAAAAACATTTTGGGTTAGCCTATTTGCTAGTACGACTCGGTGTACATCATATTCCTAGACTCAATAAATATAAAAATTATATTGAATATGAAATACAGACTCAAGTGGCAAAATGGCATCGATCTTGAACGGAATGGTAGCATTTCTCAGCAATCGTCCAAGTAATCCTTATATCGAGACAGGGTTAGATCAATTAATAAAATCAAGTTCGACCATGACCAATGGGCCAACAGTATTCAAGCTTTATAAGGCTCTTTACGATCTCATACAAGCACCTCGTGTATGGTATGAGCACCTTAGTTTGTTCTAGCTTGAACACGGTTTTTTAAAAGGGAAGGTTGATTCTACTCTTTTTACAAAATCTTTGGATAAGAATATTTTATTAGTGCAAATATACGTAGATTACATAATTTTTAGATTAACTAATGAGACGCTATGTAACGAGTTTGCTAAGTGTATGCAGAGTAAATTTGAAATGAGCAAGATGGGAGAACTAACATTCTTCCTCGGACTACAAATCAAGCAGAGTTCACAGGGGATATTCATCAATCAAGCAAAATATACAAAAGATTTGCTAAACAAATTTGACATGGATAACGTCAAACCAATTGACATACCTATGACAACATCTACAAAGCTTGATATAGATGAAAGTGGTACCCCAACTGACATACGTAAGAATAGAGGTATGATTGGTAGTTTACTTATTTAACTGCTAGTCGACCTGACATTATGTTCTTAGTATTCTCATGTGCACGGTATAAGGCTTGTCCTAAAGAATCACATGTGAGCGTCGTTAAGCGTATCATGTGATACCTTAAAGGAACTTTGACGACTGGTCTTTGGTATCCCAAAACCGATTCGTTTGACCTGATAGGTTACTCGGACGCAGATTTTGCTGGATGCAAAGTCGATCGTAAAAGTACTAGTGGCACATGTCATTTTCTAGGTAAGTCCTTAGTCTCCTAGTTTTCTAAGAAATAAAATTATGTTGCATTAGCAACAACTGAAGCTGAATATATAGCTGCAGGATGTTGTTGTGCACAAATTTTGTGGATAAAGCAAACCTTGGAAGACTATCAGCTATCATTTCATCACATCCCCATTTATTGCGATAACACTAGTTCCATTAATCTCACGAAGAATCCGATATGTCACTCTCGCACTAAACACATAGAAATTAGACATCATTTTCTTAGAGATCATGTTTTACGATGATATATTAACTTAGAATTTGTTGACACTGAACATCAACTACCTGACATCTTCACTAAGCCATTGGCTGAAGATCGTTGTAACTTTATACGAAGAAAATTAAGAATTTTAGACTTTGAAGTAATATAATTAAATATTATTGGTTAATACTCATGAATTCATTGAAAATATTTTTGTTATAAGTCGAAAGGGCCCTTCTGTCACATAGGTGTAAATAGCCTGAAGTGACACGGTATACTAGTCTTCGGACTAGTGCTAGCTGGGATCCGGCCCCTATAGCTAACCCGAAATATTCGATGCAATTTATGTGTTTTTAATTGATTAATATTAATTTTTTATTTCAACATAATTATTTCTAATTAATTTTGTATTTATGTTAAAAACTATCACACTCTTTCCAATATCTATTTTGATTCCCAAATGACCGAACTCTGTCGGAGTTTTGGTCGAACTAGGACCGAACTCGGTCTGGGTGAATTCGAACAGAAGCTGGACAGCCGAGCCTCCTCCAAGCCTTGAAATCTTAGAATCAGAGGTCTCTCGAAGTTCTCTTCAACTGTTCATCTTCAATTTCGATATATTTTCACTATCTCCACTCCTTTCTTATTTTCCTATGGCTCCTAAAATTCCTATTTCTTCGAAAAATAAAAGGAAAGTTGATGAAGGTTCGTCCTCTATTCCTCATGAGGCGGCCTCATTTTCTCTTTCACTCATTCCAAACCCGATGGAGATTTCTGTGATGAATTTATATTTGTGTCTCAAGAGGCATCAAATGAGTGGTTTAATGATTTTTCATAAAAGAAAACTTTGTCCGGGTGCCCCTATCAGTTTTATATTATTTTCTGATCACATGAACATTTTTGAATACCATCAGCTGCTAGATTTAGTTCAATCTAGTTTTCCTATATATGCCAATGTTATTCGTATATTTTATTGCAATTTATCGGTCACTAACGGGAAAGTGAAATCAAAAGTTGGTGGAATCGATATTGAGTTTGATGCTGATGATTTAGCTATCATACTTAACATTACCAATGCTGGGGAAGCATTAGTCGATATCACTTTTGTCTAATTTCCCGAAGGGACAACTTTTGATTCATTTTGTGACTCGTTATGTGAACCAAATCCTCGACCGAAAGGCACTCTTCGCCCTAGGCATTTGAACAACTACTTCTATTATCTTCAAAGAATGGTATTCTCCACCATCATTCCAATGAATACCGCCACTGATAAGATTTTCTATTTAGAGGATTCCGCTATCTATCATCTCCACGTCCACGTCCCCTTCAGTCTACCCAAGACTATTATCGCCACTATGGAATGGTGTTGCAAGAAATCGTGGCATCTTCTTTATGCAATATATCTCCCTTACATATTTCAGTACTTTGAGGTTAGACTTGAAGATTGTCCTGAGGATGCTGCTCCAGCTTATCTTCATGAGCATCATCGTTCTACTCCTGCTCTTGCTCCTGCTCCTGCTCCTACTGTTCAGGCTCCACCTCCTCCAGTTGACCCATTAGCTGCTGACACCCATCCTATTCATCCTCCTGGTGGCGTTACCCTTGAGTTACTTCAGGCTCCAAAAGCCTAAACCAAATCAGGTTAACCAAGATCCCTGGTAACCGAACTCGGCCAGAGTTCTGCCCGAACTCGGACCGAACTCAGTCCCCTGGAATTTCTCCTGGTCAACAGCTTTTTTTATTCTTTTGGATCACCATCGTTCAAAATTATGAACGTTTGCCTACCGAGTTCCGCCCAAACTCTATCTCAAATTCCTATAGAAAGAGAAGAATTCAATCTTCATCTTCTTTATCTATTTCTAAGCTTTCTATTCTATTTACAAAGCTTCAATCTTCAAATTTCCAAGACAAGTCTAATCCTTCTAGTGCCGTTGGTTTCCGATTAGGAGTATTCGAGTTATACAAAGCTTGACATATAAAAGCTTTTCTCAGAAAGGTGTTGTTGAAGTTTGATCATAAGTTTCGGATAAAAACACAACGGTGTTAAAGTTGGCGTGTTCTTCGGAGTAAAGCACGTGGTGTAATCTCTATTCAAAATAGTGGATTATAGCAAGCAAGAGTTCTCACGAACTGGACTAGTCCTCTCATAGGAAAACCAATATAAACCTGCTGTGTCTGCGTATTACTTTCTTGCCTCCACTATTTACTGCTTTACTTGCATTTAAGTTTGTTTAATCATTTGCTTCACCTGCTTAGAATTTTTAATTGGTAATTATTTTCTACTTGACTCTATTCGCCCCCTCTAGAGGTGCCATCGATCCTACACATGTTATTGCATCTCGAAGTATGGCACGAAAGGCAAGCACGACTCGGTAAATTGATGCTGCAAGCACAAAAATGGTCTAGAGGCACAAAGATAAGTAAGTTATCGGTACGAGGCACGGTGATGGTCAAGTGACACAAAGTAGGCCAGGCGTCCATGTCCTAAAATTGATCCAAAGGCAAGATTCGAAAGACAATCGAAAGGATATGTTGTACAAGCTAAATGAACGTGTTGGTTTTGTATGGGTGGGCGAGGAGCTCACAACACCATTACGATTGTGGGCTGACACCCACACAGTTTCCATGTACAGGCACAAGTAGAAGCTCGTTCGACGTGGAGCTTACTTGGATACGCTGAGGCACAGAGTTTCTTAGCGTTTTGAGGCATGCGGCCGCATAGGGTCTAGACTTATACGGGACATGATGTATGGACATCGCTTTCTGAAGCATCCACTAGTTCGTTATGTTGTATTGAGAGATGAGAGAGAGCAGAGCGACTTGTAAACATAGAGGAAAGTAAGCTTGAGCGACTTGTAATATGGCGTCTCACCTTTTGTAATCTTATTCATTATCAATAAAAAGATTAGATTTTCTTTGTGTACTCATGTTGTCTTATTATTCAACTTTTATGCTTGGGACTTCTGTGCGACGACCCTGTCGCAAACTGTTGTAATCGGCCGTTATTGAATCCGCCTTGCACGAGCGCAACCTAGGCTCGTGGGCATCACGCCTTAGCGAGAACGATCGCTCCCTCGGGAGCGGGACGTGATAGCGATGATGGTGGTGATGTCTATAGCGGTGGTAGGGTTGCTGCAGTGGAAGAGCATGGGAGGTCGAGGTGGTCGAGTAGAGGGGCTCGGCCAGGAAGGTGATCGGAAACAGACACTAGTTTAGGGTTAGGGTTTGGTGATTGTATCGTCGTGTCCGAGGTTGTCGAACATGGCTGTGCCCTGCTCGACGTAGAGCGGCTTTAGTGGATGGATGTCCGTGATGTCGAACACGACCGATAATGTAGATGTAAAAATACAAGTAGTGGAAGGAAAAGACATGGAGACGATGCATGCACTTATGGTGGGATTGATGGAATTGTGAGAAGAAGGTATGAGGAGTTCTCCTTAAATAGGAGGTTACACTCTTAGTTGGATAAGGACAATGAGTCCTAATAGATAAGTCCTTCCCTCTATTTAAATCAAAACTCATTCGTAGATAATAACGTATTAATTTAAATCAATTATTAATCTAATCAAAATCCTTTAAATGATCTCAAATAATAATTTAAAGAAATTCTTAAGATTATAAAATAATTTTAAATTCTAATAGATAAATCTTCACATGAATTCAAATAGAATTTGAATATAGATACATCTATTCGTAATAATATAAATGATTGCTATACTAGTTTAGAATATTTATTCTATATTATCCAATAATTCAAATCGTATGAATTCAGATCCAAATCGAATAAGCGATAAACATATAATCTTAAAAATAGTACTTAATGTTTATCAAAATAATTTAAATCGCATATTTGATATCATCAAGTAATTAATTTAAAATTTAAATAAATTAAGTGATCACTATAATAACTTCAAAATAATATTCAATAATATCCAATAATTTAAACCATATAAATTGAAATAAATCAAATACTTAATTACTACAATAATATTCATTGCCATCAATAACGTAAAGTATTTTTTTATAAATCCAAAATTATATTTATAATATTTTTAACAAATCTTTTAATTATTAAAAATTGTCCATATTTTTCAACAACCATTTTTGAAACCAATATTTTAGAAGCCCAAAAATACTAATCAAAATTTTATAACGCAATAATGAATTCAAAATAAATATTTTTATTAAAACCAATTTAGTACTTTCTACTAGTTTTCGAAATGACGAAATAATGGTAAAATACCGTTTATACGTTTTCAAAGAAGATTTATTTCAAAATACGAAAATAGGATAAATAAATAAAATTTAAAATATTTCGGGAAGAGGGGTTACATGAAGGCTCGTTCGGTACAGTAACATAACCAAAATGATTTAATCTCGACCTGCATGGGCTACCACAAAAGTATGCCACGCCTCAGTCCCAAAATCTATAGGACTAGGAACACAAGCATGCCAACTAATATGATCTAGAATAAGTTTTCAATTTAATTGACTTACGCTAGATGTATTAAGCTGAAAAAGTGTACTAAACCTACGCTATCGCAACTATATCTCAATCCACATATAGGTAAATAAAGCAAAAATGAATTATATGTAATATAGTCGACCGCCCTATAATACACATGTTTGAGTAAACTCGAGAACAAAAATAAGATAACAAAAATAGGCCAATAAACAGAGTATATGATGATGAAAAATAGATAAAGCACGAAAGAATGAGAAATAGATAAAGCACAGACGAATAATAATAATATTTAATCATAATATTTATAGAAAAATATACTTTGACTAAGTATATCAACTTATTGGCTTGATAGGCTAACTTGTCAACTAAATCGAAACCAAATAAATATAAAACTAACATATTTAAATTATGAAATAAATCTAAGTAATTTGAGAAATAATAGGAATTGATGTAAAATATACACAAAAATGATCATATACTATATATAGGTACAACTAGTCAACAACAATAAATAACACTTAATAATATATACCATCAATGCTACTATATATGGCATAATGTTATTTTAGAAAAATAATATTTAAATCCCCAAAATCTATACTTTTATTTCTGGAAAAATAAAAATGTCTAAATATATTTTATATATAAATATTTTAGGAAAAATAAGTCCAACACAAACTAGAGACCAAGTAATAAAAATATTTTAGCACAATGCTACTATATCACACCACTATGCGGTTCCGATTTGGAAAGCGAAACGACGTAAAAATATAGAAAATATATATTCTTGAAGTAAAAAAATTAATTAGAAAAATATGATTTTACATCTCAATTATTCATATTTAAAACCTATTAAACTTTTATGAAGTTTAGAGACCAAGTAGTCGGGTTACAGTGGACTTTTTGGTGTCCAAAAAACTAATATCATGGAAACGATACCATAAACGCATGAATTAATTGCAAGCATTAACAAGGAATATTACTATATGATTAAGAGAGATGTTAGAGACACTACCAATGATTATTTTGAGGTCAAACGAGTTCAGAAGTCGTCAAAAAGATTTTTACTGAAATTGGTCAAATCTGGACAAAGTTTAGTGCAACGGATGCCACGGCCAAACCAAGTAGAACGGTGTGAGTTAGCATTTTAAAATCAAAGTAGACACATAGTTCTATCTATTAGTTTTGGTTTCAGAAGAAATAGATGATAAAAACTATATAAAATCCATCAGAGAAGATGACCAACCTATTGGTTCGTACAAAATTATGCGGCAAGAATTGGCTGACTTGTAGGGCCATTTTGGCATACTACAAGGGATTGTGGACATGTGAGGGTTTGATAGGATTGTAGAGGGTCGCGTTAGCTTCGCAACGAATATTCGTGGAGCATCACGGGAGGTCGAAAATGGGTCGAAACTGCCGTTACGCCATAAGGTGTCTTCGATACCCAATGCTGAATACAGTTTCTGGATTTACAAGGTGGTGAGTAAGGGTGACTATTGTTAGGAGTTTAATATGTAAAGGTTTTGGCCTCATATAAGCTAGAATTAATCTAGAGGAGGTTTGGATTGATTTGGTAGAGATTTGGTCAACCAATCAACTAATATGGCAAGGTGGGTTAGTAGATTTCCATATTTGGAAAGGTAAAAGATTGAGTCAAAGATACATGGGTTTAATGCATGTGGGCTACTATTAAATATCCAAAAATTAATTAAATATATCTCTAATTAATTTTGGCAATCCTAGATAGGCTCCACTAAGTTGTGTAGGCTAGGTTTTGGTCCAAACAATTATTCGAATTGAATTGAATACCGAAAGTACTATAAATGGGTCTCATATGCCATATGAAAATATGTAGCACATGGGAATCAATTGAGTGTGACACCATTGTCACTCAAAATAGGTTAAAATCATATATTGGATCATTTAGGTTGGATCGATGCGGGTCATGAAATGAAGTTGGATGTTGGGTCAAGGTTTACGGTAGATAGCAAATTGGTCTAAGTTGACCCAAAAGTTGTGCATTGAAAATAGAATACAAATGAACATGTCTGAGTGGGACATGATGTATCAAAATAAAGATAAACTTGTCTAGGTCAAAACACATGAAGGATGTTTCTAGAGATTGTCATTTCTTATGCTCCATAAAGCAAAGCTACGGAAAGGGTATTTAATGATCAAAATAATAGTAAAAAAATAAAAATTATAATAAAAATAACTCTAAAAATATAGGGGGCTTACAAAAGGAAAGGGTATAAAAATAGATTCTCTGAAGAATTATGATAAGGCTTGCTATAGGTGTGGAGCGAAAGGGCATTCGTCTCGTACATGTCGTATACCAAAGCACCTAATTGATCTTTACCAAAAATCTATCAAGGGTAAGGAAAAGGAAAAGAAACCAATTTTGCAGATTTTAGTAAATTTGTTGATGATGAAAATGATCCAATAGAATTTGCTCATTTGGATGTTGATGATTTCTTAATCAAGCCAAGTGAAAAAATTAATGGAATTAAGTTTTTGGGTGATGATGCTAATAATGGCACCGGAAAGATAAAAATTGATTGAGTTAGGGTTGAGATTACTTGAACCTTATTTTTCTAAGTTTGATTTTAGTTCAATGCTTGTTTTGTTATGTTTCTAATCCTGGTTGTTATAAGTTTGAATTAATAAATTAAGTTCTATAATGTTTCTTACTTTATTTATTTTGTTTATAGAAATGTGAAAAATGATAATGTCGTGAACAACTCCAATGGTGGAGATATATCACTACAAGAAATTACATTTCTAGCAACATGTTTTAGCGACATTGGATCTTTTGTGTCTCTAAAAGCTATTTTTTACATGTATTGGTGACATGATTCTAGTATGTCGTAGTGTCCACATAAATTTTACTGGAGGGAATCGAAACAGCAGTCCCTCCAAAAATCATGTACATATCGCGACATCCACATGTCACAGAAAGATAATATATGTTCTGCGACATGTGGTATATGTCACCGAAAGATACTATATATCCGGCGACATGAATGATACATGCCGCAGAAAGATAATATACATTCTGCGGCATATGATACATATTGCAGAAAGACACAATATATTCGGCGACATGAATGGTACATGTCGCAGAAAGTCACTATTTATTCGGCAACATGAACCTATGTTGGAATATACATTTTATAATTTTTTAATTGAATAATAACATAAAAATATATGAAATAAAACCCTTAAATAACCTCGACTATAGTCTTTTGGATTATTTTGCACCGCCATCAGGGTTCTCTTTCTATCTTGCGCGCTTGGTTCTTTCACTACAACAAAAATACCCTGATATAACATTTTTAAAATTTTAATTATAACACTTCTTAGTAAAGTGTTACAAGATTGTGAATGAGAGAGAGAATATAACGATTTAATACTTTAGAAGGCTTATTATAACATTTTTTAATTAAAATGTTATATATAGAATAAACTCGTTTAACATTTATTTACAAAAGTGTTATTACTGTTGTGTATTTTTTCCCCCTTTTTTTAATTTTCCCCAACAACACGATTTAGCCGCTTATTTTTTCGCGTGCCCCAAAATTCCCCCGCTCCTATCAAATTTTTCTCCCTTCTCCACTTCTTATTCTACTTTAGAACAAACCCTTACTCTTCTTCCTCTTCTCCTTCCCTATAATGAATTTCTCTAACAATCCACCGCCACTCTACACTCCGACTAAGGCTAAACAATCGAAAAAGCAACACCTCCTCATCGAAGACCAGAGCATGTCTCCTTCCTCTTCTTCTAGACCTCCCTCAACTTGCTTTTCGTCACCACTGGGGACTCTCTTGTTGCTCGACGTCAATCTCGATATCGCCCGTGCCCTCCAAAAATAGGTACTTATGTTTAGGGTTTTCTAGGTTATTTTAGGGTTAGGGATTTGATGAAATTTTTTGACCTTGGTTGCAGGAGATAGCATACATGATTCTCAGAATAACTGGAAGGAGAGGTTACGAGAGCTTTGACTCCTGGAGTAGAAGGTTGCCGTATATAGAGATTCCAGCGTCTACGCGCTTGAGCAGTTCATAGCCGCCAGCAAGGGTCGTAAGCTTTTCTTTCCTCGTGGCACATGTTTGTAGCAATACAAATTAGTTCTTTGTAGCTAGAGTTTTTGTGATACATGTGATATTATATAGCTTAGTTTATGTGAAATTTGATTGCATGAAACTTATTAGTCATAGATACTTTGGGATGCAAATTGCGATCTTTTAAATTGTTGTCTCTACTTGTTAAAAGCACACCTAGATGAGAAGCTTCGTATCGAGGAGGACTGCACAATTTATTGTACAGAATTTAACATCATTTTTCCTACCAATTTAGGGTTTGCAACTTCCATATTTCATTGCGAACAAGTGTGGACTAGGAACAGAGTGACACACATCAGTTTCTAGGTTGAGGCTATGTTAACCTTCTAATTATACATGTGTATTGATTTGCTTACGTGTCTACATCGCCTTTGCATTTTGCACCAATTATGTACGTGTATTACTAATTCTTATATTGACCGAATTAAATAATTTTTGTACACAGATATGAAATGGATGGTAGGAAGCACGAGAACTTCATAATGTGTATCATTCGTATTCATGTCAGTGCAACATACACTACTGTATATGATTGATGTTTTGGGGAAGAAAAGATATTTTGAGTTTCAATATGGAAAGATAATTGCGAGAATCATGTAATTCTAAATAAACTATTCATAACATAAATATTTATGTTGAAGTTCTGTTAGTTTAAGTTTAGGTTTATACAAATGCATTCATATTGGTGCTGCATTTAGAGAGGCTTCCCCTTGCTTGAGAGAGATGAGTGCCCCCATGTTATGTTGAAGTTCCGTTACTTTTAAGCTTTAAGGTTTATGGTTCTTATATTGGCTGGATATGTATTTCAAGTGAATGGGTATTCAACATCTTTTATAGTATAAGTGCAACATTAAGAGTGGTTGCCCCTCGCTTGAGACAAACAAGTGTCTCACATTTGTTGCAAACGTGCAACCTTATACAAAGACCTGGATATCAATTTGTTTAGGGGAAATAAATTCTTATTTGTTGCTAACATGTGCAACCTTACACCCGATGAGTTTGGTGACTGCTCTTCATCAGCAACTCTGTAAGTTAATGCATTTTTGAATTCTTCATTAGCAACTTCTGTATTGAATACTGGAGAAGCTATGCCTATCTGTAACCCCTCTTTTCGAATTTTTTTGTTGAAAATATTTTTTTTATTTATTTGAATTAAATGGTGATTTTTAGAATTTTTATAAATAATTACTTAGTTAATTATTACGGTAGAATGTTTTAAGTCATAGTTGAGTTATGGAGTACAAGATGACTAAAAACCGTGGCACGAATAGTGCATTGGCGTGTTTTGACTAGTGTATTAGCCATGGTAGGGAAGGCCAAATCATAAGTGTGTCCGAACTAGGAAAACCAAGCTAAGTTGTGACATGATGTTATAAATAATTTAAATTTTTATTATTAAGCATGTTGACTTTTAGGAGACCCGGTTAGACCGAACTAGCTCGGACCTGACCCAAACCCAAACTAGCTCGATTGGACCCGAACCGAACCCAAGCTAATGTAGTCATGCGGTGTGTCCAAAAATGTCTATGTCAATATATATATATATATATATATATATATATATATATATATATATATATATATCTTATGTGTGTATGGGGTACTTATTTAATAGTGTATGAAATATATTCCGTAAGTATTTATCATATATATAATATAGGTGTCAATATTATTTGATATTCAAGTGACATTTTTATCTAAAAACTATGACAACTATTTTGTGAATTTTGTGGATCTTTTGATTATATGCATACATACTTGCGTCTTTCCTATGAAATAAATATTAACAAACATCATGAACCATCGTTATCGTAAAACTACCATTATTTGACTTGTTGAATCCAACCGAGCCGAAATACCCTACTTTGACTCTCAAACCAATTCCTATTAGACCTGTACACTACCCCACACTAATCCCCTACTCAACAATATATATTTTGCACATTCAAGGCCTTGTAGATGCACAACAAACCAATAGACAACAAACTTCATATTTATGACTCCGATAGTGAACCTTCTTGTGCGCTTGCACTCAAATCCAACCAAGACCAAACAACTTGACCCAAGTGAACCCAAAGCCTTACTAAGGGATAAACCAAACCCCATAGATCTGAACCATAGGTTAAAGCCCATTAAATCGCTTCAATGGGCCCAACAACCAACTCCTTACATGAAGCCCAAGCCTCCCCTCTCAAAACCCTAACCCTAACTTCCGCACATCTTGTGGCCAACCCCTCTACAGCCTTCCCCCTCTCTTCCATGACCTTTTACCCTTTTCCTCTCCTTCTCCACTTCCTTCCACCTCATTCCCACACACCAAAACAGCCCCCACAAGTCGACAAACCCTAAACTAGTAGTCGAAACCCTTTTTTTTTTACCGAAATAGTGCTGCTGGTTGCACCTGCTGTACACGCTGGAAAACAGCACCCCAAAACCATCCAAACTGAAGTTCTACACCCTAAGTGAAGTCCCAAAGCACCCCCTCAAGTTTCGTGAAGTTTGGAGTCCGTTTGGCGCTCCGAAAGGTCCGTGTCGCAAGAAAAGCCTCCGTCGTAATCACAATTACGTAAGTTCCTTAACTTCTATTTAGTATTTAATTTTTCCATGGGAGGAAGCTTGTATGAACCAATAAACATATTAGATGGCAATGATTAAATCCCCATGCATGAGAAACCCTAATTTTATATGCAAAACTACTCTAAGATGACACAAATCTGAGGCATGACAACGTGGTAACCATATTAAACCTAGTTTGATGCATGTCGCTATTTTTACTATTAAAAACTAAATTTCAGAAATTAAATAATAAATTTCTGAATATTAATTAATATATTTTCATATATTAAATGAGTTTTTATGCAAGTTGGCAACTTTGCATGCACAAACTAGTTGTCAAGTTGTTAGAACACCTAGTCGATGCGCAACAAAACTTTGTGCATGCAATGGTAATTATTTTAGTAATTCTTCACTAAATAATAATAATTTCAGAATTTAATTCATGATTATTTCAGTTTTATTTGACGTCGAGATGCGTGTTTAAGAGGTCACATGCATGCCCGATGTGTAGGTAAGTGCCATTGAGAGCTTTACGACAATGTGACGTACTTACGTACGTATAGGACTACACTTATCTAACTCATGTAAATGCCTATATGTACGTATGATACCATGATGTACAAGACCCTCATGACATATTAGACCGTAGCATGGTATGTGTTTATTGGCACGTTATCTAATGCCATGTAACTATTGAATTGTTGGTACGAACATCACAGTGTTAGTTGATGTGGTGCGATGATCTTACCCTTTGTTATTGCTTAGATTAGTTTGTGTTAGTATTGATTAGAATATATTATATATGGCAACTTGGATCCGCTACACTTTCGGTTGAGGACACTAGCCAGACAGCACCGCAGCAGCAGACAACAGGCAAGTATACCTTGCCGAACATATATAGTATTTACATTGTTTTTCTCTCTCTATTGTTCTCCTTTCATATTTTCACATGATTTTCATATTGTAATTGGTGTCCTTGATTGTCTTACTTGTTCTAGATTACGTGCACGTATAGGATATTCGATATTGCTTGTCTATTAATCTTCTTTATTTTATTGTGTCTTATGATAGAGTTGCCAGTTCTACACCTTGTTCTTGACTTGACTATTCATAACTGGGAGTATCTTACATTGTACTACAGTCGAGACATACTATAGATTGGTAGTATCTTACATTTTACTACGACCTATAGCAGATTCTTCTACCTTGATATTGATAGATTGACTTGACTTGCGATACTATAAATTGGGAGTATCTTGCATTGTACTACGGTTTATAGGTGTATTCTTGATCTTGTATTCCTTTAGGAGTGGAAATCGATACTAGAATTGGCTAATCTTGACTGGAAGCATCTTGCATTGTGCTACAGTCGAAACCTACTATAGATTGGGAGTATATTGTATTGTACTACAAGCTATGGGGGTTAATCGATCGATTGATAGCCAAGTCTAGTATTATATTTCCATATTTTAGATATCTTTCTTGTACCGTCTTTATCTTCCATACATGTTATTTACTGTTATATTAGTAGGCATATTTTATGTATCTTGCTAGTCATCTGAGGACCGGATGATCTCTTCATGTAGCTGATTGCACGGAGTTAGTTAGCTGAGCATGTGGTAGTTGACTTCATCTGCATGATTCAGGTATTTTATTAGTGTTATTGATTTATTAATTTTATTAAGGAAAAATTATGAATTAGAATTTCGAGTACGAAATTATTTTTATGGTGGGTAGATTTGTAACCCCTCTTTCCGAATTTTTTTGTTGAAAATATTTTTTATTTATTTATTTGCAGTGGCGTGTTTTGACTAGTGTATTAGCCATGGTAGGGAAGGCCAAATCATAAGTGTATCCGAAGTAGGAAAACCAAGCTAAGTTGTGACATGACCCTATAAATAATTTAAATTTTTATTATTAAGCATATTAACTTTTAGGAGACCCGGTTAGACCGAACTAGCTCGGACCTGACCTAAACCCAAACTAGCCCGATTGGACCCGAACCGAACCCAAGCCAATGTAGTCATGCGGTGTGTCCAAAAACGCCTATGTCAATATATATATATATATATATATATATATATATATATATATATATATCTTATGTGTGTATGGGATACTTATTTAATAATGTATGAAATATATTCCGTAAGTATTTTTCATATATATAATATATGTGTCAATATTATTTGATACTTAAGTGACATTTTAATCTAAAAACAATGACAACTATTTTGTGGATCTTTTGATTATATGCATACATACTTTTGTCTTTACTTATGAAATAAATATTAACAAACATCATGAACCATCGTTATCGTAAAACTACCATTATTTGACTTGTTGAATCCAACCGAGCCCAAACACCCTACTTTGACTCTCAAACCAATTCCTATTAGACCTGTACACTACCCCACACTAATTTCCTACTCAACAATATATATTTTGCATACTCAAAGCCTTGTAGATGCACAACAAATCAATAGACAACAAACTTCATATTTAAGACTCCGATAGTGAACCTTCTTGTGCACTTGCACTCAAATCCAACCAAGACCAAACAACTTGATCCAAGGGAACCCAAATCCCAACTAAGGGATAAACCAAACCCCATAGATCTGAACCATAGGTTAAAGCCCATTAAATCTCTTCAATGGGCCCAACAACTAATTCCTTACATGAAGCCCAAGCCTCCCCTCTCAAAACCCTAACCCTAACTTCCTCACATCTTGTGGCCAACCCCTATATAGCCTTCCCCCTCTCTTCCACGTCCTCTTTCCCTTTTTCTCTCCTTCTCCACTTCCTTCCCCCTCATTCCCACACACCAAAACAGCCTCCACAAGTCGACAAACCCTAAACTAGTAGTCGAAACCCTTTTTTTTACCGAAATAGTGCTGCTGGTTACCCTGCTATACACGTTGAAAAACAGCACCCCAAACCCATCCAAACTGAACTTCTACACCCTACGTGAAGTCCCAAAGCACCCCCTCAAGTTTCGTGAAGTTTGGAGTCCATTTGGCGCTCAGAAAGGTCCGTGTCGCAAGAAAAGCCTCCGTCGTAATCACAATTACGTAAGTTCCTTAACTTCTATTTAGTATTTAATTTTTCTATGGGAGAAAGCTTTTATGAACCCATAAACATATTAGATGGCAATGATGAAATCCCCATGCATGAGAAACCCTAATTTTATATGCAAAACTACTCTTAGATGACACAAATTCGAGGCATGACAACTTGGTAACCATATTAAACCTAGTTTGAGGTATATTGCTATTTTTACTATTAAAATCTAAATTTCAGAAATTAAATAATAAATTTCATAATATTAATTAATATATTTTTATATATTAAATGAGTTTTTATGCAAGTTGGCAACTTTGCATGCACAAACTAGTTGGCAAGTTGCTAGAACACCTAGTCGATGCGCAACAAAACTTTTGTGCATGCAATGGTAATTATTTTAGTAATTCTTCACCAACTAATAGTAATTTTAGAATTTAATTCATGATTATTTCAGTTTTATTTGACGTCGAGATGCGTGTTTAAGAGGTTACATGCATGCCCGATGTGTAGGTTAGTGCCATTAAGAGCTTTACGACAATGTGACGTACTTACGTACGTATAGGACTACAATCATCTAATTCATGTAAATGCCTATATGTACGTATGATACCACAATGTACAAGACCCTCATGACATGTTAGACCGTAGCATGGTATGTGTTTATTGGCACGTTATCCAATGCCATGTAACTGTTGAATTGTTGGCACGAACATCACAGTGTTAGTTGATGTGGTGCGACGATCTTACCCTTTGTTATTTCTTAGATTAGTTTATGTTAGTATTGATTAGAATATATTATATAGGGCAACTTGGATCTACTACACTTTCGGTTGAGGATACTAGTCAGACAGCACCGCAGCAGCAGACAACAGGCAAGTATACATTGCCGAACATATATAGTATTTACATTGTTTTTCTCTCTCTATTGTTTTCCTTTCATATTGTCACATGATTTTCATATTGTGATTGGTTTCCTTGATTGTCTTACTTGTTCTAGATTACGTGCACGTATAGGATATTCGATATTGCTTGTCTATTAATCTTCTTTATGTTATTGTGTCTTATGATAGAGTTGCCAGTTCTACACCTTGTTCTTGACTTGACTATTCTTAACTGGGAGTATCTTGCATTGTACTACAGTCGAGACATACTATAGATTGGGAGTATCTTATATTGTACTACGACCTATAGCAGATTCTTCTATCTTGATATTGATAGATTGACTTGACTTGCGACACTAAAAATTGGGAGTATCTTGCATTGTACTACGGTTTATAGGTGTATTCTTGATCTTGTATTCCTTTAGGAGAAAAAATTAATACTAGAATTGGCTATGTTGACTGGGAGTATCTTGCATTCTGCTACAGTCGAAACCTACTACAGATTAGGAGTATCTTGCATTGTACTACAAGCTATGGGGGTTAATCGATTGATTGATAGCCAAGTCTAGTATTACATTTTCATATTTTAGATATCTTTTTTGCACCGTCCTTATCTTCCATACATGTTATTTATTGTTATATTAGTAGGCATATTTTATGTATCTTGCTAGTCTTCTAAGTACCTGATAATCTCTTCAGGTAGCTGATTGCACAGAGTTAGTTAGCTGAGCATGTGGTAGTTCACTTCATCTGCATGATTCAGGTATTTTGTTAGTGATATTGATTTATTATCTTTCTTATGCTTTTATGATATATCTTTCTTATCAGCTTAGCTTTATAGACTCATATTATTCTTGGAGTCTAATCGGACATATATGCTAGTGGACTGCAGACCACGACCCATACTTGTTCTTTCTTGTCTTATATATTCTTGTGGATTGAGATACACTATAGATTACCATATTAGCCATGATACCATGAATCTTGACAGCTTATACGTACTCGAGTCGGGCTGGAGTCCGCTTGATACATAGCTGGCTTGCTCACGCTCTCGCGTCCCGAAAAGCGGGTACGGGTCGTTACACTATCTTTTGCTACAAATATTTGCTGAAACCAATACATGTTCCATTGGCATTAATGTTGAAATTGTTTGCTTCTTAAAATTTAGTCAAATCTCTTTCTTTTTGGCATGTCTCTATATATTTTGGAAACGAGCTTGACCAGCTTCCTCCTTCTTGTTGACAGGTTTGTTCTCCTAGAGCTTGCAGAAGTTCTGGTAATAAACACATATCTATAGCACTTAGCAGAACTAACTTAGTATTTCAGTTTTTATCTAATTGGTTTCCTTCTTTCTAATTCATTTCTTATTTCATAAGACCAACGCAGAGGAGAAACTATGAACACATTGGCTGCGACGAGTAGAAATTTCAAGCAGGTGGCTAAGCTCCTTGGTTTGGACACTAGGATGGGAAGGAGTTTACTTATCCCTTTCAGAGAGATTAAGGTGAGGACCGGAGGGTGGGATCTAACTCCTTTTTTGTTTTCCTTCTAAAATTACCTTATTTTCAGTTTATACATATCCGACCTGTCATTTCTGGGAATTTATCCACATAATATGATATTGCTCATAATTTTATTATAATAGTTCAGACTGTCTAATTTATTTTACAACATTTTAGTAGTAAATGTTTATTTTTTTTCTTTAAGTAATGTTCTCCTAGTGTTTATTATTGACTACTTTGCATTTGTATATTGAAAAGTATAAGGTTCTTGTTGATGTTAAGGAGGACATGGTCCTTAATGAGCTGAAGTGAAGAAAAGGATTCAAATAACACCCCAAAAGTTTGGGGATGAACGCATCGTTCTTGTTTATTTATGCATGCACAGATTAGAGTATCCAATCCAAGAGTTCAATTTTTTTATCAATTAGTCACGACCAGCACCCAAAAATCGGGCATGAGTCATGGGTGTACAAGCTTAAATATATCTAGACAGTGCATCACACCATTCACAATTGGCGCTGGAATTCATTCATCAGATAGCGCCCAGTGCCTAATAACATCGAGAACCAATTCGCGCCAACTTCAGATCACGCAGGCTGCCATATGGCAATCTTTCTCGAGAAGCTAAGTTGTCAGTCATGATGACAGACAACACGTAAGTCGATGAAATTTTTTTCGAATCCCGATAACGTAACGTTCGAGAAGATTTTGTCCTACTTGTCATAATGACGGCTGTTTGTTTCTCTGCGCCATTCATCAATGGCACGAAGTGATTAAGATCTTCCTACTCAGTATTTTCCACAGTTAGCGCCAATCAATAGTTGGCGTCAATCAATGGATCGTGCCATTCATGTACTGGTGCCAATCAATCAATCATTATCCAAAAGCAGTTAGATGACGTGGCATGCATGCCACTAATATCGAAGAACGCACACACAACACTGCCCATGACCAAGCGCACTTCTTTCATAGAATGCCACGAGTCATATGCAGTTAAGCCAACCGTTCGTGCGATTGGGTGATTTTGTGCCAACCAGTACTCCAAAACTCTATAAATAGAGTTCAGAATCACTTTCCAAGCATCACTAATGATCATAATCACCTGAGAAGTTGTTGCAGCATGTTCAAGAGCTTTTCTCCTCCGACATCGCATAGTTTAAGGGATAAAGTGATCGTCTTCTGATCAGATTTCTTTAGTTGTACTTACCCAAAAATCAATTATACTTTTCTTTTTTTTCTTAGTTTGTATTTAAACTTTTGTTTTTGCAAACAAAATGGCGAATCTGCTGGAGATGACTTTCTCCTCCGATGAGAAGGTGACAACTCAATGTGATGTTGCGTAAGTCAGCACGACATAAGAGACATTGGTCGTTGAATTCGAACAAACTGCTTATGAACATCTGATTGGCGCTGGGGATGCCAAGTGCACTTCTGCCAAGCGCGCCACCACTGTTGCTGCCCAAAACAAGGTGCGCGCTATTTGGACTCCAAAGTCCAATTGCGCCAATTGATGCTGCTGCTACTCAGGACAAGAAAAGTGCCCTATGGCCATTCTCCACTCTTCTCCAGTCCTGGACTTGGCGAAAAATCCACTTGATTGCGCCTTTGCGCCAATCAGTGCCAAAGCTTTATCTCTGAACCAGAATTTTACTACTTAGAAAGTAGGTTCTATTCAGAGTTTACTTTCTTCTGCCCATAGGCGTTGTAACTCCTCTTCCCAGAATTTTGAAGATATTTTTTTTCCAATTATTTATTTGAATTAGACGGTGATTTTAGAATTTTACAAATAATTAATTATTACGATAAAGAGCTTTAGTCATGATTAAATTTGGAGTACAAGATGACTAGGAATCGTGGCACAGATAGTGCAATGGCGTGCCTTGACTAGTGTTTTGGCCCTGTTAGGGCAGGCCGAGCCATAGTGTTGTCCTAACTAGAAAAACCAGGCCAAGTTGCGACTTAACCTCTACAGATGATTTAACTAGTTATTAATTAGATTATTGATCTTTAGGAGACCCGATTGTATCAAATTGGCCTAGACTGGACCCAAACCAAGCCCAAGGCCATGTAGTCGGGTAGTATGTCCATAGACATCCGTGTCGATATATATTTTGACTGTGTACTTTGCATCCTATTCTAAATGGTCTAATAAATATTTTTCCTAAAGTAATTGTTATTGTATATAATATCAATATTATTGACATTGGTGGGATAATATATTTTTCGAACTATGATAACTTGCTAAAAATATTTATTAAGAGGATATATAGGTACATGTGTATTGTTGTATGCATAAATAAAATATAGTATAATATGATTGTACATGTCCCATACATACATACATACATACATATATACATATATAATATATATATATATATATATATATATATATATAAATATATATAAAATATATATATATATATATATATATATATATATATATATATATATATATATGATTTTATATATATATGTATATATATGACCGTATATGTATATATATGATGGTATATATATATGTATATATATGACTGTATATATGATGGTATATATGATTGTATATATGTTGGTATATATGATTGTATATATGGTGGTATATATGATTGTATAGATAAATATCAAACAATGAAATAATCCCTTAAGCTCATCCCAGCCACTCGAGCCCGGGCCCAAATTCTTTCCCCACTCCTACAGCTGAAACACACCCGACCCCCATTCGTTTATAAGCGGCTCTTCCCCCGACCCTTATATGCGTCGAGACGAAAGGAGTAAACCCTAACCCCACCCCACGACACCACGCCTGGCCGGCCGACCACCGCCCCGTGCGCGGACACAGCCGCACGCAACAGCCGCGCATAGCCGCACGCAGAAGAGGGGGATAGCAGCATTGGCGGTTGGGAGAGCCGACTTCGCGCGGAGATTTCTCCATGATCGGTCGAAGGTTTGTCGAGTCGATTGCTCAGGTATGACCCCAACATAACCATCTTCAAACCCCAATAGTTATATTTGTTATAATTGTGCGACCGATCCAGGAAATTGACACGAAGCCGATCAAAATCCTGTCCTGAAGACGGACCTATAACAGTCCATGTACCCATATTAGGTGATAGATTTTGAACGATCGAATACCAGTTTAGAAATTGTATTTAAGCAAAGTTTTAGACTACATGACCAGGATTGAAACCCTTCTTTTATTTTTTTATTTTAGACAAATATAGATTCAGTTATTTGGTTTCGAAAATCAGGAAAAATCCATGAAAACTATTTTCAAATAATGTAGAAAATTCTCCGATACCACGTGCGTCCCGCCAAAGCGGGTGACATGGTCGCGAACCGAAAGTATCGAAAGGTGCGTAATGGCTTCGCGGACGTGTGGGCTTTGACGGAATCAAAAGTGGTTGCGCGTGTGCGACGAATTTGATGCGTATCCGTCGAAATTTACCGTATCGGCTACTTTATAATTTTCCCAATTACTTTGTGCATGTTCGTCAGATCAAGACGAAATTTGCGCCAACAAGACCGTATCATTTTTCTCATCCTGTATGCCAAGTTTGGTCCGATTCTGAGATGGTTGATCGGATCGCCGTTTTGCGGGCCCCACGATCCGACCCAACGAGCTATTTTGTGTACGGCCCGCCGGAATCCAACTTTGAACATACGGTTGGGTTCGTATTATCAAACAAATTCGTAGACATGTAGTTTGATGACTTTAGAGACCATTAACTCTGGTACACTTTTCAGTACAAAGCAGGTCTAACGACGGACATTATTTTGACCCAAAATTACCGTTTTGCCCCTGTGTCCAGAATTGGACTTATGGACAGGCAATCCTAGCTAATTTGACTATTCTGAGAATGTTCACTACAAGAAAAATGACGATTCTTGACGGTTTATAAGTTGACGGTCGTCGAAAAACGTCAACAATAGTGGTTATCTTGACGGTATTAGGCTTACAACAAGGAAAGACAAATTTTTTGTCACTTTAGAAATTTTATAGCATATATGTTGACGGTTTTGAAGGATCCGTCAAGAAAGAACATTTTTATATTGATAATTTGTTGATAACCGTCAAGTAATGCATGTGCAAAAAAATTGGCGCACATATTTTAGCTGTCATTTTAGTAATTTTTTGGATTTTTTTGAGTGTTTCATCTATGTTGACGGTTGCGTAAAACCTCAAAAGCTGCTCCCATAGAATAAAACTCTCGAACACTTTAGAAAAAACTCGAAGGGGTTCTTTTCTCTCCCTCATCCTCCTCCCTCTCCACCAGCTCCTCCCTCTTCAACTGCTCCTCCTCTTTCCATGGCTGCTTCGGCTCACTCAAGAGAACCCCCCACAACCCCTCTCGATCAGCAATGCTCAATGGATCCCCGTCCCAGCTCTCTCCTTCGGCCCTCGCCGCTGGTGGCTCCGATCCCGGGCCGTCGAGTCGGAGCTGGTGTACGAATCTCGAGGCATCGCTCTCCGATCTCGGTCGTCAGATCTCCGACTCCATCCACTCCTACGCCTCCCGCTCGGACGAGGTATTAGCGGCTCTGGGAGGATTCAGGGATAGACTCGTTGGGCTCCGATCGAGGGCCTCCGGACCGGGTTCAGGTAATTTCAAGGGTTAGGGTTTTGGTTGGATTTTAGAAATTTTAATTTCTAAGGTTAGGTTTTGTAGGGTTAGTTCCTCTTCTAGTTGATCCTCTTCAGGAACATTATCAGTTAGAGTTTTGCTGCTAGGATTGGGTGGATCCCATGATTCCTTCCTCCCTCATCAGTATTCTTTTTTTGCATTGTTGGTTTGATTTAATTTTGTTTGCTTTCATGTTTTATATGCATTTACTGTTGGGAATTTAGATTTTTAGTTAATTTTGTAAATTTCAGATCAGTTCCATAATATTTGTCGCTCTCCTTTCATTTCGGTTGCTCCCCAAAAACGAATTGCATATGGACATGGTAGAAGTTAAGAATCACCATAATTTTGTTACTTTGTGCCAGCCTCTACTGATTGGAAATAAGTTATTTGTAAAAATATTTGTTTGCAAGGTGTTTGAAAAAATGTCACAAACGAATTGAATATGGACATGATCACCACGTCGGTCACTCCTACCATATGGTGGAGGTGGCCGTGAAGCCTGCACACCAGGCTGCTGTTGGACTAGCGAAGGCGACCTTCAGGTAGGACCATTGGGACCATTCTCATCCCTGCTAGCATTCACCAACGACCATATATTATTGGCTATCCAAAACCTGCAAAGCCATATCCAGCTCCATATGCCCCATAGGGGTCTCCACCATAACCATAAGAAGGATGTGTGCATGGGTTTTGATTCAAAAGAGGGAATGTAAGCTTGGCATGCAACAATTAGGTGCAAATTATTGTTCCATAAACAATTTCAGCTCACGATAGTAATGAGAGTCCTTTCGGCTCAAGTTAGCTAGAATGTGTAGCTTGGTTTTCAAAAGGTTCTGAAGTGTAGCTATTTGAGCAACACATGTGAGCTCCCACACTTAGCTCATAATAGCAAAAATGTGATTTCAATGGCTCATATTAGCAAAATGTGAAAATGACATGCTGGAGTAAAAGTTAATTTATTTTCTAAGCCTATATTATATGTAAAAAAAATTGGACTTTTATAAAATTTAGATGGCTTTGTAAGATTTGGCAGCTTTTGTAAAATTTAGGAAGGCATTTTAAAATTTTGAGACATTAGTAAAATTTTGGAAGCTTTGTAAATTTTTAGCCCCTCGCATAGGCTTGAAGGCAGCTTTGTTGTCAGCATTCCTTGTTTCATCTCCTCTCCTTATGGGCCTCCCTTTGCAGTACACTCTTGTGAAACAGTTCCACTATACAAACTAAAATAAACTCATAACAAGAACTCAGCAATCACGTGATGTCTTTATATCCTTTGATTTTATTTATTTATTTAGGCTTTTAGAAAAATCAAAAGATGAGATACATGTATGCAACGACCATTCATGGCCGAGTTTTAAAAATTAATAACTCAGTAGTTCCTGACGTTCGTGTTGTTTACCAGCTGCAAAGCTAGGAGTTTGGCATAGACATACTAGTTTAATTGTCACAATGTTTCATCGAATCTATAACTGGAGCACATGGAGATAACTGATATATCAATATATCAAAAAGGAGGCTAAACCTATTATCAATGTTACAGAAGTAGTTTGCTACTAAAGGACTATATGATTTATTAAAAAAAACCCAAAATTAGTATTTTTCACTTATATATATATATATATATATATATATATATATATATATATATATATATATATATATATATATATATATATATATATATATAACTTAACGATAACCTTCCCGAACAACAATACAACTGGACTCCAACAAAAGGAGATGAACTGAAAGAACAATTACATTGGAGGCATGATCAAATTTATTGTCAACTTGGGGCTTAGCAAGGACAACCTCAATAACTTGACCATCAATTTCATTTTTTTTAGTTCCTTTTACTGCCTTCAAAGCACCAGATCTTTCCACAAAATGGATAAACCCAAAATCCCTGGCCATAGATGGTGGCAGAACAACTTTTATAACCTCCCTGTGATGCTGGAAAAGCTCCTTCAATTTTTCTGATGTAACATTTACTGTCAAGTGTTTGACATAAACAGCTTTCAAAATGCAACAGAAAATGTCACTTCTACGCGAATGATATTTTCATGTATCAGTATAGTTTTCCGACTCAGATTAGACACTTCCTAAGCTTTAATAGTCTGATGTTAGAATCTTACCTTTTAAGCCTTGATGACCATTTATAAAAAAGGATCTTTAAAGTCTTCTCATCTTTTTAGTGTGCAGGATCTAAAAGTGCAAGGATTGCCAAGTTCATGAAAAAACAATAAGATTGTAGCAAAAACTCTGTGTCATGTGGTATGTACATGTTTCAATTATGGCATTTTTGTGTATGTTTCACATTATTTTTTCTGCTTTTTATTTTATGCAATATAAAGATAAATTTTCTTTTACTGATTTGAGAATGATCTCAAATAGGATAACTACATTACTTTAATCTTCTAAATGCTCATATCACTGTAGGCTCACACAAATCCAAATGATAAGGAAAAATGTGTTATACATATAATTCTTTTTGTGTTATTCTTGTTATTAGTGAAAATGATAAGGCAAATGTGATGGTTTCTTAAAGAGTTTTGGTCTCAAAATATGTGATGGATTTAATATTAGCATTGGTGAAACTTTTTATTTCAAATAGAATAAAAATTAAGAAGGTAAAGGGTAACTTAGTAATCTAGTCTTCCAAATGTTGTTCATGATAGTTCAGTTGAGTTATTATACTCTCCTTATTTTCTTCAGGATATTGTTCTCTTGTTTTCTTTTTGGTCAACAAGCTCATTAATATAAATTAGTAACTTGTGCTCTTGTTCTCTCAGTTTAGTTACTATACCCTCGCCGCTATCCAATTCCTAATCTTTCTGGAGCTTACATTGTCTTCTTTAAATATGCAAGCCCTTTTGATTTGATGGCCTGAACAAAAAATATCGTTGAAAAGTTTAGAAACCTTATTTTTTTCACAACAGTATTTATCCAACTTAAATATTTTCAGAGGAATATTATAACATTGGACACATCTATAAGGAGTGTAATTTGTTTTTTGTATAAGCTAAATTTTCTTTATAATTCTTGTTTAGTTATGAAGTTGTACTATTTGCATTTTTTTTGTATTATTAGTATATTTTTGGGTCTTCCTAGTTGTGCTAGTAGTCAGATATAATTTTCGATCTAAAAGTTGTAGGTTGTCATTGTGATTGCTAATTTGTTTGAAAGTTCATTTTCTGAGAAAATGAGTTCTGTAATCAGTTGAGGAGTGCTTACAACAAATTGCGTGTTAGATCTTTCAAGTAGCAGGAAGCATTTTTTTAGCATGTAGGAATATGTAAGTTATTTACACTAATCCATTGGATGCTTCTCTTGAAGTAAGTTTTCCACTAGTCACATGAATGATTGATAATTGGATGGCCTTTTAGGTTCTTGACACCTTACATTTCTAATAATGTCATATATCCTTCCACATACCTATATTGTATATTATCATATTAAGAACTGTAAATGTATGTTCTCATTGAAGCTCCTTGTACGTTACAGTAAGCTTTTTATATTTGTGGTCAATAAATTACTAGAATAGTAGTTCATTTGGTTGTATGGAGTACTGAGTTCAATATCTATATAAGAACATGTATGGAAGTATTGATAATTTGTGTTCTTGTTCTTTCAGGAACTCGCTGAAAAATGAAGGTGCATGTTGTGAATAGAAAAATATTGTGGATATGGGAGGGATGTGCTCCAGTCTGGTTTGCTATTTTTTTGGTTTTCTTTTGTTTGGTTGGATTATGTTTTATGGTGACTATTGATGGATGTTTTTGATTTGGATGTTTAAGTGGTATGGAAACGATAGATGTGGGATATGTGTACTTTATGGTTGGATTATGTTGGACAAGTGATGAATACATGTGGTGGGATGTGCATTGGAAGTTTTTATTGTATCAACATTACAGTTTGTTATTATAAAATTTGGGTTTTATAGTAATTTGATGCGTGTAGCTTCTGGATTGATATTATGTGTGTTTAATTAATATTATATAATTCATGACAAAATTTTGGCATGCTTCTCTTGACGGTACTTTGGATGGCTTCTCTTGATGGTTGTCAAACGTCAATGTTAATTCAAATTATGCTACATAATAGCCGTGAATTCATGCTTTTTATGACGGGTTTTGTTCGTCAAAACAAATACTTTTCTTGACGGCTAAAGGCCGTCATCTAGGCCGGAGTCAAGAAAAGTTTTTGCCTACTTTGACGGTTTCTAAAAATTGCTATCTTGACGGCTAAAAACAGTCAATAAAATTACTTCATATGACGGCCAAAAACCGTCAAGAAAAGTCCTGCCAGCGACCGTCAAGAAAAGGGGGGCTTTCCTTGACTCCGGCCTACTTGATGGATCCGCAACCGTCAAGATACCCATTTCTTGACTGGGAATCACTGTCAAGAAAAGCCCTTTTTCTTGTAGTAGTTGGCAATGTCTGTTTCAGCTTTCGGAGACAGTTGTGAGATTTGGACTTTATGGCTTACCGGTTGACGGTAAATTATCGGTTCTTCGTGCTACCACCAGGCAAGATACCTTGCCTCCCTATACGGTTCATTTTCATGCTTATAGTTCTTCTGATTTTTATTATGTTATCACTTAGTTACTCTAGTTGATATGGATTTATATGTTTTCTTCATACCACATTTACCAGTTTATTGTCTTGCTTGTATATCATCTTTTCATGACTTGATAGTGTAGTTATACCAGGCTTGTTCACAAAATAGTTCATCCTAGAGCTGTCCTTACCTATGTTTTGACTGAGTTATACCTTGTCGTCACCTGTATCTCGACTGAGTCGTGTCATGGAATGAGTACGTGTAGTTGAACTGCTAATTTCATGTTATCGTTTTCTCAACCAGAGAGTCCACACTCGGGACGAGGGTTGACCAGTTACACCAGAGAGTCCATACTCGGGACGAGGGTGTTTGTCTTGATCTGTTTACATCCGTGAGTCCACACTCGGGACGAGGGTGTTGTCTTGTTCATTTGCACCAGAGAGTCCACACCCGGGACGAGGGTATTTGCCTTGAACTAACTCGTGAGTCCACACTCGGGGCGAGGGTTAGTGATTAGTTCAAACCTGTGAGTCCACACTCGGGATGAGGGTTTGGTATTCTATTGATCTCTTGTTTACTTTTTCTTCTAGCAGTTCATTTATGCGTAGTGGTTCCCATTTTTGTGTTCATAGTCACTTGTCTTTTTCTGTCTCGTTTTCTGTTTATAGCCTGTTTATATTCTTATGCATGATAGAACTGTTAGATATGCATGTTTTTATGTATCTTGCTAAGTCCCCTGAGGACCTGATGATCTCTTCAGGTTTAGCGATCGCATAGAGTAGTTAGCAGAGCAGGATGGCAGATGCTTGTGATACACTTGCAGGATTCAGGTATTGATATTAGGTTTATTATCCGTTCGTGCTTTCATTCCTTATCATGATATACTCTGCTTGTTAGCTTACTTTATAGACTCATGTTATTTCTTGGAGTCTAATCGGACATGTATACTAGTGGGCTGCAGACCATGACCCATAGTATTTATTCATGTTTTATATTCTTATTGTGGATTGAGATATAGATTAGCCTTGCCATAATTAGGTGTGATACCATGGTCTAGACAGCGTTTACATATTTGAGATGGGTTGGAGTCTGCTTGATACATAGCTGGCTTACTCACGAGCTCGCATCCGAAAAGCGGGTGCGGGTTGTGGCAGGCGTCGCGCCTAATGCGCTGTGCCAAAGCGTGTAGAACACCAAGGCATTTTGCCTACTCCACAACAACCTGGTTGGCACCAGTATGCTCTGTGCCAATCAAGCAAGCGTCATATTCTTCCTACTTTGTGCATATCAAGGATAGAGCAAGAAAGACTGGATGTATCTCAGACCAATAATCAAATGGTGCCAGATGCTGACATGTGCGCCTATCTCAATAGGTGCCAAACAAAAATGAATCAGATAGCACGCCAAAAGACTCCAGTACACTAGGTGCCAATCACTAATTCGCGCACAAAGAAGGCTTCTAAGAGACAGAATCCGCTCACTTATGCTAATAAACTTAGCACTACTTTGTACACGCAGGGAACACAAAAGCTTAAGTATAGGCATTATATTCCTAATGTAATAAGGGAGAGTCTGCCTTCTTCTTCTTCTTATCTCTATAATGTAATAAGACAGAGTCATCCTCCTTCTCCTTCTTCTTATCATGTACCTGATCTCCGCGAACTTATTGTACAAAAGCGAAAGACGTCAAGTGCATCTCGTGCAGTGATGAGTCCACAGACTAAATATTACTGTAACCAGTATCATGAAATCGTAATCAAGTGCTGCTGCAAGATAGCCAAACGGTCTGTGTTTGACCACTTGAATTACCCTGGCTTTCCTAGAATGATCTGGATAGTTGTCGATGATATGTTCACGTATGACAAACGTCACTGTCATTCACATAAAGTCGACGTTAAGTGCTGCATCAAACTAGAAAAATGGGTGGTATTCAACCAGTTGAACTACTCTCGATCTCCCATTCACTCCTAATCTCCCAATTTGATCTTGGTAGATGAAGATAAACTGCTATTTACTTCAGTTAACATAGCATCTCGTAGCACCGGGGGTGGAAGACGCCCGAGACGTAATTTGTCACGACCTTCAGGGCGTCAAATCATCCCAGACTCTACTGAAGGGGTCTACCAAAATATAATATTAAGAAACTGATATTTCCTCGGTCAAAGAAATCTTTCTAATTCCAATCGAGACTTCGTCGACCAAAGGAATCTTCCTGATTCCTATCCTGGGGGTAGCAGTCTGCTAGACTTTGATGCTGATAGCGAAGACTCTGATCAGACCATCTTATCTACGAGATAATCTTCTGTATCGAGAGAAGTGTCAGCTTATGTAACGAACGAAGAGCAAGACACTTCCAGTTCTGCTAGTCAAGAGCAAAGTATCACTATTTTGGAGGCCAACCTAAAAGCCATTGCTGACATGGTTACAAGCATGCACACGGTGATCATGACATAACATGTTGTTCCACCGGTTATAAATCCAATTCCAACCCAAGAACATGCAGCAGGCTCCGTGCCTATCAACACTGGTCATGGAGCATAGCCTCTTCCAAATACTATTATCCCAGACGTCATACACCTTCAAGCACATGCTACTCCAAGTCATTCTGGTGCCAGGGGTGGTGCTTATAATGTAGTTCCACCTCCAAATCCTTCAAATCAATCTGTTTCTCCTCAAGCATTAGGGGATCCCCTTGAGGCAGTCAAGCTTCTGTGAAATCAGTTTGAAGCTTTCAAACAGAATGAAGGCTGAAAAAGTTAGGTATCAAGCAACCCTATCATATAGAATGGAAAGAAGTTCCATTCCTGCCCAAATACAAGCCGTCGACCATAATGCTATTCGACGGTAGCACATCACCGAGTCAGTATATTAATCGCTTTGAGATAATGACTGAACATCTCAAACAAAATGATGCTTTACTTACCAGAGCCTTTGTCGGGTGCTTAGTGGGTGTTGCCTATGACTGGTACCGAAGTCTACTAGATGGTTGCATAACATCCTTCGCAGCATTGAAACAGATGTTCCTGAAACGATTCTATGAAGGGACTCACGACATGATAATATCTGCCCTTAGCAAAATCAAACAGAAGCCCAATGAAATAGCTGAACATTTCATTAAGGACTTTCGGTGGGAGGCACTCAAAATGCCTATAGCTACTCCGGACGTATTGACGATAGATACATGCAAATCAAACTTGTTACCTATTTAATATGTGGATGGGACCAACACAATTTCAAGATTGGTAGTAAGTGCCAGAGCAGCTGAAGACAGTGCTAAGAAGTTCAAGCAAATAGGCATTCTGATGCCTAATCTGGATAAAGATAAGCACCTTGTTACTAGTAGCGGTAGTCACCAAACAATCGTAAAGGCAAGGAAGCCTTAGCCATCAATATACGTCAGTCAACACCTACAGCGATAGCACCACCACAAGGGCAGCACCACGACCTAAGGAAGAGTATTCCTTCGACGACGACAATATGATGAGCATCTTCGATTGCTTGATCAAGAGCAATAAACTTCAATTGCCGGAGATCAAACAGCAAGATGAAGTAGGTAAAACTGATAATCCTAAATATTGTATGTATCACCAGTTTCTGGGACATCCAACCAGGACATATTATGTGCTCAAAGGAAAAATCTTGGAGTTGATCAACGCTAAAGCAATCACCCTCCAAAAGGATGAGAAAACAGTAACAGCTAATGTCGTCTCTTTACAATTCGGAGACTTCTCTCCTCAGTTAGTTCCCAACGGTGTTGTCCTGATTCTAAAAAAACTATGGAAATTGTCAACCTCCTACCGGCACGAAATGACGGTTAGCCAAAGGCGAGATCATATGGGTCCATCTAGACCTCCTTAGTGAATTTGAACAAAAGACGTTTGTTCCTTCTGTTAAATCAAAAAACTCAGCCAAGTAAAAATTATGTAACATGGTTTCAAGTGAGCACTTCGTGCTTGATGGTCGTGTTCCTTCTTTGAAGACTACTTTTATTTTGGCAGATCTGCATCTTCATCAGAGACTGCTCCGTTAATATCAAAAGTCAACAATCGGCCCAAATTCCTTCGATACAGTCAGCAATCTCGTAAGCTGATGATAAGGATGGGATATAACTTTCAGAAAATCCCAGGCTTGAACAATGGAAAGGGGTCTCCAATACCCTTATCTTTACAACTCCAAGATAACAGATCTCATGTTGGATGGAGATTCGGGATAGATTACACAATTCTCCAACAACAAAAAAATCCTCCAAGAGCAAAGCACGAGTGAAAACTTGTAACATGGTTTCTCTCTCACCCGCCCCCGAAGAAGAACTCTTGACCAGTACCATATCTAGTAGAATCTACCTTAGAGATCATCCAGATGGTCAAGAGATTGAAGTTGTCACACCCCCTCCTGTTTTTGATGCTCCTCCAACATCAGGTCCATTAGCTGACTCGGGTCCTTCCAAACCGACAGCAGCTGATAAAGGCAAACAACAAGTTCGCTTTGACAAGAACTTAAAGAAGACCCCCCTGCAGGGCCTTCAAAAACCATATAACTTTGACATATTGGCTTAACTAGCCAATACTCCAGCAAGATTATCGATCTTCAAGCTCATTCGTCTATCGAAGGAAACTCGAGAAACATTAAGCGAAGCCCTGATGCAAGCCGATGCTTGTTTTGCACATCTCAAGAAGTCTGATAAAAATCTAGTAGCTTGCCCTCAATGTTTTAATGTGATAGAAATCATGCCAAGCATCACCTTCACCCAGGATGAGATGTTGTGGGAGGGCAATCAGCACGATCGACATCTTTATTTCATGGGGTACGTCGATACGATGAGGGTGGATCGCATCTTTGTCGATCCCGGGTCCGCACTCAGCATAATCCTAAAGAATTTGCTGGATTCTCTAAAGATTCTAATCCACAATCTCTCAGCAATGGTTATAACTATTCTTGGAATCAATTCTTGGAAGAGTAAACCGCTCGAAAAGATCTACCTAAGAGTCCAAATTGCAAATCTTCGTACAAAGGTCACCTGCTATGTGATTGACAACCACGTCTCCTATAATCTATTACTAGGAAGGTCGTGATTGCATGAACATAACATTGTGCCATCCACTCTTCATCAGTGTAACTCCTCTTCCCAAAATTTTGATAATATATATTTTTTTATTTGAATTAAATGGTAATTTTTAGAATTTTTATAAATAATTACTTAGTTAATTATTATGGTAGATGACTTTAGCCATGGTTGAGTTTTGAAGTACCAAACGACTAGGAATCTTGGCACGGATAGTGTAGTGGCGTGCCTTGACTAGTGTATTAGCCATGCCAAGGAAGACCCAGCCATAAGTATGTCCTAACTAGAAAAACCAGGCCAAGTTGTGACATGACCATTATAAATAGTTTAATTATTCATTATTAATATTATTTGACTTTTAAGTGACCCGGTTGTAGCAAACTGGTTCGGACTTGAACCGAACCAAACCCGGGCCCATGTAATGTTGTAGAGCGACCAAAGACGTTCACGACAATAGATGTGTTTTATGAATGTGCGTACTTCGTAATTTATGTAGTGGTCTAGTAAATATTTTTATATATATAATAATTCCCATATATCAATAATGTTTATTGATAATTATAGTAAATATTTCCTTAAACATGTATTTTAGGATTTATGTAGGCTATATAGGTGTATACGTGTGCATATATATGATTATATTCCTGATATAAAATTTAGGCTTTATATAAATATATATGTATAATAATCTAATTTCATATATAGCCTAGTATATAAATTAAGATTCCAATATTGTAATTAAGGATTATACTTGTAATAATTAATTGTTATATTGTGATTTACAATTTATATGCATATATCAGCATATATGTGTATGTATATATAAATATATATAGAGAGGTGTGTGTGTGTGTGTGTGTGTGTGTGTGTGTGTGTGTGTGTGTCTGTGTGTGTGTGTATAAATAGGTGTGTGTATGCATATACATATATATAGATATAACATATAAGAAAATAAAATAAAAGAAAAGAAAAGCAGCAGCAAACCTATCCCAGCCCGACCAGGTCGAGCCCCCCATTGTAACTCGACTCCTTGTATATATAGATATCGAAAGAAAAAAAAGAACGAAGGAAAACCCTAGCCCTACCCACACCGGCGTCGACCCCAGCCACCCTGGGTGGCCACCCGCGACCGTGTGCCGCCGCACGAGTGGCCGGACGGTGACAGAACCCGCGCACGAGCGGCCAGAGCCGTCGGAGCAGGCGCGTAACAGAACAGCGAACGCCGGGTCCGACCCCGACTTTGAGAACGAAGTTCATTGCCGTTTTTCGATCGATGTGCGAATCGATTTCTTCGGTATGTACCTAAAATAACCCTCTTCATTTTTGTTCTTTTAGTTTATAAGTAGATGTCTTTGATCGTTCGAAAAATTGACGCGAAGTCGATGAAAATTTGTCCCAAAAGCAGGATTGACAACAGTCGAACTAGCCTACTTTGTACTTAATTATCTTCCAAACCATGCAAGATTTTAAAACCTATTTGAAGGAAAATATTGACAACATATAGGAGATGAGAACCTAACTTGTAGATTCATATTTTATTAACCATGCACGGAGAAATCAGTTCTCAAAATTTAGAAAAAACCCATGAAAACTCTTTTAAAAAAACTTGAAAAGTCTCTAATACCACGTACTTCCTGCCAAAACTGGGTGACGTGGACGCGAACCGAAAGCATCAAAAGGTGCGTAATGGCTTCGCGGATGTGTGGGCTTTGACGGAATTCAAATTGGTTACGTCTGCGCGACGAATTTGATGCGTATCCGTCGAAATTCACCGTATCGGCCTCTTTGTAAAATTTTCAATTACTTTGTGCATATTCGTGAGATCGAGAAGAAACTTGCGCCAACAGGACCGTATCAATTTTTTGGTCCTGTATGCCAAGTTTGGTCCAATTCGGAGACAGTTGATCGGATCGCCGTTTCGCGGGCCCTACGATCCGACTCAATGGACGATTTTGTACACGGCCTGCAGGAATACAACTTTGGACATACGATTGGGTTCGTATCATCAAAAAAAATTTGTAGACATGTAGTTTGACGACTTTAGAGACCATTGACTCTGGTACGCTTTTCGGTGCAAAGCAAGTCCAACGGCGGATACCGTTTTGACCCGAAATTATCGTTTTGCCCCTGTGTCCAGAATTGGATTTAAGGATAGGCAATCCTAGCTAATTTAACTATTCTAAAAATGTTGGTAATGTCTGTTTCAGCATCCTGAGACTGTTGTATGTGTTTGACTGTTGTGGCTCACTGAGTAGTATAGTATTATCGGTATCACCAGCAAAGGACCACAGGCAAGTGTACTTTCTGATTGCTTTTCGTTTCATAGTAGTTTTATGTTTATACATATGTCTTGCTGCTTGTTGACACGCTCATCACACGGAGATTAGTATCATAGATTTCTTGTACCTCTTGACTGTCATTTACATGATTACCATGCTTGCAACTTGATTCCATGAGTATTAGCTAGACGGGAAAATATCTTAGTAGACATGTGAACAACCCATTCCATCCCAATATGTCTGATCTTGACTGATAGCAGCTGTACAAGACACGTACAAGGTGTCGTATTTATCCCTTAGTCGTTCACATGTCGAACAAGATATTTCAAAACACATAGATAGTTATCTTTTATTTGTTTCATGGTTTTCTTTACCACTTGCCATGACATCAGTAACTCTCTAGTCTTTATCTCACATATGTTATCTTCTTGTCTTGTGAATTCTATTATGTTTTTGCAGTACTGTCGGTCTGTGTGCTTGTTTCATTCTTGACTGGAAACCAATTTTTTTCAGGTTAGCTGTAGCTTCACTTAGTATTGGGAGATACGGCTGTACTTGCTGGCCAAAACTTAGACTTTAGATAGATGTTGTATCTATTTCAAATATGTATAAGAACCTTGTATTTTCTCTAATTATAAATGTTGTAAATGTTGTAATAAATTTTAGAAATATAAATGAGCAATAAAGTTAATTATGTGATTTTGAGCATCATGGCCATGACAGCGTTCTACCACCGACTCTACGGCATTGGCTGGCTTGGACACATCTCGTATCCGAAAAGTGGGTACGGGTCGTGACAAGTTTTTGTGGTGGCCCATGCAGGTCAGTTTTTACAAAATATACGAACTCGTGATGGTACTTAAGTTAGTCGTACTATTGCGAGCCTACAACTAAAAAATGCTCATTCACAACTTTGAGTTAAATTAGTTTAAGAGAATGACTAGGACTAGGAGTCCCTTTTTCAAATTCATCGTTGGGTAGTTAAGGTTGTCAGATAGGCCATGCTATTTAGATAAGGAATTACTAAATTCAGATAGCTTGCCTGATCTCTATAGATACACTATTACTTTTGATATGACGATATGATCCAATGTAGATATACTATTCATTTGGTAAGTTAGGCTTTCCTAGAATTAAGGCTCTAATCTTGATAATTTGTTCAATTTTCTTTTGCTCTATTAGATATAAACCTTATATCATAAGTTAGAATTGCCTATTTAAAATCCTATTTTGCCGTAAGGAATTAGTATATAATTCCTGATTCTGTTATTCATATACGAATCTCGAGGTAGATTGATTCAAAGTTTTTCCCTCAACCATTTGAAATACATATGAAATAAAGATTAGGATGTTCTTACTTTATTGTTTTCAGTTATTTCCTCCCCAATCAATCTTTTACTTTAAGGATTAACAGTTATAGGAAGATGTTTACGCTTTCTATTATAGTCAACTAGTTTGAATCTCTAGCAGCTCCTTGAAGTGTTTATGAATATAGTTAGAGTAATTTAACGACTGCAATGGCTAGACAACAGTGCACTGTCGTCAATTACTTGAGAATGGAGAGTGTGGGTTCACTGCAGCCAGCAGTGCACTGGCGAGGCACGACCCATAGAGTTAAAATTATTTCAAGGAATCGTAGTTTATGGAATATTGCTAAAACTATATCATCGTTGACTTCTTTAGACCTTGTGTCAATATAAGGTAGAGTATCTGATACCATATCACATTTGAATCACGGAACCAAGGATTTACCACAGCCAGAGTACGGACGAGACATAATTCTCGGTAAAATGACTTCAGACGTTATTACAAGTTTAGGATACTATAGAGGATAGAAAAATGCCTTGTATGTCCCATAAGATCCAAAGCCAATACTAGTAAAAGTTCTGTAAGTTGGGTAGCATGTCTCCCAACCTAGCATTCCGTGGTCCTTGTGATCTTTTAACAGGATAATTGACTGACACTAATAGGTATACCTAGAATATAGAATTTAGAGGTCCATAACCCATTAGTCAACCAAGGCCTTATGGATAAGAAGATAGTAGGATGACTGTATAAGCAAGAATACCAGGTAAGGTTTTGATTCTCACAAAACTCGAACTACTTGTGCCTCCTTTAAAAAAATTCTCGCATTCTTGCATTTTGACTATCTTGACCAATACCGCTATTACAGCCTAGTTTTGCAAGCTTACTCTTTTATCGAGCTTGATTCAAGACATGTTTATTGGGGACGCCTACTAACATATTATCTAATCAGAATCGATGTATTACGGTCTGATCAACCTTAGTGCACTCGATTCACTCTCCCTCTGATTAACCTACGTGGATCTCATCCACAACTGCCTTGAAAACTCTCTCGAATTATGCGATCCCCTTTGGAACCTCATACTCACATTCGATTCCCTCTCCTGGAACTCTTTGGTATTTTTCCCTTTACTTATTGAAGAAAGGCATATGCCCGTATTTGAGCAAAGTTATACCCAGAATGTTACCCTTAGCTCGTCATATCATCTACGGCCATGAAAGCTATTACAGAATCACTTTCCGTCTATTTGAAATTGGAAAACGATGTTCAAACTTGATCCATATCTATCGTATCACGATATCTATTACCCCGTGATCACGACTTGAATTGCTCTAACTCCATTCATCGTAAACTTTGTCTTGGTTTAAATTCGAGAAATAAATTCCTGAAGTATATAGGATGTTAGCCTCTAAATTTTATGATTTACTAGTATTACTGATTGAACAGATAAGTTGGTTCCTACTAGGATAGAAACTTTTCTTCCTTATAAACACCTACTTTATTTAGATCCTTGGTGTCCCTGACCATAACATTAATCTTCGGAGCGTAATACTAACTGTTATCTCCCAGCAAATTTCATATGCAAGATCTAGACGAGTCCACCTTCATTTAGGTATATTACGTCCTACTCAAACACGTCCTCTTGTACTCTATTTTTATGGTACGACTTTCAGGTCAAATGGACTAGCTATAACCCTTACCATAATACCGATATACTTCCGGACTTCCATTAGAGCCTCAACCTCGACTCAATTCCTTCAAACCAATATATGGTTGTGATCTCCTAGAATCCTACTACGCACATGCCACTAGTTTGCTACCCAATTGAGGCTTCATGTTCTACTTAAACACAAAAGTCACTGAAGGCGCATTTTGGGCTTTAGGAACCTAGCTAACCAACCTGACTAGCAACTAGCTCAACCACTTAGGTGGAAACCTATTCTAGGGTACCCTAACCTAGTAGAAATAGTTTTATCATTGGGATCTTGTCCATTCAATACAAATTCAAATCCATGGTTCATCCAACCAATGATTGATGTCCAATTAGGGAACCCATTAAGACCCCGTAAAACCCATCCATATATACCACCATATTTGAACTATAAAATCGAACTATTTGAAATAGGTCCCTATACCGATAATGTAGTCTCCACCTCTTAGAATGTGAAGTCATTCGTAACCCTTATTCCATCTACTTGGAAGTCGCGATACGATCTTGTATTGTATTTATAACCCTTGCTCGTGTGTTTAAATAACCACAGAAAAAATCACAATCATGATTTCTCAAATTTTGTTCTATTATGAAACCTTGTTTAGAATTTCAAGAACGGAACTTCTATATTGCACAGATTGCAAGCCCCTCTAAGAAACGAAGGGTCCTTCGATTTAGCAAGTGACTGGACTATAGTAGCCCAATCTAGCAAATAAGTCAATAGGTTCATAAACTTTCTTTCTATCTGCATCATTGGATACTCTCTACCGCTCTTGAAACTTCATATTTGCTCTCGATTATTCTTTCTTATCTTCATGTCCTTACTATTTTGGAGCAACGAATGGTCATGCTTATTAAAATTTATTAATATTTCTTAGCTACTTGTGTAAATTTGTTGCTTGTTAAATTTTGGGTTGCTTGATAGATAGGAAAGGATTGTGATGCCTTATGTTATAGATATCTGTTGGTAGTTACTTTTATTAATTAGCTAGAAGGTTACATTGTTATGATGTCATATGTTTAAAGGGGTAGTGTGACCAAAGGTGGGTAGAAGTCCTCGAGGATTCATAGTTACGAAATGGCTAGAAGGAGGATATAAATATTTCTAAGAAATTAAATTTGAGAAGATTAAGGTAATAGTGGATTTACTTTTTTACTTTTTGAATTTTAGGCATGTTTATGAGTTAGAATTTCGAGGACGAAATTATTTTTAAGGTGGGTAGATTTATAACTCCTCTTCCCAGAATTTTGATAATATATTTTATTTATTTATTTATTTGAATTAAATGGTGATTTTTAGAATTTTTATAAATAATTACTTAGTTAATTATTATGGTAGATGACTTTAGCCATGGTTGAGTTTTGAAGCACCAGACGACTAGGAATCATGGCACGGATAGTGCAGTGGCGTGCCTTGACTAGTGTATTAGCCATGCTAAGGAAGACCCAGCCATAAGTGTGTCTTAACTAGGAAAACCAGGCCAAGTTGTGACATGACCATTCTAAATAGTTTAATTATTCATTATTAATATTATTTGACGTTTAAGTGACCCGGTTGTACCAAACTAGTCCGGACTTGACCCGAACCAAACCCGGGCCCATGTAATGTTGTAGAGCAACCAAAGACGTTCACGACAATAGATGTGTTCTATGAATGTGCGTACTTCGTAATTTATGTAGTGGTCTAGTAAATATTTTTATATATATAATAATTGACATATAAAAATAACAATAATGTTTTATTGATAATTCTAGTGAATATTTCCTTAAACAAGTATTTTAGGATTTATGTAGGCTGTATAGGTATATACATGTGCATATATATGATTATATTCCTGATATAAAATTTATACTTTATATAAATATATATATATATATATATATATATATATATATATATATATATATATATATATATATATATATATATATATGTATATATATATATATATATATATATATATATATATATATATATATAACAATCTAATTTCATATATAGCCTAGCATATAAATTAAGATTCCAATATTGTAATTAAGGATTATACCTGTAATAATTAATTGTTATATTGTGATTTACAATTTACACACATATATCATCATATATATGTATGTATATATAAATATATATATATATATATATATATATATATATATATATATATATATATATAAAAAGGTGTGTGTGTATGTATATATAAATAGGTGTGTGTATGTATATACATATATATAGATATAACATATAAGAAAAGAAAGAAAACAAAATAAAATAAAAGCATCAGCAAACCTATCCCAGCCCGACCAGGCCGAGCCCTCCCATTGCAACCCGACCCCTTGTATATATAGATATCGAAAGAAAGAAAAGAAGGAAGGAAAACCCTAGCCCTATCCACACCAGCGCTGACCCCAGCCACCCGCGACCGTACGCCGCCGCACGAGTCGTCAGACGGCGATTGAACCCGCGCACGTGCGGCCAGAGCCGCCGGAGCAGGCGCGTAACAGAACAGCGAACGTTGGGTCCGAACCCGATTTTGAGAACGAAGTTCATCACTGTTTTTCGATCAATGTGCGAATCGATTTCTTGGTATGTACCTAACATAAACCTGTTAATTTCTGTTCTTTTAATTTATAAGTAGATGTCTTCGATCGTTCGAAAAATCGATGCGAAGTCGATGAAAATCTGTCCCAAAAACATGACTGACAACAGTCAAACTAGCCTACTTTGCACTTAATTATCTTCCAAACCATGCATGATTTCAAAAATCTATTTGAAGGAAAATATTGACAAAATATAGGAGATGAGAACCTAACTTGTAGATTCATATTTCATTAACCAAGCACGGAGAAATCAGTTCTCGAAATTTAGAAAAAACCCCTAAAAACTATTTTCGAAAAACTAGAAAAGTCTCTAATACCACGTGCGTCCTACCAAACAGGGCGACGTGACCGCGAACCGAAAGCATCGAAAGGTGCGTAATGGCTTCGCGGATGTGTGGGTTTTGATGGAATTCAAATTGGTTGCGTGTGCAGGACGAATTTGATGTGTATCCGTCGAAATTCACCGTATCGGCCTCTGTGCAAATTTTCTAATTACTTTGTGCACGTTCGTCAGATCGTGACGAAACTTATGCCAACAGGACCATATCGTTTTTCTATTCCTGTATGCCAAGTTTGGTCCGATTCGGAGATAATTGATCGAATCGCCGTTTCGCGGGCCCTACGATCCGACTCAACGGACGATTTTGTGCACGGCCTGCCAGAATCCAAGTTTGGACATACGGTTGGGTTCGTATCATCAAAACGAATCTATAGACATGTAGTTTAACGAATTTAGAGACTATTGACTCTGGTATACTTTTCGGTGCAAAGCAGGTCCAATGGCGGATACCATTTTGACCCAAAATTACCGTTTTGTCCCTGTATCCAGAATTGGACTTAAGGACAAGCAATTTTAGCTAATTTGACTATTCTGAATATGTTGGTAATGTCTATTTCAGCATCCGGAGACTGTTGTACGAGTTTGACTGTTGTGGCTCACTGAGTAGTATAGTATTATCGGTTTCACCAGCAAAGGACCTCAGGCAAGTAAACTTTCTGATTGCTTTTCGATTCATAGTAGTTTTTATGTTTCATGTTTATACATATGTCTTGCTGCTTGTTGACACACTCATCACACGGAGATTAGTATCATGGATTTTTTTTACCTCTTGACTGTCATTTACATGATTACCTTGCTTGCGACTTGATTCCATGAGTACTAGCTGGACAGAAAAATATCTTAGTAGATATGTGAACTACCCATTCCATCCAAAAATGTCTGATCTTGACTGATAGCAGCTGCACACGACACGTGCAGGGTGCCGTATTTACCCCTTAGCCGTTCACATATTGAACAAGATATTTCAAAACACATAGATAGTTGTCTTTTATTTATTTCCTGGTTTTCTTCACCGCTTTCAATCATCAGTTACTCTCTAGTTTTCATCTCACATATGTTATCTTCATGTCTTGTGAATTCTATTGTGTTTTCGCATTGCCGTCGGTCTGTGTGCTTGTTCCATTGCTGACTGGAAACCAACATTTTTCAGGTTAGCTGTGGCTTCACTTAGCATTGGGAGATACAGGTGTACTTGCAGGCCAAAAATTAGACTTTAGATTGATGTTGTAGCCATTTCAAATATGTATAAGAACCTTGCATTTTCTCTAATTATAAATGTTGTAATAAATTTTAGAAATGTGAATGAGCAATAAAGTTATTTATGTGATTTTGAGCATCATGGCCGTGACAACGTTCTACCGCCGACTCTGCGGCGTAGGCTGGCTTGGACACGTTTCGTATCCGAAAAGCGGGTGTGGGTCATGACAATCAGTGCTTCAAGTACGTGGATGATAACGGAGAGATCAAGAAGGAAATTGTTGACCTCAATTCTTTTCGAGGTGTCAAGGCCTACTATACAGACTCTAGAATGTACAAAGAAGAGTACATGAAGGTAGTGCTGGCCATGGACACTTTGTAAGACTAAAAAGATGACTTGAACGACGTCTTGGTGATTCCAGTCAAAGGACGCACGTCTAGTCCTTCCTCCTTTCAGATGCTAACCATTACTCTAGCTCCTCCTACAAAAAAAAGTGGAGCAAAGGGTGCTCACCTCTTTTGAGCCTCTTTTTATCGACCTTCGTCATAACAAGCCTACTCCTTCTCTTTCTTCTTCCCTTGTTATCGACCTGACGGTGTCTCCAGCCAAGGTCACAAATGCTGTTGTAACTGTTGAGACTAAAAATATCAATAAAGCAATGTCTCTTTAGCAGTATACTGATGTCAATTATTATACACAATATTACTTAGAAATTCTTGACAAGTTTGAACCTTTCATCTTATGAGCAATTCAACCTTTTCAAGATTAGATAGAGCACGAACCAATGAAGAATTCATTTCGTAGTTCCTCATCGGAATGATGATAAGCATCAATCCTCTTCAGCAGAGAACATCATCAAATAATTGTACTCGACAGCGATTCTGAAAATTACGATCGTGGAAGAATACAACTGCGTTGTTATAGTCAACAATCCCAAAACATCATAAGAAAAATGGGTTACAATTTTGTGTCTGGATTGAATGGAGGCAAAGGCAAACGTACACCTATACGAATACCTGCTCCTAAACGAAATTCATCACAATACTATAACAAGACCAGACATAGGTTAGGCTACATTATGTCGAACACAACCCCACATAGATCTGAGTCAGACGAAGAAATACGATTTCATTCTTCCGATTTTGCTTCATGGAAATCAGATACAACCATAGAAAAGTTCATCAACTGACTCTATCTGTCAATATGGTGACAACTGAAGATGATGATAATGATGACTTTACCGAGGCTTATGATAAAGAGCCTTGGAGACAAAAAAGGGTCACCCAATAGGAGCTTCGCTTTGAACAATATGAACCACCCACTGAGGATGAGCTAATCAAAATTGACGTGAGAGATGAGGCTTCTCCAAGGCCATTCATTATTAGCAAAAATATTCCTGAAGTAGACAAACAAGACTTGATCCAGCTTATTAGAGAATACATTGACATATTCGTCTGGAGCTATGAAGATATGCTGGGATTAGATCCTCAGATCACTACGCACAAGCTCATAGGCCGGTCAAACAACAACGGTGATGGTTCCGTCCTGATATGATGGACGCCATAGAAGCCGAAGTCAAGAAGCTCATCGTCTGTAGCTTTTTCAGTGAGGAACAACATCCCGACTGGGTGGCTAATGTCGTCCCAGTCATGAAGAAAACTAGGAATGTTCGAAGATGAAAAGCATTTCATGGATGGATTCTCTAGTTATAATCAGATCAGGATGAATCCCGAAGATGAAAAGCATATATCTTTTCGTACTCCTATAGGAGTCTACTGCTACACAGTCATGCCATTTGGTCTCAAGAATGCTGGTGCCACCTATCAGCGAGCTATGAGTACTATTTTCCAGGAATATTTACAAAAAATAGTCGAATGTTATGTCGACGATATTGTTGTCAAGAGTCGTCTAAAGGAACACCACATTCAAGAATTAAGAACTATTTTCGATCTAATACGCCAGCATCAACTCAAAATTAATTCCACCAGGTCATTTCTGGGAGTCTCTAGTGGCAAATTCGTCGAATTCTTTATTACCTCTAAGGGTATACACGTTGATCTCGAAAAAGTCAAAGCCATTCAAGAGATGTATCCTCTACGTAACCTAAAAGAGGTATGAGGATTCCAGGGACGACTTGCGTATATCAGGAGATTCACCTGAAATCTCTCTGGACGTTAGAGACCGTTCACTCAACTAATAAAGAAAGGCGTGTCTTTCCTTTGGACCGACGAATGCCAGCAAGCATTCGAGGACATTAAGCAGTACTTGACGAACCCTCCATTCCTAGTTCCTCCAATCACAGGAATACCCTTCCTGATGTATGTTCGAGCAGTTGATCACTCTCTGGGTGCCCTCCTAGCCCAAAAGAACAATGAAGGCCATGAGCAAGCAATTTATTATCCCAGCCGCACAATGATCAGTTTTGAACGTTGATACAGTCCGGTGGAAAAAGAATGTTTAGCCTTGATGTTCGTCGTCCAGAAGATGCGTCATTACATCACGGGCCAGACCATTCATGTCATCTCCAGAGTCATTCCTCTGCGGGTTCTGATGAAGAAGCCTAGTACACTCAATACCAGACTTACTATATGGGCGATATTTTTAGCACAGTATGATATGGTCTATGTCCCGTAGAAGTCTGTCAAGGGTCAAGATTTTGCTGACTTCTTGGTTGCTCGTCAAATTCCTGAAACTTCAAAACTCTACGATAAAATTCTTGATGAAACTCTAGAGTCCAACATGACTTCAGAAGCAATACTCGCTTGACTTCTATTCTTTGATGGTGCATCTAGAATTGGACCCAACGGTATCATCATCGCTGGAGTAGGAACTGTCCTCATATCCCCAGAAGGGCTAACCATTCAAAGAGCTACTCTCTGGATGTGCCATGCTATATCAATGTTGCTGAGTACAATGCTTTACTCGTCGATCTCTAATTATCTAAACAGCTGGATATCGACTATCTTGAAGTATACGGAGACTCTTAACTGATTGTCAACCAGGTTAGAGGTACGTACGAGGTCCGACATCAAGATCTCATCCCTTACCAAAAAGCAGCAGTCAAGCTAGCTACATCATTCAAAGGTTTCTTTTTTGAGCATGTATACCGAGCATGCAATACAGAAGCCGATGCACTCATGAATCTAGCAGATGTGTTAGCTGTCCCTGTGAAAAGATAACAGTTGATCTTCATCGCTAATCGAAAATTATTCTGTGTCGAGAATAATCTGAACATTAAATTCAGTAATGCGGTGGAGGTTTGCACTACTATCTAGGACTAGAGAACTTCCTTCGTCGACTTTGTAGTAAATGACATCCTGCCAGAGGATCCTAAAGAAGCTACGACAATTCGTCATCGATCACTCCGATTCTATTATAATCACATGTCCGAGACTTTATCAGCTATCCTTTGACGGTATGCTCCTACGCTGTCTTACGGGAGATGAAACAAAATAGATACTATGTGAAGCTCACGACAGTGTCCGCGGTGCACATCAGCTTGGTCCTAAGCTACATGTTCATATCAGATGCATGGGATACTATTGGCCCACTATGGTGGCAGATGCAATTGAATATGAAAAGAAATGCATAGCATGTTAGATCTATGTAGATTTTATGTACCAACCGTCCGAATTCTTGCATCCAACTGCATCATATTGGCCTTTTGAAGCCTGGGGAATGGATGTCATTGGTCTTATCAATTCGCCACCATCTCTAGGACATCGGTTCATTTTAGCTATAACCGACTTTTTTTCAAAATGGACAGAAGCTATTCCTCTAGTCGAAGTCAAGACAAACAGTGTCATCAGCTTTATCAAGCATTATATCATCTTTCGATTCAGAGTTTCTCGGAGAATCATTTATGACAACGGACCTCAGTTTGTAAGTCAAGCATTTACTCGATTCTGTAATGACACTCGAATCAACAACATTGCTTCTACGGCTTATAATCCCTCAGCCAACGGTTTAGCAGAAGCATTTAAGAAGACAATCATCAAGCTCCTTAAGAAGTTCATTTCTGCCAATAAACACAACTAGAACGAAAAGCTTAGAGAATGCCTATGGGCCTACCACACCACTGTACGTACCCCAACTGGCTGTATACCCTTCTCTTTGGTGTATGGATGCGAAGTCGTCTTACCATTAGAGATTCAAATTCCATCCTAGAGGATAGCTATTACCCATGAGTTAACGGTGGAAAACAACGATCATCTTCGACTTCAAGAGCTTGAAGCACTCGACTAGAAGCGGCTGGTAGCTCAACAACATTGAGCTATATCAAGCCCAAATCTCAAAAGCTTTCAACCGTAATGTCAAAGTATGTACTTTTTAAAAAAGCGAGCTCGTCCTTACTATCAGACATCCTATGACTACGACACACAAGTGCAAGGGCAAGTTCGAGCCAATGTGGGAAGGTCCTTACATCATAATCAAATTTTTCTCTAATGGAGCTTATCAGCAGATCAGGATGGACGGTCGAATAGAAATGATGCCTATCAACGACAAATTCCTGAAGAAATATCATGTTTGAAAGTATGTATTATATTTTCTGACAAATATTAAAAATACACAAATCTTCGAGTTATTATCTTTTATTCACTCTTTTCGTGAATAAACCCCACAGATAATACGTCCCCAAAAATCTCCAGTGGAGTCTAATTTGATCTTATGGTACATCCTCAAAAGATTAACCCATAATATCTACCACAACATATCATCACAAACATCATCTTTTGAAACCCTGTTATTTTAAAAGATATCCTATTCTTAAGCCCCAATTGGTTTAAGAATAATCAACATGTTTATGAATTCACGTCCACATTACCCCTGAATTCCACTATCTGCAGCAACAACTCGTCACTGATAAAAGTTGTTTCAAAAAGATAACGTCACAACAAATGAGCAAATAGAAAGGTTCTTTATTTCTTTCTCCATAAAAGGAGTAAAGTACTACACTTGCAAAGAAAGAAAAGTAAACTATATCTTAGAACATATAAAAAGCTACATCAAAGCAGGAAATATTGAAGACAAGAAACATTTTATTCCTTTATCCGAGGATGGCCATGCTGGGGTAGGTACCACTCCCTCAACCATCGCGCATATGAAGCTTCCAACTGATTAAGGTCATCTATAGGAGCTGGGTAATTGGAGCTCCCGGTGCCACTGCCTTCTGAGGTCGGCTCTTCCTTTACGGAAACTTCGACTTTAGGAATTATTTCCTCTTTAATAGTCACTGGTTCCTCTTTGATGAAGGCAGACAACACTTCCTCTTTGACAACGATCTTGATTTTTGGGATCATTATTGACGCTGCAGAAAGGCAAAATAAAGAGTTAAAAGCATGAAAAAGTATCCTTACAAACTAAGGCATGACAGTTCTAATTCACACAGCATGGCATGACAATTCTAAATTTGTACGACAGTTTCTACGCACGAATTGACAAATTAAGCATAGCGCGGCACACTATGAATAAACAATGGGTGCGCATATTTTGTTTGGTAACCAATACTCTCAAAGAGGTGGTTTGTGTTGGAAAAAGCACTGCGCCAATCAACAGTCTGAGAGAGGAGATTGACACCGGCCATAGTTCGTACGAGTTATTGGATAGCACCAACTATCAAATGGCGCCGAGCGTACAGTTCATCTTCTTCCCCGACCCAACTTCTCACCTTCGAGAGCGGGGTTGGCCTGTTCGCCTCTCGTCGACGTTGACACATATTGTGGCACCTGCAATGATGGCATGCATGATGTGGCACCGACTACTTTTTTGCCTTTCTCAGCCGCAGATCTTTTGGGAGCCATTTGATCGGAGGAAAACTTTGAAAGATCGAGAGGAAGAAAAAGACAGAGAGTTCGAGAGAGAAATTTTCTAAGAAACTCTCTCTCCTCTCAAAGGGCTAATTATAGCCTAAAATGGTGCGTAACGGCTGCGAATCTCGCTCAAAACTTAAAGACTATTGAGATTCTGACGTGCACGAATCGCGCCTGAATGCTTTTGATTCAAAGTATTTCAAATTCTAAAAATTTTGAAATTTAAAAACTTTAAAGGGGGTATTGTAGAAGCTTAAAATATATTAAGATAATACATCGCACCATTCACAAATAGCGCTGGAATTTATTTATCAGATGGCACCCAATGCCTAATAACGCCCAACAACAATTCATGCCACCTTCATATCGTGCGGGTTGCCACACAGCAAACTTCCTCGAGAAGCTAAGTTGTCAGTCATGATGACTAGAAACACGTCAGTCGATGAAAATCTCTTTGAATCTTGAGCGCACAACGCTCGAGGAGATTTTATTAGACTCGTCATAATGACGGCTGTTTATTTCTCTACGTCATTCATCAATGGCACGAAGTGATTAAGTTCTTTCTACTCAGTGTTTTCTACAGTTAGCGTCAATCGACAGTTGGCGCCAATCAATGGATCGTGCCATTCATGTACTGGTGCTAATCAATCAATCATCATCAAGAAGCACTTAGATGATGTGGCGTGCATGCCACTAATCATAAAGAACGCACACGCACCACTTCCCACGACCAAGCGTACTTCTCTTGCAGAATGCCACGCATCATATACAGTTAAGCCAACCATTCGTACGACTAGGTGATTGCACGCCAACTAGTACAGAATCAGCCTGTGCGCCAATTATGATAAATATTTGACAGTTATTCCAAAACTCTATAAATAGTGTTCAGAATCACTTTCCAAGCAAGACTAATGATCATAATCGCCTAAAAAGTTGTTGCAGCACGTTCAAGAGCTTTTCTCCTCCGACATGGCATAGTCCAAGGAATAAAGTGATCGTCTTCTGATCAGATTCCTATATTTGTACTTCCCCATAATCAATTGTACTTTTCTTTTTTTAGTTTGTATTTAAACTTTTGTTTTTGCAAACAGTGGGTACGTCCAGCCTACGCCGCAGTGTCAGCGGTAGAATACTGTATAGGTCGTCTATAACATCTAACATCAACAATAGGAAATATATTCTGTCATCTCTGTACAGAGGAATACGATGACATATAAAATATATAACTCAATCACAAAGTCTAAAGGAAGATACAATACGATATTTCAATAGAAAATAAAGGAGATAAAAACTAAAATAGTAGCATAATATAATCAAGTCTAGAATAGAAGTCTAATTAAAAAAAAATATCCTAAAATAATAATAAAACTCAACCTACATTCGAAACAATCCGATAAAAATGTAATACTAAAACTCTAGCCACTACTAGGGCACTCTCTACTGAGCAGGATCTTCCTGAGGCTCCTGGGTGCATCCCTCGCACATCTCCTACTCATAGTAGGTAGGACAACACTCTAAGCCATCTAAAAAATATATCCAGTCAGGATGGAGCTAAGTACAACCCAATAGCAGTTCCGATTAATTGACAAGTGCTATGAAACATTAAATATTAATGTGACACTTGATGAGCAATTTTATAAGAGACAATGTACAAAATAGAGGAATATATAGATAAGGAACAATATGTATGATAGGGGAAATTATGTAAGAATGTAAAGACATGCAAATATGTAATAAAGAGGAAAACCTATCATGCAAGTTATACAACTAGCAAGTCCAGAATATCTTTGTCTAACACCAGTATTTTAAAATACCAAGTTGACATATGAACAGCTAGAAGCTAATATTCGGCAAACCACACACTCCGTATTTAGCTACTATTATTCCAATAAGACCATGGGGTAGAAAGGGTATGTTCACACGTCTTCTAGGTATTTTTTTCTCCTGACTAGTACACATGGATCCAGGTCCCGACACGAATCTCAATAATCCAGAACAGATACATTAGTCCAGTATTTTATTAGTCCAGTAAGAGTCGATAGACATGAAACCACGTATCTGAAGACAACGAATCCATACAATACCAATCCATGTATCTATCGTGTCGGAATCAAATAGAACACAAGTATAAACATGCATCATAGGAAATAATAAATAATAAAAACTATCAGAGAATGTACTCGCTTGTCGTCCTAAATAGTAAATATGAATCGAGGCTCAAAGTGGAGTCACAAGAAACTAGATATGAGATATACATGTTAATTGGTATTTAAGTGTTAAACATGGATATCTAGTATATGATATACATTCTAGTCAAAACTATGTCAAATCAAGTCAAATCTTGGTTAAGTTAACCTATTTATATACGTATGCAAAGCCTAATTCCCATTTCCAACATATTATATATTATTCTAGTTGTAGGTACTACCCTATAGCCTATACATGAAATTACCTTACCCTAACACTACTAAATTATAATATGTAGGTAAAACCTATGCTAGGATACCCATATACTAAGTAAAGTTCTCTTTGTTACTGTGGACACACACAAAAAGAAGAAAAAATGCTGTCTTTTCTTTATTGGCGCAAGGCACCACAAATTGAGTACGCCTGAGAGATCCTGCACTGAGGATCCCCGAGTACAAAAAAAGAATTCTGGGGAATGGGACGATGGAGATCGAGCGGCAGTTGCTTCTTTACTCCGTTGACACTCTGATTACAAAAGTGGAAGAAAACCTAAGAAAATTGCTAACTCTCGGCTCAATGACAAGAAGTACAACAATTTGGCTCTTGAAAATGCTCTCCATTTTGTCCTTTGAAGAGGGATGATACCCCTTTTTATAGTAGTTTCTGAGCTGGAATGATGTTATGCGCCCACATGAGGAAACACGCTAGTTTTTATGTGGGCGCATAGTCCTGCTTTAGGCATATAGGATGTAGGCGCATGCAGGCTGCGTAGTCGTGGGTTGATCATGGTGCTGACATGGCCGCGTGCTTCGGTGTGTAACGTCCCAGTCCCAAAATACATAGGACTAGGAACGTAGACATGCCAGCTGTATACATAGGAAGTACAGAGGTCTTGTATGTATACATAAGCTGTAAAATACAGTAATCCAAGATAAACTAAATCTCATCCACAATAAAAAGAATAATAATATAAAAATCAACTTGAATATTTATGATACAATCGTTGGGCGGAGACAAAGTCCACTACCAATTATCTCAATGAAAGAAATGTACAAGAATCGATCAATAAAATGGCTAGACGAACCAAGCGCAATCGTCTTCAAAGGAATGGAGAAGACCACAGCCTTGGCTAGGATACCTACGGAAGACATGAACAAACACCTGGGGAAAAACTAGGTCCTCAGACGGACGTAGCAAGATACAGGAAGAACAAGCTAATATGAACTGTCAGAATAATAAAATAATATATAAAAGACTATCCTAGACATAAATAGGCAAAAGGAGATTCTAACCGCCTAATGTGCAATTTAGAGGACAACTTTCATGCGCATGGGTGAGATTTTAGGCTATGTGTACGTAACTGGCATCCAGTCATCTGTATCCGGCCGTAACGTCCAGAACGTCAGAGGGTATCTACAAATATATCGCCACAGTTCCATCCGGAGACTGTGGTTTACCTGTTTGGCTTCCCATACGCACTAGCGACTGTCCTCCCCTAATATTTCCCATACTGTTCAAGTCATGTCCATGGCTCGTCCAGTTTTGTAACTGCTTGAGTCTCTAAAACACTAATCATAGCAGTTATGATCATCTACCGTCACATGACTTTAGAGATAGCTAGTCAATAAGTCGTGCCCCTAGCAACATATCTCAAACCGTGTAGTGTGAGTGTCACAGCCAAAGGAGCTATAAGGATATCCCCCAACAAGAAGGTAGTCCGCTAACACTAACTTAACATGCATATAGTAAAGTAAAACGACTAATAGAGTCGCTTGTACCCAAGTGTGACTTGAACGCGCAGTTTATAACAAATAAAAATAACAAATAAATAAATGCTGAAAATAAATAATATAACAGTTAATTAGCAAGGTATACTTTCCTGTTGCGACGCCTGGTGAGCTGCCTGGTGTGGTACAATAAAGGTGGCACAAGATCGACTTCGATGTTACAACTATGCAAAGTGGCCTCTGATGATGGCAAGGACTGGTCTATTGGGTCCAAGATGGGCAGACTAGTTTGGGTCGACATAGAGTAAGAATTGACAAGGGAATGAGTATAGTGCGATTGGACCGGATGGTAATAGAAGGAATTTAGTGACTATTATATATATGATTTTTAGAAAACTATCTATAATACTAGAAAATAATTTTTACGCAAATACTTGTAAATATTATGTATATATATAATTTGAAGACTATATTATTACTAGTCAATATAGTTAGACAAATATTTTTGATACCTAGAAAATATGATAAGAAATACAAAATAATATATTAGTATCTTTAAGGTTTCGAAATCCATGCATGTAGGGCCAAACCCATTAGTATCTATAATATCAAAAGTACAGATAAAATATCTAGACAATAAATTTTATCAAGCCCAATTATATTTTCAAAACAGTTGATCACCTTTTTTAGGCTTAAAGTAGTAATAAATTTCTAATAATAATAATAATAATAATAATAATAATAATAGTAATAATAATCATCATAAAATAAATCAACTAAGGAAACCAAAAAAAATAACAACAGAATAAATAATAATAATAATAATAATAATAATAAAACAAAGTTTATAATAACAATAATAATAATAATGATAATAATAATAATTATTATTATAATTATAACTAAAAAAAAGAAGAAGAGAACATTAAAATAATAAAAAAAACAAAACAAAAATATCATAGCTACAGGTTCTCTTTCTTTAGAAAGATGAGAGAGAGAGAACCAATGGAAAGGAAAAAAGGTGCGGAGAGAAGAGGTGGAGGGAGAGAGGTGAACGGAAAGGAGAGGCTTAGGTCTGGCGGAGGGACACGCGGCAAGGGCGACGCCAGCGGATCCGAGGCGTAGAGGAGCGGACGGACATGAAGGGGCTTCGGCTTGGCGCGCGGCTCGGCGAGGAGGGGTAGGAAAGGGATTTTTCGGAGAGGGTTACGGTGGCGGGACGGGCGGAGTAGGGGTGAAGGGGATGGCCGGATCTCGCGATGGCGGTCATAGGGATGGCAAGATGGATGCGGTGCTCCGAAGATCGGCGGTGGCACGGGTTTCACTGAAGGTGGCATGCTCAGGAGGGCGCATGGAGTGGTTCTCGGTCGGTGCTGACTTGCGGCCTCGCCGGGATGGTGGGTCGAGCGGGGCGCTGGACGAGCGCCCGCGGTGGAGGCGGCCGGCGATAAGTGGGGGTTTTCCTTAACCTTTTTATTTGTTTGCTTGAAAAAAATGGTGGCGGGCTCTTGGTGACGGTGGTGGTGATTGAGAATGGGGCTTTGGTGAGTCTTGGACGACAGGAAATCGGGGGGTCTGGGTGACGGCGTCTGGTCGTGGTGGCGATCGTGCTGTTAGTAGGTTGGGTTGCCGACGATAGATGAATCGGTAGGTGGAGAAGAGGTGATGGTGGTCTGGAGGTATGATGGTAGCTGGAGCGGATGCGGTATGGTGGTGCGGTGGTTGTTGACAGGTCTGTGGCGGCGGTTGGCGGCGACAGGGATGCGGGAGTCAGCCGGGCTGTTGGTAGTAGAACGGTTGGCAGGGCTCCGGGAGAGGGACGGTGGTTTTCCTATTCTGTTTGGTGATGGTGACAATGGTGATAGCCGGATGTGCGATGGTCGGGAAGTACGAGGCCGAGTATGGAGAGGAGAATGGGAGGTGGTGTGAGGGTGCCGGATGACGGGGATGTAGGTTGGAGTCGGGGAGGAGGACACGAGCAGGGACGGGGTCGGAGTAGGAGTAGGACCGTTGTACAGTCCGTATAGGGTGTTGACACGAAGGAGAGGGAAGAATTTGTATATGTAAAAAAGAATAACCTATTGGAAAGACACCGGGGTCGGACCGAGGCCGTCACGGCTGACGCGGAAGAGATGGACACCGACACGATGTACGTACACTTTGTGGAAAATTTTGTGGAGTTTAATGAATGATAGAAATTTGGAGGAGTACCTGCCTATTTATAGGATGTAGGAATTTCCAGTTGGATAAAGATTAGGATTTATTTAAAACCCAAATAGATAATTTATTATTTATTTTAAATACATTCATATCTAAATTCAAATACAATTCAAATTTTAGATAAATCTAATCTAAATTAATATAGATAAATTACATTTCCAAATAAAAGCTATTTAAAATCTTTTCAAATGTAAGCCAATAAAAATAATCTTTTCAATATATACTTCATCATATTTAATTCAATTTAAATCAAAACAATATTTTCAAATACTTTTTTGAATAATAAAATATTAATATTAAATAAATTTCAAAAATCATAATAAATATTTAAGTATTAATAGGAATAATTTTAAACTACATTTTTAATAATTTAGATAAAAAATTACGAAATTAAACATAAATAATCAAATCTTTAAAATACATTCTTGCTAAATAAATTATTATAAGTAATAAAAATAAATTTTGAAAATATACATGAAATAGTTTTCTAGTTTTCTAAATTACCAGTATTCAATAAGATAGCATTTTATAAATAAATAAATAATAGGTTTTGCCTTTAATAAATATAATTCTTATATATATTATTTTGAAACCATTACCGATAATAAAACCAAAAATCATTTTTCTAAAAATATATACCTCGCACATATTTGCACTCGACGAGTAAATACGAAAAACGCAATTTCCCGCGCGACGTACAATACGACTATGCGACGTATAAAAAAAAATAAGTACTAAAAATATAGTAGAAATTAGGGGTTTTACACGGTGCATGATTGTTCGTGGAGACTGACGTAGCCGTACACTTCGGTGTACGTTTTGATCATGGCTTTGACTGAGTCAGGCATGGGCGCATAGCCATGTCTCAGGCTATGCGCCCTCTTTTTGTGGGAGCTTGTCTTGGGCGCATGGAGCTTCCCTGGCTGGGCGCATGGAGCTTCACTGGCTTGGCACATGTAGCTTCTCAGGCTGGGCGCATAGAGCTTCACTGGCTGGGCACATATATTCTCTTTGGCTTGGGCACATAAGGTTTTATTGCTGGAAAATTTTTATGCTTCTACAAGACCCCCTTCAAAGTTTTTGATACTTGAACGAGTTCAGAATACTTTAAAAGAAGCATGGACTATCTTCTCGTGGGCACATAGCATAGCGCTATCTTTGGGCGCATAGTATTTGGCCAGCCTGTCAGAGAGATACGACTATTGAGATCTTTCTCGAAATTTGAACTGACAGATTCGTCGGGATAGAATTTGAAGAGGTCCATCCTTCATACATTTTCCACGTCAGCAAGTGGCAGTCGCATAGTGTTCAAAAGGTTGGATCTCCATGTGGGCGCATTGGCTATGGTGGGCGCATAACGCGCAATGGACGCATAGGCGCATAAAGATAGTGGGCGCAGAAAGTGGCCCGTGCCTATAAATAGGCCCTGAAGGAGAGAGAAAGTTTATTATTCTCTTCTCTTAAAATTTTCAAAAAGACTCTTCATCTCCTTTCTTTAAGAATCATGTCTCCCATGGTCGCCAGGAGATCCGCGAAGGGCAAGGGGCTGCACCGAATGGCTCTCCTCCTGCGGCAGCGTCCTCACCAGTCCAGGACCCGATTCTGAGTGAGGGCACGCCTCAAAAACAAAGTCTCGAGCGTTAATTTATGACGCTCAGACTTTTTTTCTACCTGTGCACATACGCCTTAGGCAACATACTTCTGTGAGCATATTATACGCCCACATAAGTCATGCACCAATATTATGGTGTGCTATGCGCCCACATGTTGCCATGTTATGCGCCCACATGCTGTGGCATGTTATGCGCCTACGTACTGCTATATGTTATGCGCCCACGTGCTTGTCTGGGGCGCATAGCCTTTAGGCGCATAAGAACCTTTCAGAACATAGTTTTTCCTGTAGTTTTTTGAGTCTAACTTTCTCTTCTGTCCTTGATTCTTGCAGCATCCATGTTGAAGCCTAAGACCGTTGTGAAGGAGGAGATGCTGCCTCCTTCCATCAGACAAGAGTCACCATTTGTTAAAGAGGAGGTGATACCAAAAAAGGAAGAGCTGGCGCCTATCGAGGAGGGAATTACTCCCAAGATTGAAGCTGTTGAGAAGGAGGAGCCCAAGTCTGATGGTAGTAGCACTGGAAGTTCTGACCCTTCTACCCCGGCCGAGGGCCTTAATCAAATAGATCCTTCATATGCGAAATGGTTGAGGAAATGGTATATGCCTCACCACAACTAGGATCTGTGGGTTCCCATAAATGTCCGTATTTTGTCTTGGTATTTCTGTCTGTCTTTAGCTGTATTTTATGTTTTACTTCTTTTGGACACCAATGTAACCCTTTACTTCTTGTTCAGATGAATAGATGGGGAACTTTTTGGTTTGCTCATAAGATGCAGTCCTATGAATGTAACTGATTTTGAATAAACAGAATATATTCACTCTATTCTTTGCTTGTGGTATTTGTAGTGCTTGTATTAGAGGGCCTAATACAACATTTGTGTAAAAGGTATCCCGCTGGAGGACTTTTGATGTGGACATATTATCCGTTTTATATTCAAGTTTTTTTCCTAAAAATAGATAATAAGTTGAACGAAGCTACTAGTAGAGGTAATATGGACGTAATAGCAGAGAATGTTCTATATCTGACCAGAGGTAATATGGACGTGGAAAGATATATAACATTAGGTAGGAGTGGATAATTCAGAGGTAGTAAGGACGTGATTATCCTTGATGAATGCTTTGCTCAGAGGTTATATGGACATGGTAAAACATAATCATTTTACTGGAAAAATAATTATCGAAAAATAATTCAGCGTTAATAGGGACGTGACTTGTTTTCGTCAAACCGAGTTTGGATAGAGTAAAAAATGGGAATGATTCCACTGGAGAAATATTTTGGAGGACCTATTATCCAAGGCATATTCAAGACTCTTGAAATACGGATAATAGTTAGATAATTTTTGAATCACATAAACATCGTACTGTACATTTATATGACTGAACATATGTGAACATTATGAAAAAAAGGATTACACATAGTATTTCTTCAGGAACTTGCCATTGATAGGCATCATGAGCAAGTCACCGTCTGGCCTAGTTAGTCGGTACACACCGTTAGAATACACTGATTCTACGATGAAAGGACCTTCCCATTTAGGCTAAAATTTTCCTTTTGTTTTGTGCGTCATGACCATTGGTCTTCTCACTGCTAAGACTGGATCACCGACTTGGAAGATTCTTTCCTTCACCTTTTTATTGAAGGCTCTGGAAAGACGTCCTTGGTATAGCTCAATACACTGCTGAACTAATAAGTGTTTTTCTTCTAGTGCTTCGAGCTACTGTAGACGCAAACGGTAGCTTTCTTCGGTAGTCAACTCACTGGCTAAGGCTACTCGAAGAGAAGGAATATGGATTTATAGGGGAAGAACTGCTTCGCTCCCATAAACTAGAGAGAATGGCGTACTACCAGTTGGAGTCCGGACGGTTGTACGATAGGCCCGTAAACATTCGCCGAGCTTCTCATTCCAATCATGCTTGTTTGAAGACACGAACTTCTTGAGAAGTTTAATGATGGTTTTACCGCTGGATTATAGGCAGTAGAGGCTATGTTTTGGATTCGATTTCTATCGCAGAATCGATAGATTGCATGGCTTGCGAATTGTGGACCATTATCATGGATAATCCTGCGAGGTAGGCCGAAGCGGTAGATAACGTGATATTTGATAAAACTGATCACGTTTGATGCTTTCACTTCGGTGAGCGGTATAGCTTCCGTCCATTTGGAGAAGTAATCGGTTATGGCTAGGATAAACCGATGTCTTTTGGAGGATGGCGGGCTGATTGGTCCTTTGACGTCCCTAGGCTTCAAAAGGCCAAGATGCTGCCATCGGGTGTAGAAACTCCGAAGGTTGATGAATAAAATCGGCGTGGAACTAACAAGCTCTACACTTTTTTGCATATTCAGCAGCATCTGCTATCATCGTGGGCCAATAATAACCCATTCGTTTGAGGCGATCTTATAATTTGGGGCCTGGTTGATGTGTACCACAAATTCCGTCGTGAACCTCCCGGAGTGTATGTTTGGCTTCTGTGTCTGATAAATATCGTAACAGTAGCCCGTCGTAAGAGCGTCGGTACAACATCTTGGTAGCTGTATCATAGTAAAATCTGAGGGATCGCCTTTGGATGGACACTGCTTCCTTCGGGTCCTCGAGAAGGATTCCATATACAGCGTAGTCTATGAAAGGGAATCTCCAGTCTTAAATATCGACGTTTATTTCTGTTGTGTAATTGTGATGAATATGCAAGGCATCTTTCACACAAAATAATTCTCGACCAGACACTGTGATCGACTGCTAGGTATTGGTAGGAACGGTCAAGGACGCAACGAGACCGACTAGAGCATCTGCTTTTATATTCTGTAGTCGAGGTATGTGCTCGATGAAGAATCCAGCAAAAGTAGACGCCAACTCGATTGTTGCTTTGTGATAGGGGATGAGATCTTCAGGACGAACTTCATAATCCCCTCGGACTTGACTAACTATTAGCTTGGAATCGTCGTACGCTTCTAGATAGTCAACTCCCAGTTGTTTTGCCAGTTGCAGGCCGATTAATAGGGCATTATATTCGGCCACGTTGTTGGTGCATGGTTCTACGAGAGAATATGTACGATGTATAACCAGATGATCAGGTGACACGAGCACAACACCTACTCCAGCCATAATATTTCCTTTGGGTCATGTTCTTGATGCATCGTCAAAGAACATTCGCCAAATGGGAATTTCTTCAGTTGCAGTGTTAGGCTCTACTACTTCATCGAGGATTTCATCGTAGAGTTTAGAAGATTCTGGCACCGGATGAGCTGCCAGGAAATCAGCTAATGCTTGGCCTTTTACTGCCTTCTGAGGAACGAAGAGCATATCATACGGAGTCAATAGCATTGCCTATGTAGCTAAATGGGAATTGAGAGAACCCGATTTAGTCATGAGTATTCTGAGAGGATTGACTTTAGATATGATATGGATAGTCTGTCCAAACACAGTGGCATGTTTTCTGGATAGCAAATACCAGTACAAGGCATTCCTTTTCCACAAGTGTGTATCTGTGCTCGGCGCCCACCATTGTGCGGCTGAGGTAGTAAATTGTCTGTTCATGGCCGCCTTCATTCTTCTGAACTAATAGGGCGCCAAGAGAATGGTCCATAGCGCGAACATATAGTAAGAAAGGCTTCCCCATTATTGGAGGTACCAATACTAGGGGGCTTGTGAGATATGCCTTGATGTCGTCGAATGCGCGTTGACATTGTTGAGTCCACACGAAAGATACACCTTTCTTCATGAGCTGAGTGAATGGTTGACACCTTCTAGAAAGGTTCGAAATGAAACGTCTGATGTAGGCTAGCCTGCCTTGCAGTCCGCATAGCTCTTTGAGATTTCTTAGAGGATGTATATCGAGGATAGCCTTCACTTTCTTTGGGTCAAGGTGTATACCCTTTAAAGTGATAACGAAACCAAAAAACTTGCCGCTGGAGACTTCCAGAAAAGACATGGTTGGATTCATCTTGAGTTGGTGTGCACGCATTAGTTCGAATACCGTTCTCAAGTCTTGGAGGTGGTTACCCTTGAGATGACTTTTTACTGCGATATCGTCTACGTAGCACTCCATTGTTTTACGCTAATGATCGCGAAAAATTGTATTCATGGCTCGCTGGTATGTCGCCCTTGTATTTTTAAATCCGAAGGGTATCACCGTATAGCAGTATACCCCCAACGGTGTTCAAAAAGATGTGTGCTTCTCATCGTCGGGGAACATCTTGATCTGGTTGTAGCCTGAGAACCCATCCATGAAGGACATCCATTTGAAGCCGTGAGTATTATCGATCATTACGTCGGTGATCGGTAGAGGAAACTCGTCCTTCGGGCATGCAGAGTTCAAATCATGATAATCAATACAGACTCGAACTTTACCGTTCTTTTTCATGATTGGAACGATATTGGCAACCCAGTCAGGGTGTTGTTCTTCCCGAATGAATCCACTAGCAATGAGCTTCTCGACTTTATTTTTGATGGCCACCATGACATCTGGTCGGAATCGTCATTGTTGCTGCTTCACTGGCTTAGCTTTAGACAAAATATTCAGGCGGTGCATGGCGACTTTAGGATCCAGGCCTGGCATGTCTTTATAGCTCCATGCAAAGATGTCGATGTATTCTCTTATAAGTTGTATAAGAGATTGGCGTTCCTCGTTAGATAGACTTTTACTGATGAAGATTGGTTTAAAAGACGATTCATCTCCTAAATTGACTTGGATGACTTCGTCTTCGGTAGGTGGTTCACGTTGTTTGAAGCATAGCTTCCAACTAGTATCCATCTTTTGAGCCCATTGTTCAAGCTCGATCGATTGGACATCGTCTGCGATTTGGTCAACGGAAACCATGTTGACGGACAGAGTTACTTTGAACATGTCACCAATGCTGGAGTCTGAGTCCCAGAGGGAGGAGTCAGAAGAATGAGAACAACGACCTGCTTCATCATCTGATCTTTCGGGAGTTGTTGGAGGAGTGACATAGCCCAAACCAACATCGTTTTATTGATATTAGTTCTCAGGTTTTCCGGGAGGAGCAAAGTATCGTATTGGCAATCATCGTCCCCGGTCGTAATTTAGCCCCTGGTCGCTTTAGATGTCATATTCCATGTTCTGGATGATATTCCTGGCCTGCCAACTATATCGGCAAAATTGCATTTTCCAGATTCATAGTCAGCTTCCGTGTTGTGCTTGGGAGAAGTAGAGTCTGGAACGAACTTTCTCTCGCCAATTATACGACCGAAGATGATTAATTCTTCATCCTTCTTTTTGGCTGGAACGATGAAGTAGTGGATATCTTATGGGTAAACTTTTTCCTGCAGGTGAGGCGTCGTAATCGACATGCAGAGGTGTGGTCTTATGCCGTGCTCTAGAGCGTATATCGTATCTATGTAGTGGTTTACTGATTGATAGACATCGGGGTAATTCAAAGATAAACCTTTACTAAGAAAATACGTAAGTTCTTCTTCAGGGATAACATCATCTGCTGAAGGTACGTTATTATGAGCATTGATATACTCTTTGAGAGGATCATCATCTAGAAGGGAAGCTACAGTCTTGGCCAAGTTTACCACGTAGGGTAATTCTAAAGGATTAGGAGGATGGACATCAGCAGGTTCCTCCCGGAGTGTCTTGCTGAGAGTGATGGTCAATGGTTTGACCTTGTCAAGATTCTTCTTTTTCATCCAGATTATGAGAGGCTTCGTGGTACTTTTTGGAGTAGTACGTCCTTTGACTCGGATAATCAGGGGACCATCATTGGAGGATGAACTTGCTTCAGCTTCGTTGTCGTCATTCTTGGGGGGCTGAGATTGGTAAAGTACCGAATCTCCGTAGTAGGCCTTGATGCCCTTAAAAGGATCAACATCGACAAACTTCGTCTTTACGACACCGTCGCTGTTGACGTACTTGAAGCACTGGGGAAGTGTGGAAGGAACGATCATGTTCTCGTGTATCCATGTACGTTCCAATAAGAAGTTGTAGGATACATTGGCAACGATCACATAGCAAGAAACCTCCGTTCGGAGATCACCGATCTGGCACTTGAGATGGATCTTGCCCAGCAGGTTGCTTCGACCCGCATTGAAAGCCATGATAGTTGTGTTGGTTGCATATAGCTTGTGTAGAAGGATCTCCAAAATTTGAATCAAACTTCTAGGAATGATACTGAGAAAGGATCCTGGATCGATGTGCATGCGGTCCACCTTGATCGCCACAATATACCCTGTATAGTACAGGGGTCTATCATGAAAATTGTTTTTTAGTAACATGTCCTCCTGTGAAAAGGTGATGTTGGGCACCACTTCCATAGTAGTGTGGCAGTGAGGACAGGAGACAGGGTCTTCAGCGGGGGCTTTGACTTCAGCGAGGTAAGAGTCAGCATGCAGTAATGCCTCACTTAAGGCCTTCCGTGTTTCTTTGGAGAGTCGCAACAGATCGAACATAGATAACCTGGCAGGTGTATTGGCTAGCTGTGCCAGTATGTCAAAGTTGTAGGGACGATCCATGCCCTCGGAAGCTAACGCCTTCAGAGACTTGTCAAACTGCGTCTCCTTCTGCTTGATTTTGTCCGTAGTTGAAGGCTTAGATGGACCGGCTTCTAAGCTTGTGGGGGTAGTAGGAGTTTGAGAAGGTTCTACTTCTTCTTGTGCGGGATCGTATGTCCGAAGATAAGTCTTCCCCTATCATGTCTCGCCAGATAGAACCTCGTAGATGGGAGAGGATACCATATGGCATGACTTGTATTTCTTGCCCCTTTTTGCTTTGGGAGTTACTACCCCCTGCGTTACTTCTTGCACAAGATCCGGATGGACCCACATGATCTTACCACATTCAGTCGTGAGTGGCCCCAAGGTTGAGTTGCGAGCTGGTGGTTGGTTGACGACTTCCATTATTGCCTTAGGAATCGGGATCGTGCCGTCTGGGACTTCTGTACGAGGAAAGTCACCAAACTGAAGAGAGATCATGTTAAAAGATACGACATTGTCTTCAGCTTCGAGGTTGATCACTTGGCTGTCGATAAGCTGTTGTATCTTCTTCTTCAGGATGATGCAGTCCTTGGTGGAATGATGCACGTACTGATGATAGAGACTGTACTTGGGATCGTTGAGCTGGTTCGCCTCCGCAGGACGTCATGGTGGAGGCAATGTCAGTTTATTACCCTTTGTAAATATTTGAAAGATGGTAATGACATCATCTTCATCAAAGGAGAAGGTCTTCTTAGGCTTGTCGGAGGTGTCCTGAGAATTGGAAGCTCCTTTGGATGTGTCGACCTTCAGGACTTCTTTCCCTTTACCCCCGCGGACAGGGATAGTTTGAGGATGCTTGCCCTTGTCTTCAGATTTAGGTGTTTTCAACCCTAGTAGTTCCAGATTAGGGACATCATTTTCAGCAGCATCAACGGCCCCAATGAAAGCGGGCCATGTATTATACTTATGTATACCAAGACAGAACTTCACTGTAGGAAAGAAGTTATGTCGACAAGTATCCATAAGTTCTAAATCTGGTATGCCGAAGGGCATCTTTAGTGCTAGCCGCCTGAAGCGTTCGATGAAGGCAATGACAGACTCAGTCCTCCTTTGCTTGGTTTTTATGAGGGTGGATATACTAACATGCATGCCACTCTCAAAAAACCTATTAAGGAACAACCTCTCCAAGTCTTTAAAAGAGTAGATGCAACCGTCAGGTAGACTGCAGAACCATTCGAAAGCTACCCCCAGCAAGTTGCTAATAAACAGCTTTGACAAGAATGGATCATCCCTGGGTAAGTATAAAGTCTGTATATTGAAGTATGTCATGTGTTGACGATCCGTCGAATGAATTTAGCGTCAGCGGCTTGTAGTTAGGAGGGCAAGTAGCATTCTCCCACTCAGGAGGATAAGGTTGAGATATCCCCATCTTCTGCAGCTCGTCTTTGTGTCAGATGGTGTCGGGACGGGTGACCAGGGAATCAATTGCATCATATTGATTGAGCAGGTGTTAGCAAATGGCTGCTGAACGATTGTCAGGCATCGTTGGCGAAGGACCACCCTCGGCATTTATAAGATTTGGAGGAGGTGAAACGGAATGATACTCCTTTTGTAGTGAAGGCGGATTGTTGCTATGAACCAGACTAGCGTGAGCCGAGACGTTTTGTTGAGGTGGAGGGACTGCCCCTGCAACTTGGACCGTCATGATACTGTTAAACATATCAGTGATCTTGACGAATACTATTTCAAGGCCCTCTAGCCGTTTGCTGGTCTGATCACTAGCTTCTTCAGGTATTTCTTCGTCCGCCATGTATGTAGATAACATACGAAGATGAACAGAGGAAACAGTACAACTGGTACTGATACTGTCTGTCTCTAAGTGGGCTAGTCCCTCGTCTTCAGGTAGAGGAGGTAGATAGTCACCATCAGACTCGGAGAGATCGTCCTCTTCTGGAAGGCTACCCCCAGTGTGAAGGTCATCCGCTTCAGACTCTGAGGAAATACTGCCCCCAGCTTGGGATTCTTCGTCTTCTGTACGAAATCTCGCCTTTGACCAGGTGCCCATATAGACTCCTTCAGATGTGACAGCCTGTTGGCCATCTGTTGGTAGACTTTGTCTTCTTTTTCTCGCGGAACTGAGAGAGAAAGTTGGGTTCGTGGTCCACCGTCTTTGATTGGGGCTTCCGTAAGGAGGACCCAATGAAGCCATGTTGGATGAGACACATAGCAGCTTTTCATCGTCAGAGAAGTGCAGCCGTCGAAACACGGACTTTCTCTGAGGCACACTTATTACTTTGGAGCAACAACAGTTGATAACAATACTAGTGCACGGATGTGCACAATGGATTGTTATGTCCTTCCTCGCTTTACGCTTATGATTTATCATGTCGCGTAAGTCAGCAGAAGGGAGTTTTGCCTTACAACCCATGTTGCATGCATCGCCGAGCTTTGCATACGGGTTCGTAAGGAGTGTTGGCGCATCCAAACTTAGTTCACTTGCAGGGGCAACCCCCACACCTAAGTTCTGTGATGTCCTTAAAGACAGCCCCGTGCTATACGCGTTGGGGCCTGTCTTTTTACTGTAGGCGCATAGGCCTTGGAGACTGGCCTTGGGTGTATATTTTTTGGCAGCATGTCTGAGCCTCCTTGATGTGGGCGCATAGTATGGATCAAGTGAGCCTAGGCGCATAGCCTTGGGTGCATGACCCTGGATGCCCAATCTATCGAAGACAGAAGCATTCTGATTGGACTTATGTGCCCAAACACCCCTTTGGGCACATGGCTTTGGACGCATGCTTAGTGGAGCAGCGTTGTTTTCTTCCAACTTCTCCTTCTTCGTTTGTGGGCCTCGCTGGGTTTGCCCAGAGTGTCGAACACCCCGATTCTTGGCATCGTAGTGCTTTCTTTTGCCAAGTCTCGAGTTTTGAACACTCTGTTGTTGGTTCCACAGGAAAGAAATCGCTGGGCTAGTAGAGCCCAGAATGGTGTGAGCCTTCTTCATTTAGGGAGCTTCTGTGGCAATATCATGCGTCCATGCGGTAGAGTCCTCCAGTTGCATATCTGCTATGACACTAGTAAGATATGCACAACGAGCCTTCGGAAGCTAAGTCTTGCGAGACTTGTTTGGCTTCACTAATTTTGAAGAAGTAGAGCAATCCCTCGAGAGCATCTCTTCGAACGCCTGCTGATCGAATTTTACGATCAGCATCTTCTGAGTGCTCTCCACTTCGTCGGTATCGGATTGCATCACCACCTTTTTGTAAGAGAAAAAGGTAGTCCCTAGCAGAGTCCCCATTTTTGTGGATATACACAAAAAGAAGAAGAAACACTGTCTTTTCTTTATTGGTGCAAGACACCATAAATCGAGTGCGCCTGAGAGATCCTGCGCTGAGGATCCTCGAGTACAAAAAAAAGAATTCTGGAGAATGGGACAATAGAGATCGAGCGACAGTTGCTCCTTTACTCCGTTGACACTCCGATTACAAAAGTGGAAGAAAACCTAAGAAAATTTCTAACTTTCGGCCCACTGACAAGAAGTGCAGCAATTTGGCTATTGAAAATGCTCTCCGTTCTATCCTTTGAAGAGGGATGACACCCCTTTTTACAGTAGTTTTTGAGCTGGAATGATGGTATACGCCCACATGAGGAAACACGCTGGTTTTCATGTGGGCGCATAGTCCTACTTTGGTCGCATAGGATGTAGGCGCATGCAGGCTACGTAGTCGTGGGTTGATCGTGGTGTTGACGTGGCCGCGTACTTCGGTACACGATTGCTTGTGGAGACTGACGTGGCCGTACGCTTCGGTGCACGTTTTGATCATGGCTTTGACTGAGTCAGACTTGGGCGCATAGCTATGTCTCAGGCTATGCGCCCTCCTTTTGGGAGAACTTTTCTTGGGCGCATGGAGCTTCCCTGGCTGGACGCATGAAGGTTCACTGGCTGGGCGCATAGAGCTTCACTGGCTAGGCACATAGAGCTTCACTGGCTGGGTGCATATATTCTCTTTGGCTTGGACGCATAAGGCTTCATTGCTGAAAATTTTTCATGCTTCTACAGTTACCTACTTGTGAACCAGACAGTCGAGGAGTATGCTGGAGATTTCTGCCGATAGAGGAGATTTATTGAGCATCTGAGAGAGGCGACGAAGGCGAGGAAGTTCTGCAGAGGTTTTATCAGGTTGGTCCGGTCCTTGACCAAGAGTGACGGGATGCTACTTTCATGAAGATCCTAGAAGGAGCCATGGCAGCAGAGGATGGCCTAGGGCTGAAACTGAAGAAAGGTTGGGACTTTCACGCAGCCAGTGGCAGCGGAGGTCCGGCCAAGAGGTCCCACTTCCAGCAGCAGCACCAGCAGAGGAAGTTCCAGCAGCAGCCTCAGGGATAGGGCCGGGCACATTTTCAGCAGGTACAGCAGCAGCAGGCCCCCAGGCAGCAGCAGACCACAAGTTGCCCTTTCTGCAGGAAGACGAAACACGGGTGGCATGATTGTAGGAAGAGGTTAGGCAGGTGCCTACGCTGTGGTTCATCAGAGCACCAGCTGAGGGAGTGTCCCCAGGCTTTTGGGCGCACAGTTCAGGAAAGAGGAGACAAGGCTCCAGTAGGCCAGCATAAAGGACCAGCCCTGTAGACATAGCAGTAGAGGTTCGTTCAGCACCAGCAGCAGGCCAGGGGAGGCCAGCAGTTGCGAGCATTCACCATGGCAGTGGAGGATGCAGAGGATATTGGAGAGCTGATTGCAGGTTCTGTTCTTCTCGACTCCCTTCCCGCTTTTGTATTGTTTGATTCTGGGGCTTCACATAGCTTTATGTCAGTATCTTTTGCTGTTAGACACCACCTTTCTTCTGAATCGCTGCCTAGAACTTGTAAGATCATGACTGGGGGTGGCATCATCCTTGTCAGTGATATTTACAAGGATCGAAGAATAGTTTTGGGAGGCCGAGATCGAGAACTGGAAGTGAGTCTGCTCGTAATGCCACTACCGAACTACGATATATTACTCGGGATGGATTAGTTGAGCAGGCACCAAGCCAGTATAGATTATCGCGACGGCATAGTTCTTTTCCATTCGCAGGAGAGCCAGAGTTTGAGTTTGCCAGATGGAAGGCTGAGCAGAGCAGCGGAGTCTTCAGCGGAGTTTCAGTTGAGGAGCAGATAGTGCCACATCCATTGATAGCGGAGTTCGTGGATGTCTTTCCAGAGGAGTTGACAGGACTGCCATCAGATAGGGACATTGAGTTCTCTATAGACTTAGTGCCTGGCGCAGAGCCGATATCTCAACACGTCTATAGGGTAAACAACAGCGAGTTGGTAGAGTTGAAGAAGCAGGTGGATGAGTTACAGGACAAGGGCTTCATCCGGTCTAGTTCTTCACCATGGGTGCACCGGTGCTTTTTGAACCGAAGAAGGATGGAACAGTACGGATGTGTATCGACTACAGGGCACTCAACAACCATACGATCAAGAATAATTACCTACTGTCATGGATCGATGATCTCTTTGATCAGTTGAGCGGAGCTAGGGTATTCTCGAAGATTTATCTGAGGTCAGGCTACCATTAGGTGAAGGTAAAAATGGAGGATATCCCAAAGACAGCATTCAGGGTACGGTATGGCCAGTTCGAGTTTATGGTGATGCCGTTTGGGTAGACTAATACCCCGACGGTATTCATAAACCTGATGAAGAAGGTATTCCACCAGTACTTGGACAAGTTCATGGTGGTGTTCATCGATCATATTTTGGTATACTCGAAGACCGTAGAGGAGCATGAGGAGCATTTGAGAGTGGTTTTGGGGACTCTCAGGAAGGAGGTGCTTTATGGCAAGCTCTCGAAGTGTGAGTTCTTCCTGGATCGAGTTGACTTCCTGGGTCATGTTGTGACTGGAGATAGGATCTCAGTTGACCCGAGGAAGATCACGGTAGTTGAGGCATCGACAGTACCGAGTTCAGTTGTGGAGATCAAGAGCTTCATGGGATTGGCAGGCTACTACAGGAGGTTCGTCCAGGATTTCTTCCAGGTTGCAGAGACATTGACTAGGTTGACCCGGAAGGACGTAAAGTTTATCTGGTCGGTGGAGTGTCAGGTCTCTTTTGATGAGTTGAAGAAGCGGTTAACGACAACTTTGATTCTGACATTGCCATCAGGATCAGGCGGGTTCACTATCTACAGTGACGCCTCGGGGAAGGGTTTGGGTTGTGTCTTGCAGCAGCATGGGAAGGTAATTGCCTCAACAGCATGGGAAGGTTGTAGAAGCATGAAAAAGAGAAGAAAAATGATCCTTGCGGCCGAGGAGCCACATGTGGCTCAAGAGTCCCATGCGGCTCAATTACAGAGTGGACTCCATGCGGCCAGCTGAGGGAAGCCACGTGCCTTTTTAGAACGGCTGTACCCAGCGTCATTCAAACACAATTAATGCCCTGACGGCTGACAATTAATGCTCTGACGGCTGACGGCTGACAGCTGACAGCCCTGACGAGAAGTAGTCATGATGACTGACACAAAAGCAACATCTTCCTAGGGAACTGGGGAAAATCTTCACAACTTCGAGGCTAGTTTATGCGGCCAGTCTAGACGAGTTCATGCGGCCAGTGCAGAGAAACCTATGCGGTTCAATCACGAAGGTCCCCCATGTGGCTCGGCCATAAAGAAATCCATGCGGCTCGGCCATGAAGACTCTCATACAGCTCGGCCATGAAGACCCCCATGCGGCTCAGTCATGAACATATTCATGTGGCTCGGTCATGACAACCTTCATGCGGTTCGAGTATAGAGACTATTCATGCGGCTCGGTCATGAAGTCTTTCATGCGGCTCGGTCATGACGACCTTTATGCGGCCCAAATATGAACGCTCCTCATGCGGCTCAACAATGATGACATGACACGTGTCCTAAAGATAATCAAATTTTGGGTCAGATTCCAATGATTTGGGACACGTGGCAAGAGAATGAATTAAATTGATTCATTTAGATTTGCGGATATCAGCAAATCATCATGATGGAGATTTATTGCAATCAACATTAATGACTGACATGATTTGGCATAATCCTCATTAATGGCCCAGATCCTTCACGCTCAAGATTAATGGCCCAGATTGATCACTTATCAGGCCGCCGCCACTTTGAGAATGGGCAATCATTACAAACCCTAATGAGGCTCCCCACTATTATAAATAGCAGGGTGCCATTCCCTTGCAAAAGATACTTACAGAGAGAGATACGCACATACAGAGAGACATTCTCCCAATAATCAGAGAGAAAAATCCACAAAGATCAATCCAGAGAGAGAGAAGCCAGAAGAGCAATACGAGGAGAACAAGAAGAGCATTTCTTCATCAACGCCAACCATCTCGTCACAGGAGCCAAGGCTACGTTCGATCGTCCAAGGAGTAAGGCAGAGCTGCCGTCGCTTTCCCGAGCCTCTATAGTCACCCCCCAGAATCAAAAATAAACAATTGTACTTAGATTGTTGTACCTAGGTTTTCGTCCCTAGGTTTTCTTTGTACAAGCGAGTTTGTAACGTGAAGTAAAAGTCCAGTCCTCCCATAAAACTGTTCTGCTCTTTTATATTTTATGGCAAACACGATGGCGACTCTGCTGGGGACAAACTTCTCCACGACTGAGGAGTTGGTGATGCAATCGGATGCAGCCAAGCTTGGCTCCACGCAATAGAAGATGGTCGCCCGGTTCGACCAACAGGCGTTCGAAGAAATGCTCTCCGACAAGAGCGCTGGCCCGATCCAGAAGCGAGCCCGCACAAAGAAGGCCCGCAAGGAGTGGAGATCCCGATCCTTCCTTCCTACTGAAGCTCTTGCAGAAATACCCTCTGTCGCTCAAAACGGCGGAGAAGACTCTCCTGCGGCCCCACTTCAGACCGTAGACAACTCTGTTGTTCCCAAGTCTGACAGAAAAAAATATTATGATGCTGGACTTGCAGGGGCAAAGAGAAACTCTATGCGATCCGAGCCGCATAAAGGTTCTAGCCGCATGGAGAAAGCCTATGCGGTTACATCTGCCAACCTCAGGAAGAAAACTCACGAGGCCACATCTGTCAGCCGTATAGCTTATGCGGCTACAGTTGCCAACCGCATGGACGAAGCTTATGCGGCTACTGAAGTCAATCGCTTGCAGAAAACCCATACGGCCACAATTGCCAACCGCATGCGGCCAGCCTGCACGGTCGTGACTCCTAGTCGCACAAGAACAACTCATCCGTCAACTAAAGACAGCCGCATGCAGACAGCCTGCACGGTTTCCAATCCTAGCTGCATAGCGTCTGTTCCACGCTTCTCTCGATCAGTCTTCGATCGTCTCTCATACGGTCCTGACCCTGATGGTTCTCTGGATGATAAGCCAGACTCTGTGGTATCTAACTTGGACTCTTCCTATTACGGACCCGTAAGTGCTAAAAGGACGAAGTCTAGGGCAGCACGGGCCCACCAAGCCCAGTCAGCTGCTCCAACCTCTGACTATCGGAGCGTCCCGCTGATTGTCACGCGGGCCTCTAATGGAAAGTTGTATAAGGCTGCTCGTACCATGCCCCCTGCGGCCAATGGACGGGATAGTCATCAAGCATCTCCCAGTAACGAGCGAAGGCAAGTATACGAGCTACCTTCGAATCAGGGAGCATGCGGGAGGCCTACACACTCGCGTGCCCGGAATTCCTAAGCCAGCAAAGCAAGTGACTTGCGTGAGGCCATCCACCACAAACGTAAGGAAAGAGAAGATGCATCGGGGTGCAAAGAGTCCTCCCACGGACGTCATTGCACCCAAGTCATTGTCAACTGCTGCTGCAAAAGCACGACGATGCAAGAAGGCCGGCAGTCTGTCTTTCAAAGACTGCAACAGCCATCTTCAGAAGACGAGGCACTACCCGTCGTCTCCTGCAACTCTGCTCGGAAAGTCCCCGCTGATGGAAGGAGGAAGAAGACGAATGTTCCCAGCCCGAAGATCTCAACCACTGCGACTAAAAGACTGTCGTCTAAACGGGTGCCCACCACCGGAGTTTTCCAAGGTACTCGCTCTAAGACGAAATCTGCTACAGTGGGAGACTCGTCGTCCATAACGCAGGGGGTTGCTGGGGCTGGGGGTAGCACCCCTCCGAGCCTCCACAGCAATCCGATGTTCCAAGAAGACAAGCCAGGGGAGACAACTCTCCCATCGGATACAGCAAACCTCGACGTCCCCGACGACATCCACAACTCCCAAGACGAGGCGAACTCGGAGGCTGGGGGTACTGTTCCTTCCGAGTCTGAATCAGAAGGGAACATACCCACATACCTCGATGACTTCTCACTACAGGGGTACGATTCGGAGGGCGCTTCCTCCACCGTTCCGTCTATCTCCCCTCATGAGAAGGCGGTATTCATGACAGACAGCAACCAAGGTGGTTCCAGTGTTCGCCAGCGCATCGATAGTCTCGAAGCCATATTACTTGCTTTGGTCAAGTCTGTAGACGAGATTAAAGCGGCCCTTCCAACTCTGCAAGGAGGGACGCCTGGCTAAACAAGCGCGGATCCCGCGGTCAATGCGGACTCGAATTCGGTGACACCAAACCCGGGCAACAATCCTCCAAAAACAACAGTCCCCACCGCCGTGGATGAAGCACACGAAGCGAGAAGAGAGGTCCAAGGGCTCCGAGCCATGTTTCACGCTCGAGAAAACTCTCAAGACCTCAGAATACGGCAACCATACCCTGCTGCATGGAGGGATGTTCCATTCCCACCAAGATATAAGCTGTTCAATATAAATCCTTATGATGGCAAGACCTCGGCAAGTCGATACATCACTTACTTCGAGGTCACCACCGACCATCTGCCCTATGACGATGCCATTCTCACACGATTATTCATCGGGGCATTGGAAGGAGTCGTCTTCGACTGCTATCGCAACCTGCCGGACAACTGCATCCACTCCTTCGCCGGCTTCAAGCGCATGTTCTTGGAGAGATTCTACGAAGTAGGGCAGGACATCACCATGTCCACCCTCATGAACGTCGTCCAAGGGGAGAAAGAGTTCACAAGGAACTACATCGAACGGTTCCGCCAAACCACCATGAAGCTACCTTCTGGAAATCCAGATTCCTCCTTGATCGAAATTTGCCAAAAGAGACTCCTCCCAACCATCAGTCTCTGGATGGGCGAAAGTCAATTCAAGGACTGGAAGACGTTCATCATCAGCGCCACAAGCGCCGAAGAACGATTGAAGAAGGCTCGCCAGCTGGGATTGCACATCTCGGACGGAGAGAACAAGGGCAAGCGTCCCAATAATGACAATAGGGATAGCCCCTCCAACAATCGGGACAGCAAGGGAAAGCAGGCTATGGTGGCCGATACAGCACAAAAACCTGAGCTAAAGCCAGCAGACAAACAATGGCCGCAAATCACTTATTCCTTCGAAGACGGTCACGTCAAGCCCATCTTGGACATGCTCATACAAGGGGACAGAATTCAGCTTCCTCCACCAAGACGGGAACCGCGACCGGCAGAGATGGAGAACCCAAAGTACTGCCATTATCATCGCTATGTCCATCATGCTACATACGACTGCTACCAGCTGAAACGGTACATCCAAAACCTCATCGATTCGAACGCTCTGGCTATCGATTTCGAAGAGGTAACCGCGGCAGCCAATATGGTGTCCATACAATTTGGCAGCTTCCCTCCGACGGAAACTCAAGACGGGGTGGTCCCCATCCCTCTGGCGATAATGGAGATTACCAATCTTCCACCTCCCCGAGATCAGGCTGCAGGTCTAGTACCCCTCACCACATCACGAGGGGAGGTCATGTGGATCCATCCAGACTTAGTATCAGATGTGACTCGGTCCACACCATCTTCCACCTACAAGAAGAAAAGTAGAAAAGTCAGGACCTGCCACACAATCTCGGCAGACACCGAGGAAGCTACAGCCGTCATTACGCGGTCCGGAGCGCAATCCCAACCTGTGGTTGACAATCCAGCTGAAAATCATCAACCCACCACAACTGATGCTCCGAGACCGGCTCAGCCTTCGACGACCGACAAGCCTAGGCCGAGGGAGACTCGCTTTGACAAATCCCTCCGAAAAGAGGTAGCTCAAGGGCTAGAGAGGCCCTACAACTTTGACATCTTAGCGCAATTGGCTAACACACCGGCCAAGTTATCACTGTACGAACTCCTAAGGCTCTCCAAGGACGTTTGTATTGCATTGAGCAAAGCACTCCAAAATGCCGATGCCTATCTGGCTCAATCCAACCTTACCGGAGAGAACTCACCTGTGGATCTCCAGGACAGTGCCTACACTGGCGCAATGCCAAACATCGTCTTCACTCCGCAAGATATGCTCATCAAAACTAATCTGCACGATCGCCCACTATACTATACTGGATACATCGGCGACGTAAAGGTGGATCGGATGCACATTGATCCTGGCTCTTTCATAAGCATCATCCCGAAGGGTCTGCTACATCATCTCCGCATCCCAATGCATCGCCTGATACCTACAAGCACCGCCATCAGCGGTTTCAATTCGGGCAGGAGCTACCCTATTGGGAAGATTCGTCTGAAGTGTCAAATTAGCGACCTCCAATCCGAAGTCACCTGCTACGTCATAGATGCAGACACTTCTTACAACATCCTCTTGGGGTATCCGTGGATACACGATTATATGACCGTGCCTTCCACGCTGCACCAGTGCTTCAAATATGTCGACAAATACGGCTTCGTGAGGACAGAATTTGCTGATATCGATCCCTTCAAGGGGTCGAATCTTACTACTCAGACTCTTGTCTGTACGAAAAATCGAAGAAGCATCTTGGTGAAGGAGATGTGCAAGCTCGTACTGAGACAGCCGCAGGATCAGAAGAGCCTCTGACGATCTACCTCCAAGCTCGCAAACCGGGCAGGTCTGTACCCCTTACCGCCACTCTGCGTAAAGATGCAATCAGCCTCTCAGCACAAGAAGAGCAGATGATAATCCGACTGCCAAGGGCTGGCCAAGTGCCCAGATCCGTAATGGGGCCACTGACAATCAGGCTGCCGAGAGTCGGTCAGTCCCAAACGGAGAAGCTCAATCCCTCCGAAAGCCACTGACGATACGCCTTCCCAAGAAGGGTCGTCACCCCGATGCGAGGTCTGATACTTCTAGCGAAGCAGCCACTCCTCGCCCCACATCGAGTACCAAACTGGGGGTTGCTAGTCTGCCAACAACTCCACGCTCAGCTCCATCAACTGAACTGCTGACGATCAAGCTCCCCAGGACGTCCTGTCATGACCCGCACCCTAGAGTAAGGGCACGAGAAGTGGGTACGTCCAGCCTACGCCGCAGTGTCGGCAGTAGAACGCTGTTCTAGGTCATGAACTATAACTAACATAATATGAATACTCTCCATAAGGAGGCCAACACAGAGGTATAACTCAATCACAATCTATAGATAGAAAATGGTACGATAAAATAGATAAGGAAATCCTCAACTGAGGTACAACAGAAACTAAATACAAGTCTCAACATCTCTACAACATATAACTCTGAAACAAAGACATAAGCTAAACATGAAAGGAAATAGTCTAAGCTATCTACTCTATATAAGGTATCATCCTGAGCAGCTGCCTGAACCTCGCCAGGGGTCCAGGTCGCGAGTGTCATCTAGGCAAGCTCCAAGTAAGGGGGTGCAGGGTTCCTCATCATCCTCTGTAAAATTTTCAACAGGTCCAGTCAGGACGGGAGCGAGCACAGTACATCTCATGCAGTTCATATCATGGCAGGAAATATAAAGCAGGCAATAGAGTAAGATACATAAAACGCTGTAAGAAGATGTACATGAAACAGGAGAGATATTTTATAACTGGAAATATATACATGATAAGTAAGAACAGTAAGTGACTAGTAATTTAGAGTATGAGATGGCATGTAATTGGCTTAGGTTGTACATGATTTACATGAGTGAACATGTGGGACATCAGCCAATATGGCTGATGCGTACATGATAAAACATGAAAAGTAACAGAGTGAACATGATGGGTAAATCACATGACCATTTATACTCACCCCTACCCACAATCAGTACATAAGGATCTATTCAAGTTACGTTACGTACATGATGTTTTGGTTACACAGGAAACACATGAGGAAACATGAGCCTACATGAAAGAACATGAGAGTACATGAACGTACATGAAAGAACATGAGAGAACATGAGTGTACATGAATAATGCAGAAGCGAGGAATACATGATGTACATGAAACACATGTCATAAAGTATCCGATGCTCCCGCTAAGGGGGATAACATCCCAAGAAGAGATCCGTATAGTACTAATCCGTGATGATAACGTGACAGCATCAAGTAAAAGTAATCTAGAGCGAGAATATAAATCATGACAAGTATGAAACGATCAGAGAATATACTCGCCTCGTATCTGAATGTCTGAAGTAAACGTACTGTCCGAGATGAGGTACCTGACTCCTAGTTAGAGCAACACAAGTCAAGATGTATACAGAGGGTGATATATGATATGTACAATGCATCTGCATGCTGTCTAGGTCAAACTAGGCTAAAGTCGACACTTGGTCAACTCTAGTCAACCACACTAGTCAACCTAGGTCAAGTCCTAGCCCAAACAAGTCTAACAAGTCTCACTAGGCCTAACCAAGCCTAATCTAGCAATCACACACCAATCACAAGGCTATATAAGCCAAACACAAGCACATATCAAGGCACATCCTATTCATGCATGTTCAACATTATATATATATAAAAAGAGGAAGGAACTAACATGTAAGCTATGTGTGTGTGTGAACATGGATGTGTACAGAAAAGAGAAATCAACACTAAGCCATATATCTTATACCCACATATATATACATGTCTACACACACATATATGTATATAACTATAGGGAATCTCTATTAATCATATTAACACATTAGCCATATATAATATATATATATATATATATTGAGATAGAGATAGAGAAGAGCATGTGTATGGTTACAATGAATCAAGAAGCAAATGAGCCAAGGCAAGCTCTCAACTACAAATACCAAACACTCATTATCCTAAAACATCATGTATATTACCTTCTTACATCTCATGTGCATATATCATATATTGCATATAAGTTAGTTTAATACAAGGTTCATGTGTTAACAGTCATAGAAAAAAGGGGGGTTTTAGAGTATCAATCTCAATTCTAAGTTAAACTAAGCATCTCATTTCAGTTTTTCCCCATTTCAAATCAAGTTCATATATAATTAGAGAGATAGAGGGTTAAGGGGGTTAAATACCATATATCAAGAGAGAGTGAAATGAGAGGGGTAGTAATGTCCTGTTTAGGTATTACAAGAGGGGCTGTGTAAGTGTGGGTTCAGTCAACATGTGAGGGGGCTGTGAATGTGTATATATAGCAATGTGTGTGTGTACAGGGAAAGGAAAACAGTATATAGATTAAGGGAAGGTGTGTGGGAAAGTGACATGTGGAGGCAAAGTGAGAAGACAGGGAATATCTCAGGTTTAAGTCATAATAATCTCAGATTTCCATCCAGGTTTAGGAAAACTCAGTTTTCAAGATACAAGGAACTCAACACTATCAATACACAATTTATTCTCATATTTTTATAGAGCATGTATAGGAATTAACTCAAATTCAGTTTTACAGTTTGAAATAAACCTCCTAATTAACATTGTAACTCAGTTTTCAGAACACATTCTCAGATTTTTATCAAGTTAAAGGGTGTGTGTGTGAATGGTGTCTATGTTCATGAGGGAAGAGTAAACTCAGATTACAACATAGGAATTTCTCAGGTATTTCTTAACAGTCATTTGAAACAATCTCAGGTTCATCTCAGTTCTCATATATGAACCTATCATGTTGTCTAGCAATGAAATAACATATCAATAAGCCAACCTAAATTCTCAGTTAAACATGTTATCACATCTCAGTCTTGAACCCAAAACCAACCTCAGTTAGTTCATTACAAATCAAAACCAAGTTCTCAGTTTTTGTATTTGAAACAAAACTCAGTTTCATTCAAACCCCATCCACTCTCAGGTTTTATCACATATTAACTAAATTCTCAGTTTTCTATCTCAGGTTTAGGCTTCATTAGGAAATCCCAGATTTATCAACATGCTACCCAATTATCAGATTTATACATAAAGGGAAAAACTCAGTTTTCATTTGAACCCAGGTTGACATATAAACATGTATTTAATGAAATCGAAATTGTATCAAGAACCTTACATATAGCTAACATGTTCAGAAATCTTAACAATATGTTAACATCTAATTTAACATAATGGGAATCTCATTTATTCAGTAACATGTACAGAGAATCTCAGTTTTAGTTTTCTTAACATTACACTCAACAATCAACCCAAGTTCTCATACATGAACCTAGCATGTTGTCTATATACATAGAAATGAAATCATATCAACCACCCAACTAATTTCTCAGTTTTGTTATAAAAAAAACACAGGTTAACCTTCAACACAAACTCAGGTATTTAACTCAATGGGAAAATCTCAGGTTCTTAACACAGTTCTCAGTTTTGTCTTGCATTCAAATAACCACCACATGAACCCTTATATCCTAACATGGTTTTTAATGTTCAGAGAAAAACCATAACATAAAATATCATTTAAACATATTCGAGAATCAAACTGGAAATAACAGTGAGGGTGTCTGATACACACAGTATCAGTACACATGGGAATTTCCCATGTGGCAATCGAAATCAAACTTAAACAACATAAAATAGGTTGGTAAATAATAAATAGTGTGTGTCAGTGTCATACCCTACACTTCATGTCCAGGAACCCGACACAAACGTGTCCAAACAACTAAACACTCATAGCATAAAAATTGCATTCAGTCAGGGTCGTGCACACGTTCCAGACAGTCTAGGACACATACGACACGAATTAGATCTCGTGATCACGCATGTGGGTTCGCCTATGGTAGGGCTAGGGGCCTAGCACCCTGAATCGAACCCACATGTCGCCGTGTCCGACTTATCAAGCCGTATCCGAGCCTAAAATCGTACTGTACGCGCATAGTACAAAACCAGTGCACACACGAATACGTGTCGGATACGACACGACGTGTCGTGAAACTTAAGGGGGGGTCTTCAGTGATGGCCCCCTCCTCTGTGTCAATTTGTACGTGTCCACGTGTCAGGAACAGGGAGATATTTGAGTCGGGTATCAGGACACTGCACGACAGCGTCGTGCAGCGTGTCCGTGTCGATTTTTGACACGAAAACAGCACGGATTCGTTCTCAGAGCTAGGGTTCCTAGATCTACACCTATAGGGCTAGAAATTTGTGTAATTAGTTTTCGAAAATAAAAACATTTTGTTCACTGTGGCAATACACCAAACACTTGCATAAAGACCTAGATACGTGTCCGATATGGACACCAAACCCAATCTAATTCCTACAAAACTTAGCCTATAGATCCCTGGTACCTAGATGCATGCATTCATTAAGAGAAATCACAATATTACTAGGTTTTGAGGCATTTTACCTATTGAGTGAAAACTCAATGAAAACCAAGGAAAGGGGGGTGTTCTTCTTCAAAAGATGATGCCCAAAGCTTGTGCAACCTTACTAGCTAGCTTTCCTTAGCATCCTCAATGGTAGGGGATCCCAATGCAAGAAGTTTGGCTCAATTTGGAGTTGTTTTGGATATTTGGGGAGAAGTTTAGGGAAGAACACAAAAGAGGCAAATAAAATGAATTAAAAATGATGCAAATGATTAATGGGATGCATTTATAGGGGGTGGGGATGAGTGTTGGCTGCCATTAAGTTAGGGTTAGGGTTTAGGATGAGGGGCTAAGGTTTCTCCAACAACTCCTAGCTAATCTAAGGGCTCACAATTAAAGTAGCCCCTTAAACCTTTAGTCTAAAATATCTTTCAACAAATATCTAGATATTTCACTAATGTAATTACTTTAATGAAACCCTCTAACTTAGTCTCTAGGGTCATGATTAACAATCTAGATTAGGCTAACTTCTAGGTCAAGACTCAACAATTTAACTAACACATATTTAATTAATATAATTCATAATTTCACAAAAGTGTCAAAATGACTAAAATACCCCTAGGCTTAAAAGTAGAAATTTGAAATCCTAAACACATGATTAGGTCTCATTGGTCATGATTAGTCTTCTAGGTCATGTATGACTAATGTTACACTAGCAAAACACCAATTCACATTTCACTCAATTAAATAGTTTTAAAATAACTAAAAATTACCAAAAATCATATCATGACTAAAATCAAATATTTTAATGATTTAAAATACAAAAGTTCAAATTTATCCTTATTTTGGAAAAGTGGGTGTTACAAGTCTACCCCCCTTAAAAGAATTTCGTCCTCGAAATTAAGATGGTCGTACTTCTTCTAGAGTCTCGTCTCCAACAGTCATAGTCTCAGAACTACCTAAATCCTTCAATTTAAAAGAATGGCATACAGGGTCATGGCATATGGTGGCAGTTGAAAGTCTCACCTAGGTATACTAGTCCTGCTAAACCCAAACGGTCATAGGGTATCAAACATACAAGCAATCTGGGGTGCTAAACTGGAAAAATTACAGAAACAACAAATCATCAAGGCTGTAATGCAGTCTATTATTCTATATGAAAACTGGTAAATATAAACAACAGAGAACCAGCTACAAGGGTCCCTACTCTAAAGCCAGGGCTATACTATCATTCCTAAGATAAATGCCTAATCACAACTCATCAAATCATCATACTAAGGAAGAGTTATAACTAATAAAAATCTACAAGGAATTAGACTAGTCAACTAAAGTTATCCCTACTCCTAAGTTATTTGATGATGGAAAACATTTTTTTTTACAAAAGAGAAATGAAAGAGGTGATACTTTAAAAACCTTCAAGATATAATCTGATAATCACATGCGTCTGTCCAAAATCATGATACTCAGAATCCTCGCCACGCTAGTAAGCAAGGCTGCAATGAACGGTAGGGTCCATAACTGGTGTATGCATCTCTATGATCATGTCGTCTGGAATCCTCGCTATGCCGACTAGTATAGCTGCGAGAAATTCCAATCTCTTGATCAAGATATGTACATCCGAAGTCAGGTCCTTATGTTCTTGCCACGCCGGCTAATATAGCTGCGGTAAACTCTAGGTTCCATAATAAAGTAGACGTTTTACCATCCCTGTTATTTCCGTCAACATATGTTATCAGAAGATATCGTAACTCGGATCATAAAATTCATCTCGATAAAAAAAAATCAAATCAACAACGATCTATCAAAATCAGATTCAAATATAAAGGAGTAAGGGTAAATCAAACAAGAGAAAAGGAATTCAAATTAGAAGTTCAGAATGAGATTCTCAAGGGGCATCCCAGGAATCTCTCAAGGAATTCTAACTGGATTGAGTACCCCAAAATATTCTACTCCTACTGCAGGCTGTAGTGATACTCTAGTTCGAATACCACTACATAAACTCGACCTGCATGGGCCACCACTAAAAACGTGTCACGACCCGTACCCTAGAGTAAGGGCACGAGAAGTGGGTACGTCCAGCCTACGCCGCAGTGTCGGCGGTAGAACGCTGTTCTAGGTCATGAACTATAACTAACATAATATGAATACTCTCCATAAGGAGGCCAACACAGAGGTATAACTCAATCACAATCTATAGATAGAAAATGGTACGATAAAATAGATAAGGAAATCCTCAACTGAGGTACAACAGAAACTAAATACATGTCTCAACATCTCTACAACATACAACTCTGAAACAAAGACATAAGATAAACATGAAAGGAAATAGTCTAAGCTATCTACTCTATACAAGGTATCATCCTGAGCAGCTGCCTGAACCTCGCCAGGGGTCCAGGTCGCGAGTGTCATCTAGGCAAGCTCCAAGTAAGGGGGTGCAGGGTTCCTCATCATCCTCTGTAAAATTTTCAACAGGTCCAGTCAGGACGGGAGCGAGCACAGTACATCTCATGCAGTTCATATCATGGCAGGAAATATAAAGCAGGCAATAGAGTAAGATACATGAAGCGCTGTAAGAAGATGTACATGAAACAGGAGAGATATTTGATAACTGGAAATATATACATGATAAGTAAGAACAGTAAGTGACTAGTGATTTAGAGTACGAGATGGCATGTAATTGGCTTAGGTTGTACATGATGTACATGAGTGAACATGTGGGACATCAGCCAATATGGCTGATGCGTACATGATAAAACATGAAAAGTAACAGAGTGAACATGATAGGTAAATCACATGACCATTTATACTCACCCCTACCCACAATCAGTACACAAGGATCTATTCAAGTTACGTTACGTACATGATGTTTTGGTTACACAGGAAACACATGAGGAAACATGAGCGTACATGAAAGAACATGAGAGTACATGAACGTACATGAAAGAACATGAGAGAACATGAGTGTACATGAATAACGCAGAAGAGAGGAATACATGATGTACATGAAACACATGTCATAAAGTATCCGATGCTCCCGCTATGGGGGATAACATCCCAAGAAGAGATCCGTATAGTACTAATCCATGATGATAACGTGACAGCATCAAGTAAAAGTAATCTAGAGCGAGAATATAAATCGTGACAAGTATGAAACGATCAGAGAATGTACTCGCCTCGTATCTGAATGTCTGAAGTAAACGTACTGTCCGAGATGAGGTACCTGACTCCTAGTTAGAGCAACACAAGTCAAGATGTATACAGAGGGTGATATATGATATGTACAATGCATCTGCATGCTGTCTAGGTCAAACTAGGCTAAAGTCGACACTTGGTCAACTCTAGTCAACCACACTAGTCAACCTAGGTCAAGTCCTAGCCCAAACAAGTCTAACAAGTCTCACTAGGCCTAACCAAGCCTAATCTAGCAATCACACACCAATCACAAGGCTATACAAGTCAAACACAAGCACATATCAAGGCACATCCTATTCATGCATGTTCAACATTATATATATATAAAAAGAGGAAGGAACTAACATGTAAGCTATGTGTGTGTGTGAACATGGATGTGTACAGAAAAGAGAAATCAATACTAGGCCATATATCTTATACCCACATATATATACATGTCTACACACACATATATGTATATAACTATAGGGAATCTCTATTAATCATATTAACACATTAGCCATATATAATATATATACATATATATATTGAGAGAGAGATAGAGAAGAGCATGTGTATGGTTACAATGAACCAAGAAGCAAATGAGCCAAGGCAAGCTCTCAACTACAAATACCAAACACTCATTATCCTAAAACATCATGTATATTACCTTCTTACATCTCATGTGCATATATCATATATTGCATATAAGTTAGTTTAATACAAGGTTCATGTGTTAACAGTCATAGAAAAAAGGGGGGTTTTAGAGTATCAATCTCAATTCTAAGTTAAACTAAGCATCTCATTTCAGTTTTTCCCCATTTCAAATCAAGTTCATATATAATTAGAGAGATAGAGGGTTAAGGGGGTTAAATACCATATATCAAGAGAGAGTGAAATGAGAGGGGTAGTAATGTCCTGTTCAGGTATTACAAGAGGGGCTGTGTAAGTGTGGGTTCAGTCAACATGTGAGGGGGCTGTGAATGTGTATATATAGCAATGTGTGTGTGTACAGGGAAAGGAAAACAGTGTATAGATTAAGGGAAGGTGTGTGGGAAAGTGACATGTGGAGGCAAAGTGAGAAGACAGGGAATATCTCAGGTTTAAGTCATAATAATCTCAGATTTCCATCCAGGTTTAGGAAAACTCAGTTTTCAAGATACAAGGAACTCAACACTATCAATACACAATTTATTCTCAGATTTTTATAGAGCATGTATAGGAATTAACTCAAATTGAGTTTTACAGTTTGAAATAAACCTCCTAATTAACATTGTAACTCAGTTTTCAAAACACATTCTCAGATTTTTATCAAGTTAAAGGGTGTGTGTGTGAATGGTGTCTATGTTCATGAGGGAAGAGTAAACTCAGATTACAATATAGGAATTTCTCAGGTATTTCTTAACAGTCATTTGAAACAATCTCAGGTTCATCTCAGTTCTCATATATGAACCTATCATGTTATCTAGCAATGAAATAACATATCAATAAGCCAACCTAAATTCTCAGTTAAACATGTTATCACATCTCAGTCTTGAACCCAAAACCAACCTCAGTTAGTTCATTACAAATCAAAACCAAGTTCTCAGTTTTCGTATTTGAAACAAAACTCAGTTTCATTCAAACCCCATCCACTCTCAGGTTTTATCACATATTAACTAAATTCTCAGTTTTCTATCTCAGGTTTAGGCTTCATTAGGAAATCCCAGATTTATCAACATGCTACCCAATTATCAGATTTATACATAAAGGGAAAAACTCAGTTTTCATTTGAACCCAGGTTGACATATAAACATGTATTTAATGAAATCGAAATTATATCAAGAACCTTACATATAGCTAACATGTTCAGAAATCTTAACAATATGTTAACATCTAATTTAACATAATGGAAATCTCATTTATTCAGTAACATGTACAGAGAATCTCAGTTTTAGTTTTCTTAACATTACACTCAACAATCAACCCAAGTTCTCATACATGAACCTAGCATGTGTCTATATACATAGAAATGAAATCATATTAACCACCCAACTAATTTCTCAGTTTTGTTATAAAAAAAACACAGGTTAACCTTCAACACAAACTCAGGTATTTAACTCAATGGGAAAATCTCAGGTTCTTAACACAGTTCTCAGTTTTGTCTTGCATTCAAATAACCACCACATGAACCCTTATATCCTAACATGGTTTTTAATGTTCAGAGAAAAACCATAACATAAAATATCATTTAAACATATTCGAGAATCAAACTGGAAATAACAGTGAGGGTGTCTGATACACACAGTATCAGTACACATGGGAATTTCCCATGTGGCAATCGAAATCAAACTTAAACAACATAAAATAGGTTGGTAAATAATAAATAGTGTGTGTCAGTGTCATACCCTACACTTCATGTCCAGGAACCCGACACAAACGTGTCCAAACAACTAAACACTCATAGCATAAAAATTGCATTCAGTCAGGGTCGTGCACACGTTCCAGACAGTCTAGGATACGACACGACACGAATTAGATCTCGTGATCATACATGTGGGTTCGCCTAGGGTAGGGCTAGGGGCCTAGCACCCTAAATCGAACCTACTTGTCGCCGTGTCCGACTTATCAAGCCGTATCCGAGCCTAAAATCGCACTGTGCGTGCATAGTGCAAAACTATTGCACACACGAATACGTGTCGGATACGACACGACGTGTCGTGAAACTTGAGGGGGGGTCTGTCAGTGATGGCCCCCTCCAGTGCAGCGTGTCCGTGTCGATTTTCGACACGAAAACAGCACGGATTCGTGCTCAGAGCTAGGGTTCCTAGATCTACACCTATAGGGCTAGAAATTTGTATAATTAGTTTTCAAAAATAAAAACATTTTGTTCACTGTGGCAATACACCAAACACTTGCATAAAGACCTAGATACGTGTCCGATACGGACACCAAACCCAATCTAATTCCTACAAAACTTAGCCTATAGATCCCTGGTACCTAAATGCATGCATTCATGAAGAGAAATCACAATATTACTAGGTTTTGAGGCATTTTACCTATTGAGTAAAAACTCAATAAAAACCAAGGAAAGGGGAGGGTGTTCTTCTTCAAAAGATGATGCCCAAAGCTTGTGCAACCTTGCTAGCTAGCTTCCCTTAGCACCCTCAATGGTAGGGGATCCTAATGTAAGAAGTTTGGCTCAATTTGGAGTTGTTTTGGATATTTGGGGAGAAGTTTAGGGAAGAACACAAAAGAGGCAAATAAAATGAATTAAAAATGATGCAAATGATTAATGGGATGCATTTATAGGGGGTGGGGATGAGTGTTGGCTGCCATTAAGTTAGGGTTAGGGTTTAGGATGAGGGGCTAAGGTTTCTCCAACAACTTCTTGCTAATCTAAGGGCTCACAATTAAAGTAGCCCCTTAAACCTTTAGTCTAAAATATCTTTCAACAAATATCTAGATATTTCACTAATGTAATTACTTTAATGAAATCCTCTAACTTAGTCTCTAGGGTCATGATTAACAATCTAGATTAGGCTAACTTCTAGGTCAAGACTCAACAATTTAACTAACACATATTTAATTAATATAATTCACAATTTCACAAAAGTGTCAAAATGACTAAAATACCCCTAGGCTTAAAAGTAGAAATTTGAAATCCTAAACACATGATTAGGTCTCATTGGTCATGATTAGTCTTCTAGGTCATGTATGACTAATGTTACACTAGCAAAACACCAATTCATATTTCACTCAATTAAATAGTTTTAAAATAACTAAAAATCACCAAAAATCATATCATGACTAAAATCAAATATTTTAATGATTTAAAATACAAAAGTTCAAATTTATCCTTATTTTGGAAAAGTGGGTGTTACACGTCCTCTCAGTCTTCTTTCACACAGGGGGTAGCCGAAGAGGAACCAAAGTTAGCCAAGTATGTGGCCGCCTACGCTGATGTTCCCTCCGCAGATGATGTAATACCCCTAAAAAAGATACCTTACTTCATCAATAAAGGATATCTTTGAACTATCTCGAGCTCAATAAGCTTTGTACAATGTACGCTATGGAACACGGTATAGGCACTCACCTACACACACAAGTGACAAATGTCTACACCACAATCCAACTCGCTCCAGCCGAAGATGCTTACCGAATAATCGAGGGAGGGGACCATCCAATCATCTTCGGCCGGAAGGACGATCCGCATCCCTTCACCATATAAGAAGTCGACCTTGGATCGGATGCCGGGAGACTACCTCTGTATCTTTATAGCCACCAATCTAAATATCTCATGCAGAAACAGGGGTATGATCTGGAAACGACACCGGGTTTGAACTACGGTACTGGATGACGATTACCTTTGAAGCCCCCAGTCCCGGCTGGCAAACCATGGGACTACTATAGCAAGACTCGGTGTGGATTAGGGTATGTGACACCCACGACGACCCCTGAAAGTTCAGATGAAGAACGCGACTGGCACTCACATTCGACCGGGTCACCAACTTCTGACTCGGATACCAGCATCGGAGACGTATTCAGACAAATCCTGTCAGTCAATATGACATTCGCCGACGCTTATGAAGAAGATGAAGACATTCCAGAAATTCTCGAGCTAGAGCCGTGGGCCCAACAGCTAGATGAACAATGAGAGAAGCATTTCGAGCAAAGAGAACCTCCCACTGAAGACGAGGTCATACAAGTTAATCTTGGTGATAAAGCCTCCCCGAAACCAATCTTTATTAGCCAGAGTCTGATAGGAGAAGGGCGAGAGTCGCTGCTCCAACTCGTCAAAGAGTATATCGATGTGTTCGCCTGAAGCTATGAAGATATGCCAGGATTGGACCCTGAGATCGCACTCCATAAACTCAATATTCGTCCGGATGCAAAACCTGTCAAGCAACAACAACGATGGTTTCGTTCCGATGTCATGAACTCTATTGAAGCCGAGGTCAACAAACTGATAGCCAGCGGCTTCATTCGCGAAGAGCAGCATCCAGACTGGGTAGCCAATATCGTACCAGTTCTCAAGAAGAACGGGAAGATCCGAATATGCATTGACTTCCGAAATCTGAATGAGGCATGCCCTAAAGATGAATTCCCTCTTCCTATCACAGATATTATGATCGACAACACCTGCGGCTTCGAACGTATGTCCTTCATGGATGGCTTCTCACGATACAACCAGATCAAGATGTTCCCTGACGACGAGAAGCACACATCATTCCGAACACCAATTGGTATATATTGCTACACCGTCATGCCTTTCGGTTTAAGGAATGCTGGCGCTACTTACCAAAGAGATATAAGCATCATTTTTAGAGACCACTTATGTAAGACAGTAGAATTTTATGTCGACGACATTACCGTCAAAAGCCGTTCGAAGGAATATCTTCTGCAAGATCTCAGAACAGTGTTCGACCTAATGCGAGCACACAACTTAAAGATGAACCCTACGAAATCATTCTTGGGAGTCTCCAGCGAGAAATTCTTGGGTTTCGTCATCACTTCTTAGGGCATTCACATCGACCCCGAGAAAACAAAGGCAATCATGGAGATTCATCTCCACGAACTCCGAGGCCTCCACGGCAGGCTAGCTTACATCAGGAGATTCATCTCTAATCTCTCCGGACGATGTCAACCATTCACCCATCTCATGAAGAAGGGATTCTCTTTCGTATGGGATGAGGAATGCCAGCGCGCTTTCGACAGCATCAAAGAATATTTGTCAAACCCCCCGGTCCTGGTAGCTCCTGTTGCCGGAAAGCCATTCCTGCTCTATATGCGAGCGATAGAACATTCTCTTGGTGCTCTGTTGGCACAGAACAATGATGCGGGCCACGAACAAGCTATATACTACCTCAGTCGAAAGATGATTGGACCAGAATACCGGTACACGACCGTAGAGAAGGAATGCCTTGCTCTCGTGTTCGCCATCCAGAAGACGCAACACTACGTCACGGGACAAACCATCCACGTGATATCGCGGATCAACCTCCTCAGGGTCCTCATGACCAAACCTGGGGTACTCAGCTCTCGCCTTGCTACCTGGGCGATATTACTATCACCGTACCACATGATCTTCGTACCGCAAAAGGCTGTTAAAGGCCAGGCTCTGGCAGACTTTCTAGCAGCCCATCCAGGTTCAGAGACGACTAGGGTCTATGAAGAGATACCGGATGAGGTCACCAGTTCAAACGCAGTTTTCCATGATGTCATCTGGCGAATGTTCTTCGACGGCGCTTCGAGAACTGGACCCAAAGGCGACATCATCGCTGGAGTTGGAGTAGTGCTGATTTCTCCCTCCGGCTTGGTGATCAATCGGGCCTACTCACTCACAGAGCCCTGTTCAAATAATGTGGCTGAGTATAATGCCTTGGTCATTGGCCTTCGGCTCGCAAAGGAGCTGGGGGTAGAGTATCTTGAAGCATATGGCGACTCACAGTTAATCGTCAATCAGATTCGGGGGTCGTACGAGGTCCGCCATGAAGACATGATCCCGTATCATCGAATAGCAATCGACATCATCTCGTCTCTGGGAGGATTCTTCATAGAACATGTTTCCAGACTCCAGAACATTGAGGTTGATGCACTAGCTGGTTTGGCCGCTTCCCTAGCTGTGCCAAATTACGCTCGTCATCAGGTCGACATAATAGGCCGGGAATTGGTCTATCCTAAGGATAACGTTCAATGCATGGAATGCTACTCCGCCCTTTTCAGTCGATGAAGCACCAGACTGGAGACAGCCGTTCATCGACTTCGTAGTATATGACATCCTGCCAGAGAATCCGAAGGAAGCTACTTCTATCAGAAGACGTTCTCTCAGATTTTTCTATGATACGGAGACAAAAATGCTGTATTGTCGATCCTATGATGGTTTACTGCTTCGATGTCTATCAAATACAGAAGCCAAGGAAGCCATGCGCGAGGCCCATGATGGTGTCTACGGGGCCCATCAACCCGGCCCGAAACTACAAGACCGCCTTCGTCGAATGGGCTATTACTGGCCCACGATGGTGGCAGACGCAATAGATTATGCACGAAAGTGCAAAGCCTGCCAAATCCACGCCGACTTTATCCACCAGCCATCTGAATTCCTACATCCGACTGTGGCCTCCTGGCCATTTGAAGCATGGGGTATGGACATCGTCGGCCCAATTACCCCGCCTTCGTCCAGAGGACACCGATTCATACTCGCGATTACCGATTACTTCTCCAAATGGACGGAAGCCATCCCATTGGCTGAGGTGAAAACTTCAAACGTGATCAGCTTCCTTAAGCATCATGTCATCTACCGCTTTGGACTGCCCCGAAGGATCATTAACGACAATGGGACACAGTTCGTAAGCCACGCATTTTATCGGTTTTGTGACAAGCACCGAATTCAGAATATTGCTTCGATACCCTACAACCCAGCAGCCAATGGGTTGGCCAAAGCATTCAATAAAACCATAATCAAGCTACTCAAGAAATTCGTGTCATCCAACAAGCGCGATTGGAACGAGAAGCTCGGCGAATGCTTATGGGCATATCGTACCACAGTTCGAACAGCCACCAGGAATATACCATTCTTCCTGGTGTACGGGAGCGAGGCAGTTCTCCCATTAGAGACTCAGATCCCCTCACTCCGTGTCACCCTCACACATCAGTTGACGACAGACAAAAACTACCATCGCCGACTACAGGAATTGGAGGCCCTAGACGAGAAACGCCTGTTAGCTCAACAGCGAATCGAACTATATCAGGCCAGAATCTCTGGAGCTTTCAACAAGAAGGTCAAGGTCAGAACATTCCAAGTAGGCGATCTCGTTCTGGCGGTTCGGAGGCCGATGGTTATGACGCATAAAACTGCCGATAAATTCCAACCAAAAGGGGAAGGTTCGTTCATCATCGAAGCTGTATTCTCCAACGGCGCCTACCGCCTCGCAAAACAAAATGGTGACTTGCTCATGTTGCCTATCAACGGCAAGTTCCTGAAGAAGTATTATGTCTGAAACAAAATCCTCGAGACATCTCAGAGTGTCGAGTCATGTACATCCCTGTACCAGTGAACTTACATTCTGGTTCCATGCATAGAGTCATGTACCCGCTGGTACCTCTGAACTCATTCCCATATTTTACAATCATTCGAGTCATGTACCCGCTGGTACCTCTGAACTCATTCCTATATTTTACAATCATTCGAGTCACGTGCCTGCTGGTACCTCTGAACTCATTCCCCATATTTTCCAATCATTCGAGTCACGTGCCCGCTGGTACCGCTGAACTCACACTCACCATTCTCTATATTCCAGAGTCATGTACCAGCTGGTACCGCTGAACTCATACTCACATTTCCCAGATTATCGAGTCATGTGCCCGCTGGTGCCACTGAACTCACACTTTCACAATATCGAGTCATATACCCGCTGGTGCCTCTGAACTCACATCCCGATCACTCTTTCAGATAGAAAGTTATGTATGATCATACCTCTGAACTTCCTTCCTGGAGGAGATCCTTCCCCATGATCCAATACCCGTACTTCCAGTGCACAAAAAATGGTAAGCGATCCACAAATTCCCAAAACGACCATGTCCTCATTACCTCTGAGTCATTTCACTTCCGCCAAAAACAAATCACCCCCTACATAAAATTTCCATGTCCTCATTACCTATGAGTCATTTTATGTGCCCCCTCTTCATTGAGCTCTCTCCTGCCATGTCCTCATTACCTCTGAGTAGGAAGGCTCCGTAGAAGAAACCTTCATACTTGCCATGTCCTCATTACCTCTGAGTAAGTATGCCGGTTCCCTTTCAACCTATTATCTGTACCCACAACCGGGGTACGACAAAGATAATAGGTCCACAAATGTCCTCTGTTGATGACAAATGTCCTCTGTTGACCACAAATGTCCTCTGTTGACCATAAATGTCCTCTGTTGACCACAAATATCTTCCGTGAAGTCACTCCTGCCATGTCCTCATTACCTCTGAGCAGGAAGATTCCACGATAAAACCCTCATGCTTGCCATGTCCTCATAACCTCTGAGCAAATATGTTGGTTTCCTTTCATCCTATTATCCATATCCTAAACCAGGGTACGCCAAGGATAATAGGCCCACAAATATCCTCTGCTAAGTTTCTTAGCATAAATCCACCATCTCATCATGCCCTAGGAGCCCAGCCGCTCTACGGCATTCCTTTTTCCCAATACCGAGAGCACCCATGACTACTTTGTCATGGCTGTTTCGGATATCCTGACCAAACTTGTTATTCGTACCTAAAACCAAGGTACGCCTAGGGTAACAGGTCCACAAATAATCCTCCAGTAGGTCCAATTCCACAAACACCATAAATACAAGAAAGAAAAGATGAGTCGAAACATGCTCATTTATTCAAAATTTAAAGTACTACATCATCTGGGATCATATCTCTTGACAAAAAGAAAAAAAGAGAAGGGGAAAAAGAGCAAAAGAAAACAGAAAACCGATCACTGTTCCGGGGCACATAGCGTCATGAGACGGTCCGTCAGCAAGGCAACCGACCGCTCAAATCGATGTTTAGCTCGACGCTCCGCCTCTTGGGTCAGCGTCGTCTCGTCCTCCAGATGAGCGTAAGCTTGCCAGTTGTCCTCAAATTTCTTGAAAGCCCGCTCCAGGTTAACAGAAGATCGGGAAACCTTCTCGGCCTCCTGAACAATTGACTCTTGTTTCGCTTGAGCAGCCCTCAGCTCCGACTCTAGGAAGGCCAATTTCTTCTGAAGTGCGAGAATCCGCTCCTTCGTGTCAGCTATTCCATGAGAAGCAGCCTCTTTCCGAGTCCTACAAGCTTGACTTCGACGACCCAGCCTGTCATACGAAGCGAAAAGCTTGTCAAGGTCCCCCTTCACAGCTGGCCCGGCATTGTCTCGAGCAAGCTTGATCCTATCCCGAGTAGCAATAAGAAAGCCCCGCTCCGTTCAATCGCAGCAGGCAAGTCAGCCTGCCGTAACACCAGCAATCGGGTCACGAGCTGGTCAGCCTCTGCCAACTTGGGCTCCAGGAGCGCAGCTAACCCCACCCCGCCAGGAAGAGTCTTCAAAGTTTCAATCTGACCCCGAGCGCACCGCAGGGACAGAGAAAAAGGGGTCCCCCATTCTACGGCAGTATCTACGCCCCTCTTTAAATGACGATAGAAGCTGTCGACCACATCCTGCGACACCTCGTCTAGAGCCTCCGAAGAAGCCGGCGTCAACGGGAGTGTAGCTGGCAACACTGAAGAAGACGCGACAGAATCTGCCGCTCCTGCCACGAGGGAAACAAACTCCGTACGGAAGGACGCCTGAACAGCGGCCAACTCCTCTTCAGCAGCCTGCAGAACTTGAATGCTAGGCAGGACCAAAAAGTCAGTCTCTGAAGCCGTATGAACAGCAGAGGATGAGACAGAGATAATCGATCCCGGAACAAGCTCCACTCCCATCTGCCCGGAGCTGGCAGGAGGCCCCTCGACATGAGTCGGAGAAGGAGAGGAAACGCTCCTTTCCCCAGGATCGTGGCAGGCCGAGCCTTCCCCAAGAACATTCGTTGTGGGAAGTAAAGGGTCAGGACCTGTAGGGCCAAGACAACCATGAATCGATTTGACCTGGAGGATATGTTGATAGAGCAAATAAGCCCCCTCACTAGTCAATATTTGGCTTATCTTACCAGCGGAAGAGTGTGGAGGCTGAGGTTTGCCTACAGCCACCGCAACCTCTTCACCAGCAGCCGCCGAGTCAAATATAATAGGCTCCTCCGCCCCGGCACCCTCGGGAGGGGATGCGATGAGATCGGCGTCGCCTTGCTGAAATTCAGCAATCTCGGAGACAGGCCCGAGGAAACCTTCGTCACCCCGGACCGAGGCCTCAGCAACCTGAGAGCCCCCAGCCGCCGCTGAGAGAGCCCCAGCAGAAAGGACCGCGACACACATGTCGCTAATCAAAGCAGCAAGGGCCGGATCAACTCCAGGGGCAGCAGACGGTTCAGGAGAGCCTGGTTTGTCAGACGCCTACAAAGAAAAAATGATTAGGTCATATCTCCAAGAAAAAAGAAAGCCACAACAAGGAGATGGCTCCAACATACTCGTACCTCCGGAGCACCGCCAGCATCCCCACCCCTCTCGGAAATAAGCAACCCACGAGACCTAACGGCGGCTCTTTTCACAGAAAAGGTCATTCTAACATCAGGAGACTCGCGTCTGACTCATTTGCGTGAGGGACCAGGCACAGCAGGAGGCTATCCTTTCCTCACTACTTTCTCTTGTGTAACAAGCGACGGATCCTCCGTCGGTTTGTCTGGTGTGGCATGTGGTTGATCCGCTACTTCTTCACCCCCAAAAGAAAGAGAGTCTTCGCTATCATAATCATCATCCTCCTCGGCCGCCTCGGAAGATTCTGATTCAGGGAGGGGAGTCTGGAGCGCTAGTTGCTTTCTAGCCTTAGCCCTCTTGGGCTTTTCCTCTAAACCGGTACCCACGATGAAACTGGTATTCGGATCAAAATTGACAGGGGACTTGTTCGCCATGACATGATACAAGGCAGCCACGTACAAAATTTCCCTCGGCGCCTTAGTATCAGGGACCGAGAAGCTGGCCCGAGTATGATAAGCGTCATAATAATTCCATGCCCTGACACCATCAAGAACGCTACCTTCAAAGCCCAAGCAAGGGCTGGGAAAGTCAAGGAATAACTGGCTATAGCTAAATTGGCGGGAAAACCTACTAGGCAGGTAGGGCTCCTAGTACACATTATCGCAGTTACGATAAACCAGATGCGTGGGGCAAATGTTGCGCAACCAGGTGAGCATCTTCGGAGATAGAAACTGAGAAGGTCCGGTACCATGAAGGTGTACATCCCTCACTTCCTCATCAGAAAAATGAGGAACAGACACGAAAAAGTCATACCCATCCACCTTCGCCAGCGCCCTCCGACAAGCTGGCATAGTACTGTATTCCCAAGGTTGGTGATGGCATTGGAAAAGGAAAGCGTCTTCGTCCGTAGCATCTTCTGCTATTCCAGATCCCATCAAGGACTTGTAGTGCATCAACAGCCACCCCATCACATAGTGGAAAGGTAGCTCTATGCGCTCAAAGTCCAGCATCTTCTTGTGGGCAATAACCTTGGACGAGAATGTTCGAAGACCATGGTGTATGCTACACACCATAGCCGGAAGAAGAGCCAGTCTAACTCCAAATACCAGCTTAACGGTAGGGAGAATAAAGTGGCGGCTGATCCTCTCAATAGAACCTGCCCCCCCCCCCCCCCGAGACTACGCAATTCCGTAGCCATATCATCAAAAATCCAGCCAGAAGCGCCTTCTCTGACATCTGCCTGGTACCGTAGTAAAAATAGCTAAGAGAGTCAGCTTGACTCCCGAATATGTCGTTATTAGACCGCGACTTCTTGACGCTCAACGTCAAGTCTTTTATCTTTCCCCGGGTTTGAGGGGTTCGAGGAATAACCTCGCCAGAAGGGCCAACTTTAAAAAGATAATTGACCCAGGATGTGGTGTGGGAAGCGTTCCCTTCTGAGCTATCCTCCTTTTTTATAGCCATCTGATGACAAGCACTATGATGGCATAGCAACTCATGGTACACCGCAATAAAACCTGGGAATCGTCGGTTCAGGTCCTTGAACTCCTCGTTCGACGGGGTGTACACCTCGAAAGGCTCGTTCCCCCATGGAAGCTTGGAGACAGTATAAATCTCATAGAGAGCAAGCCCCAATTCCCCTCCGGGTGCAAAGAACGTCCCCGTTTGCCGGTTATACATCTCCAAGAGTGCCACGAACAATAGTTTATTGATAGAAAGCCCGTGACAGGTGCCCCGAATGGCATGATAGAGTCCCACCTCCCGCAGGAATGTTCCGTAGGTCTGCAGAACCCAAGTGGTCAAGTGGGCCCACGTAGAAGTGGGGTTTATCCAGTTCAGCAATGCCAGTCTGCCAACGAGATAAGATTTTTTGCGAGCGAGCCAATTCAGAAATGTATCAGCTTGAGTGAATATGAAGTTGGGACCATATACGTTCATAAAAGAACCTGGGGCCAGGCCCATCATGTATCGAAGGACAGAATCCTTACCCGCGTACGCTGACCTAATGTTCGGGTTATATTGGATGTCGCCCATCAACATCCCTGATTGGGTAGGAGTTAAGTTAACACCATCTTCCTGTCCAACAATACCATATTGAACCACGACAGAGGATAATGACGGTCCATGAAAGGAATATGGATCGCCATCCCATCCAAAGTAAAATCCCAGTTCTCAGAGATCTCTAATACTCGAGGATTCTTTATGATTAAAGCATCTCCGAAGAGGAATGAGGGCTTCAGGTATGATCCATCCAACTTTCCAGAATTTATCATGGCACGGAGATAATGGAGGGTCTGATTCTCGATGGCGTTCAACCTCCCCGAAGGCTCATTAGCAGGAAATTGATTCAGTACGTACTTAACTAAGTCATCAAGACGTACGCCCAAGGTAAACTGATTTGAGCCCACTAGGAGTTCCCCCACAGATTTTACTGGCAGATTCACTGAAGAAGAGACGAAAGAAATAAGATTAGAAGATAGTCAAACAAAGAAGCGTTTGAAAGATCATTTAAGTCCATACGGCTCGGTTCATCATAGCCTTATGCGACCCAGAACCAGATGAGTCCATGTGGTTCGGTTCATCATGGCCTTCTGCGGCTCCGAGTCAGACGAGTCCTTACAAATCAAGTTCAGATGAGCTTATGAAGCTTCTACGGTTTAGGTTCGAAAGGGCCTATGCGGTTCAAGGTTCACATGGACTCAACAGACAAACCTAGGCGCTGATACGGCTTGGATTCAGATGAGACTATGCGGTTCAAAGTCCACGCAGACTCATGCGGCTCCGAACAGATAGACTCATGCAGCTACAAGCAGATGAGCTTATGCGGTTCAAAAGTGAACTACGCTCATGCGGCCCAAACCGAAAATATGTATGCGGTTCAGATCGAGTATGACAAGCCCATGCGGCCTCCTGGGCGAAGTGCTTATGCGGTCATATCGACAAAACTTGTACATGCAGCTTGTGCATAAATTATGCAGCAGAGCCATGGCAGTTAGGGTTCTAAGGCAATGCCCTTACCAGCAATAGGCGGATGAACATCAGGATGAACGGAGAGAAAAGCGGCCGGCGGAGGAGTGGCCACGTTCATCGCCGCGGCCGTCGCAGAAGCGACCGCCTTGCCCTTCGCAGCCTTCGACGCAGCAGCCTTCTTGGGAGCCATGGGTGCTTGGTAGAGAAAGGAGTTAGAAAGATCGAAGAGAGCAAAGGAAATTCCTTAGAACGAAAGTGTTCCTATTTATAGACAAGGAAGAATTGCCTCGATCTGCGTGTAATATGATGACCGACTCTTCGGTCATCGAGGCAAAACGGCTGAATAATAGCCTGACTCTTGGGATCCTGGCCCAAGAAAGCGGCTCTTAAAATCTGTAACAAATCAAGAGCATTAAATGCAGAAGATTCACAGAAGATTTGCAAACGTGGCAGAAAGACGTGGCAAGAAGCTCATGCGGCCAAAACAGCCCATGCGGGTCAGAGAGTTATGCGGTTGAGGTAATCATGCGGCTGGTCAAATCCATGCGGCTAGGACAGAATACATCCATGCGGCTCTGGCATAATCATGCTTCTTATTCAAAGTACTTCAATTTTGCAAATTGAAAACTTTGAAGGGGGTCTTGTAGAAGCATGAAAAAGAGAAGAAAAATGATACTTGCGGCCGAGGAGCCACATGCGGCTCAAGAGTCCCATGCGGCTCAATCACAGAGTGGACTCCATGCGGCCAGCAGAGGGAAGCCACGTGCCTTTTTAGAACGGCTGTACCCAGCGTCATTCAAACACAATTAATGCCCTGACGGCTGACAATTAATGCTCTGACAGCTGATAGCTGACAGCCCTGTTAGCACCCTGAATTTTGGGTTGATTTTTTTTCATTTTATTTTATTTCCTGATTGATTGGTTTTGATAGATAATTTATTTTGTTATTTTTCCTTAAGTGTACTTTCCCGTGCCATTGATATTTGGAGTATCAGGGATGTTCAACTCTGGAAATCTTCTTCACGAGTTTCGGAGTGGACACGATTACCTTCATGACGGTATATAGTGTCCCATCCAAACTTGTTCCCTTGTGCTCTTTCTGCTTCGCTGAACTTTGGGTCGGTTTAGACCATTTGATTGTTATTTATTTTTTCTACTCTTTTCTTGATCATTTTCAGCGAGTTACCATGATATTTAAATTGGGAGCGCAAGACTAGTCAGTTTCTTGAAACCAACTCCTTATTGATGATCTACTTGAGACACTCGTCATCCATGACCTTTGTGTCCCGCTCAGACACGTCATTTTGAGCTCCATTTGATTCGTACAACTTTCCCGACACGTGATCCGATTTTATTTCACTCCACAGCGTCACATTCATTTTCCAACTTGATTTGTGGGTCCCCTGTCGACCAAAACCTGTCCGTCCCAACTATGGACATGGCCCACATTGAGCCTACTATCCGTCCGTCACTTGTGTCCCATTTATTGGAATCCCCATATGCTACTTATTCACCCATGATCATCGATTCCTAATTTTAATTTGATTTTCGCACAATGTCCAGTTTTGACCCAATCCGGCTCCACCGAGTCCAGTCCAGCTCCATGTTGCCCTCTATCGGGACACCCCCATATTTTCTTGCCCAAAAATACTAGTGCTCATTTTGCCTATTTTTCTATATTTAATAGAAATTTTCTATTGATTTTAATTCCATGGAATGATCTATTTTTCCCCCATTGAATCCTAGCCATTGATTTTCCATTAATTAAATCTCACCCATTCATTCCCATGACAACTCCCCTATCCCCCTAGCAGCCATTGGAGCCGGCCCTAAAACCTAGGCAATCCTTTCTCTCTCTCTCTCTTTAATTCAAAACCTTATCTCTTTCTCTCTCTTCCTTCCTATTAACTATTCCTACACAACTTCAAGAACAACTCACAGCAGCTACCATGCCACCACCCCTCCTTCAAAAACCCGACAGCAACTCCTCCTTTTCCTTCTTCTCCAAGCTGACCACCACCTCCATCACCATGTAAGCCACCACCACCACAAACTCCTTCTCTCCATCATCACCATTGCTTTCACCACCATCATCACCATGGTCTTCTTCATCACCACCAACATCTCCTCCCTCAACCCGACCACCCTCTCCCACATGGCCTGACCCCCAACTCCGACGTGGCCCCGCCGCCGGCCACCCTGGCCGAGCTCGGCCACAGCAGCCATCTTCCTTCCTTCCTCCATTCCAATACAACAACTCCACCACCATTTCTGCCACCTTAACCACCATCTCCACCATTCCTTCCGGCGACAGCCATGGCTGCCCCCACCACCTCGCCAGGCCGTGCCCTGCCAGACCAAGCGCAGCCCCGCCGCTCACTGTCGCAGCGCGCCACCGCACGAAGCTTCGCAGCAGCAGTAGCGGCTGCACGCGAGCACCACAGCGTGTATGGGCATGCGTGCGAGCGGCGCTGCCACGCCGCCGTCGGCCGCCCACCGGCGTGGCCGACCCCCGCCGTGGGTAGCCCCCCTCTGGCCGCACCCTAGGCTACCTTCCCCTGGCGGCCAACGTCCTCCGGGACGTGCCGTCGAGGCGATTCGTGCGTTTTGAATGACGTCCCGTCGTGACGCGCGCGGAATGAAGTTCGTTTTGGCGTCCCATCACAGCGACTTCGCGTGCATTTTTCTGGAGATCCGACCGTTGGATCGACGATTTCTTCGCTCCGTCGCAATCTCGGCATATCCACCTTCGCTCATGTCAATTTTCGTCCGTTAATTTTATCGTTTGATACATGAAAACCGCCCACCAAGTTGACCGTTTAAATTGTATTAAATTTGGACAGTTTTGCGGGGCTAACTTCGTCAGCTTGTATCTCATCCACCGCAGCTCCGTTTGGCGTGCTACCAGTTCCGGTACGAAGCTGGTATAACCCTCTTACTACCCCTCCAGTTTCGTTTCATTGTGAGCTTGTTTGATTGGTTGAATTCGACGCCAAAGTTGGTCGTCCGAATTCGTAATTTCCAACTTGTAAAATTCCATTTTTGAGCACGGGACTCCAGATTTTATTTCTGACACCACCATTAGACTTGTGGCGTCGTTCTGGCATGTTTTCATATAAAATTTGTTAGATTTGGAGAACGTGAGCCCGGGCACGTTTTTCGGTGCAAAGCAGGTCCCACTTTCTGGGTCAACGGGACTTTTTGACGCCGGCTCATCGGAATCCAATTTCGGAGATACCGTTGAGTTCGTATCGTCATTCTGGACTCGTTGACATATAATTTGCTAGGTTTTGGTGGACATTGGGTCTGGCACGCATTTCGGTGCAAGTCGGATACCAATATCCGGGTCAACGGGTCATTTTGAGATCGGCTCATCGGAATCCAATTCCGGAGATACCGTTGAGTTCGTATCATCATTCTGGACTCGTTGACAGATAGTTTGCTGAGTTTTGAGAACTTTGGCTCCGGCACGCATTTCCGTGCAAACTAGAATTCCAAGTTCTGGTCAACGGGCCAAGTGGAGATCGGGTCAACGGAATCCAATTCTGGAGATACCGTTGGGTTCGTATCGACATTCTGGTTTCGTGGACATATAATTTGTTATATTTTATAGACTTGTTTTCTTGCACATTTTTCGGTGCAAAACGGCTCCGACACGGACACCGTTTTGATCCGAAATTACCTTTTTGCCCTTGTATCCAAATTGGACCGTTGGGTAGGCTATCCTAGCTAATTTGACCATTTTGGACACGTTGGCGATGTTCATTTCATCGTCCGGCAATGTTTGTTGATAATTTCTCTGAACTTAACCTTTTTATAATTAATTAATAATTAATTCACATAATGTTCGTATTTCGGGATTAGTACAACGAAACTGAGATCAGTCAATTCCAGTGATCTCATATCGCTAAAATTGACAAGTTGGGTACGTGGATCACTATAATAAGATTATCAACCTTACCGATAATCTTCTTATCTCGATTTACGTGCCGTAAGTTTCGACGTACAAATAACGAAGTACACTTTATATTAGATTAGATTTACCCTGTTTGACTAGAGTTGACTAGTTAACCCAAAGTCAACTACAAGTCAATGCTTGACCTAATTTGACTAGATTATTGACCGAAGTTGACCTAGAGTTAATTTGACTTAGAAGAACCTAGAATAATATAGATTGCCTGTAGGGATTTATTTATTTTCAACTTGAACACCTTGTAACCTGTGTTGCTTTAAATAGGACTCTGTGGCTTCAGTGGGACCTCCTATACTTATCAGCTGTTCAGGTTATCGAGGCGAGTACATTCTCTGATCATTTCATATCTTGCTTAGAATTATTTCCTGTATTAAATTACTTTACTTGTGCTGTCACGACATTATCACGGATTAGTACTATATGGATCTCTTCATGCGATGTTATCCCCCTCGGGAGCATCGGGTACATTGTGTCATGTGCGTTTCACTTTCATCATGTATTCCTGTGCTTTCATCATACATGTACACTCTTGTGAACCATGTACTCTCATGTTCACAGAGCCTTCATATATACTATCATATGCACCCTTTTTAGGGCCCCATGTGATATCATGTACAATAACATAATCTGCTTAGATCCTTGTGTATTAATTGGGGAAACGGGAGAGTGCGAGTGGTCATGTGGACAATTCTGTAGTAGTGTAGATCATGTACAACTCTTTAGTGTAGATCATGTACAAATCTGTTCTGTTCACATGTGCTATCCTGTACTCTGACTCACTAGCCACTGTTAGTTCCTTACTTATAGTAGATATTTCTATTACAGTTCTCTCTCTGTTTACATACTGTATTCTTCAGCACTTGTATCTTACTTTACTGTATGTTTTTACTTTCTAACCTGCTATGATCTGTTGAGATGTATTGTGCTCGCTCTAGTCCTGACTGGACCTGTTGATAAATTTTACAGATAGCCTGGAGGTGCCTGCTAGCCTAGAGGAGACATTAGAGGTTGTTTATGTAGTTATTTCATTTTGTCTGGAGTTGTATTTACTTTGTGGATTATTGTATCTTTATTTGAGTTTTGAGATGTACTTCTGGGTTCATGTATCTTAGACACTTAGACTTCTATCTCCTGTATTTATTTTGGATTTCATGTTTTATCTATCCTTATCATGCTCTACCTTAGATGTGATTGAGTTTGTATCTGCTATGTCACCCCCATTCGGGGAGTATAAACTGTTTAGTCTTATACTGTTAGATGCATTGAGACCTAGGACAGCGTTCTACCGCCGACACTGCGGCGTAGGCTGGGCGTTGTTACGTTCTCGTGCCCTAACCCTAGGGTGCGGGTCGTGACACGTTTTTAGTGGTGGTCCATGCAGGTCGAGACTAAAGTGTAGTGATATTCGAACTAGAGTACCACTACAGCCTGCAGTAGGATTAGGATATATTTTGAAGGTACTCAATCACAGATAGGAACCCTTGAGAGATTCCCGGGACGACCCTGGAGAATCTTATTTAACTTCGATTTAAAAACTCTTTTTCCTTGAATTCTTTTATCTTTATTTTCTGTTGTTGAATTTTATTTTTATGGATTATTATTGAATTTGAGTTTGTATTTATTTTGATGGAAGATTTTCGAATTTCGAATTTTGATGATAGCTGTTGCATTCGAGTTTGTATTTTGATGGATTTTGTTCATTTTTGAATTTTGATGTTCGTTAATAAATTTGATTTGATTTTTTTTTGAGTATTCATTATTGATTTAATTTAATTTTTGGCAAAATGAAATTATATGGGCTAGGTCATCTATGTTATGGAATCTAGTCTTCTATAGTCACATTAGCCAGCATGGTGAGGACATATAGTCTGACTCTGGATATATTTCTCAGGTGTGGGAATTTAAGGTTTTTGCAGCCAAGCATGCGGCACCGCAAAAATATTAAATACCATGATTCTAGAGATATGTGCATAAGTCAAGGGCTCTGTGAGTATCGTAGCCTTGCTTACTAGTATGACGAGGATTTAGAGTACCATAAATTTGGATAGACGCATATGATTATCAGATTGTACTTAAAATATTTCAAACATGTTTTCTCTACTTTGTTTCAGTCTTTCAAAAAAAAAAGGAGAAAAGAATTATTATTTGTTTGTTTTGTCTAGTTTCCTATTATTTAACTTAAGAGTATGTTTAGTTTTTTTGTAAACCTTGTGTAAATTCTTGCTATGAGTTCTTCTTAATACAATGAATCGATGAATTTGCTAGACTTTATCTTGGATTTGATATTTTAGCTCTGGATTTCAAATCGTTCCTTCTTTAAACAGATAGGCAGAACAGATTTTAGCGTTATTTCTTCTTGCTATTATTCTTGTATTAAATATTAATGATAATAAAACTGTCTTGATTTCATCAATTGCCTGCTTGTAATCTTGGTAGGAATCTAAATGTTAGTCTTAACGTAGAATTAATTTTTATTGGGACATGAGAATATGTATACGAATATATATAGCAGACACTTTGCCTAACACGTATACATGCTACACTTGATTTTTCCACATATCTAGATACATATTGATATGTTGTTGATGTCCAAATTTTCATAACCGATATTTCTGGTTCTCTGCTTTTCCATGTTTAAATTCGTAATTTAAATATAAATTTCATGTTATTAGTTTTGTTTACATAACTGCACCTGTATGTTATACGTAGGGTTTCAATTCAAAAAATTTTGGTTGAAAATTTGTGTTTAAAATTGTCAAATTTAAGACTGTGTACATATTAACCTTTAATGCTGAATTTCCAAATGTTAGTTTAAATTGCTGTTTTATTTTCTTAAATGTAATATTGAGCCACCTTGTGGGAAGTAGGATATAAATTTAAGTTTCATATTCTTACATGCTAGTTTGTGATAAACATTGAGTTGGGTTTTAATGTTCAAGTTCTCCAAAAATTCTGAAAACTAGTTACATGTTAACATTTTTACATTGATTTCCATGTTTAGTTAAATTTTGGATTTAACATGTAATATTAAACTGTATGCGTAGGTAAATATATTGATAGTATGTTAGGGTTTCTTTTCTATCAGATTAGGATGTGTTAGGACCATTGAGATTGGTTGTGATGTTTCAAACCCTAAAATCTGAGACCGCATTATGTTCATAATTTCCATGGTTTAAATGTTAGCTTATTTTCAGATTTTATATGTAAATGTTGAACTAAAACTGGATTTAACCTTTCAATACTAAGCTATAACCCTGTACAAGGACACACACACACACTCTAACTTAGTATACCCTGTCATGTAACCTAATCTTCCTCTCTATGTTATGATCATGTATCTATATAGATATATATAGTTTTTATACATCCATGTTATAATTTGTATAGATACATAACTAAGTCTCTAATTTTTTTTTTATATATGGTTAGCTATGCATGTTATGATTAAATAAGTTGCGTGTTGCGTATTGTAGGGTGTTTAACCAAAATGCCATGATTAGTGTAACTTGATAGCCGTTGTTTTAAAACCCAAATTCTCATATATACTTTCATGTATACTCACGTACACACACGCCTACTATCTAACAACATGAACATATCCCCATACACATGATGCTAGTTTTCCCTCTCTAATGCTCTCTATATTTTATAATGCGATTGGATTTCAATACAAGTGATTTTCAATTCCTTAGTTTTCAATTTGATTTTCTGTACCCTTTTAGATGATTGGTGGTTACCTTTCTTATTTTTTTGATGAGTACCAGTTTTCATATGGGGTGGTAGACAACCTTATAGTTTTGATGGTTGTTGTTCTGTATCTTTCTATTTTAGCACCCTGGATTGCTTGTGTGTTTGACACCCTATGACCGTTGGTTAGCATTACTAGTAAACCTAGATGAGACTTCACTGTCACCGTATGCCATGACCCTGCATATTGTCTTTTATTTGATGGTATGATTTGTTTAAGTTCTGGGACTTTGATTGTGGGGGTTTGAACTAGAGGGAGTAGGGACATTTTAATTTCGAGGACGAAATTTTTATAAGGTGGGTAGGATGTTAGCACCCTGAATTTCGGGTTAATTTTTTTCATTTTATTTTATTTTCTGATTGATTGGTTTTGATAGATAATTTATTTTGTTATTTTTCCTTAAGTGTACTTTCCCGTGCCATTGATATTTGGAGTATCAGGGATGTTCAACTCTGGAAATCTTCTTCACGAGTTTCGGAGTGGACACGATTACCTTCATGACGGTATATAGTGTCCCATCCAAACTTGTTCCCTTGTGCTCTTTCTGCTTCGCTGAACTTTGGGTCGGTTTAGACCATTTGATTGTTATTTATTTTTCCCACTCTTTTCTTGATCATTTTCAGCGCGTTACCATGACATTTAAATTGGGAGCGCAAGACTAGTCAGTTTCTTGAAACCAACTCCTTATTGATGATCTACTCGAGACACTCGTCATCCATGACCTTCGTGTCCCGCTCAGACACGTCATTTTGAGCTCCATTTGATTCGCACAACTTTCCCGACACGTGACCCGATTTTATTTCACTCCACGGCGTCACATTCATTTTCTAACTTGATTTGTGGGTCCCCTGTCGACCAAAACCTGTCCGCCCCAACTATGGACATGGCCCATATTGAGCCTACTATCCGTCCGTCACTTGTGTCCCATTTATTGGAATCCCCATGTGCTACTTATTCACCCATGATCATCGATTCCTAATTTTAATTCGATTTTCGCACAATGTCCAGTTTTGACCCAATCCGGCTCCACCGAGTCCAGTCCAGCTCCATGTTGCCCTCTATCGGGACACCCCCATATTTTCTTGCCCAAAAATACTAGTGCTCATTTTGCCTATTTTTCTATATTTAATAGAAATTTTCTATTGATTTTAATTCCATGGAATGATCTATTTTTCCCCCATTGAATCCTAGCCATTGATTTCCCATTAATTAAATCTCACCCATTCATTCCCATGACAACTCCCCTATCCCCCTAGCAGCCATTGGAGCCGGCCCTAAAACCTAGGCAATCCTTTCTCTCTCTCTCTCTTTAATTCAAAACCTTATCTCTTTTTCTCTCTTCCTTCCTATTAACTATTCCTACACAACTTCAAGAACAACTCACAGCAGCTACCATGCCACCACCCCTCCTTCAAAAACTCGACAACAACTCCTCCTCCTCCTTCTTCTCCAAGCTGACCACCACCTCCATCACCATGTAAGCCACCACCACCACAAACTCCTTCTCTCCATCATCACCATTGCTTTCACCACCATCATCACCATGGTCTTCTTCATCACCACCAACATCTCCTCCCTCAACCCGACCACCCTCTCCCACATGGCCTGACCCCTAACTCCGGCGTGGCCCCGCCGCCGGCCACCCTGGCCGAGATCGGCCACAGCAGCCATCTTCCTTCCTTCCTCCATTCCAATACAACAACTCCACCACCATTTCCGCCACCTTAACCACCATCTCCACCATTCCTTCCGGCGACAGCCATGGCTGCCACCACCACCTCGCCAGGCCGTGCCCCGTCGGACCAAGTGCAGCCCCGCCGCTCGCTGTGGCAGTGCGCCGCCGTACGAAGCTTCGCAGCAGCAGCAGCGGCTGCACGCGAGCACCATAGCATGCATGGGCACGCGCGCGAGCGGCGCTGCCACGCCGCCGTCGGCCGTCCACCGGCGTGGCCGACCCCCGCCGTGGGTAGCCCCCCTCTGGCCGCACCCCAGGCTGCCTTCCCCTAGCGGCCAACGTCCTCCGGGACGCGCCGTCGAGGCGATTCGTGCGTTTTGAACGACGTCCCGTCGTGACGCGCGCGGAATAAAGTTCGTTTTGGCGTCCCGTCGCAGCTACTTCGTGTGCGTTTTCTCGGAGATCCGACCGTTGCATCGGCGATTTCTTTGCTCCGTCGCAATCTCGGTATATCCACCTTCGCTCATGTTAATTTTCGTCCGTTAATTTTATCGTTTGATACATAAAAACCGGCCACCAAGTTGACCGTTTAAATTGTATTAAATTTGGACAGTTTTGCGGGGCCAACTTCGTCAGCTTGTATCTCATCCACCGCAGCTCTGTTTGGCGTGCTACTAGTTCCGGTGCGAAGCTGGTATAACACTCTTACTACTCCTCCAGTTTCGTTTCATTGTGAGCTTGTTTGATTGGTTGAATTCGACACCAAAGTTGGTCGTCCGAATTCGTAATTTCCAACTTGTAAAATTCCATTTTTGAGCACGGGACTCCAGATTTTATTTCTGACACCACCATTAGACTTGTGGCGTCGTTCTGGCATGTTTTCATATAAAATTTGTTAGATTTGGAGAACGTGGGCCCGGGCACGTTTTTCGGTGCAAAGTGGGTCCCACTTTCTGGGTCAACGGGACTTTTTGACGCCGGCTCATCGGAATTCAATTTCTGAGATACCGTTGAGTTCGTATCGTCATTCTAGACTCGTTGACATATAATTTGCTAGGTTTTTGTGGATATTGGGCCTGACACGCATTTCGGTGCAAGTCGGATACCAATATCCGGGTCAACGGGTCATTTTGAGATCGGCTCATCGGAATCCAATTTTGGAGATACCGTTGAGTTCGTATCATCATTCTGGGCTCGTTGACAGGTAGTTTGCTGAGTTTTGAGAACTTTGGCTCCGGCACGCATTTCCGTGCAAACCGGAATTTCAAGTTCTGGTCAACGGGCCAAGTGGAGATCGGGTCAACGGAATCCAATTCTGGAGATACCGTTGGGTTCGTATCGACATTCTGGTTTCGTAGACATATAATTTGTTATATTTTATAGACTTGTTTTCTTGCACATTTTTCGGTGCAAAACGGCTCCGACACGGACACCGTTTTGATCCGAAATTACCTTTTTGCCCTTGTGTCCAAATTGGACCGTTGGATTGGCTATCCTAGCTAATTTGACCATTTTGGACACGTTGGCGATGTTCATTTCATCGTCCGGCAATATTTGTTGATAATTTCTCTGAACTTAACCTTTTTATAATTAATTAATAATTAATTCACATAATGTTCGTATTTCGGGATTAGTACAATGAAACTGAGATCAGTCAATTCCAGTGATCTCATATCGCTGAAATTGACAAGTTGGGTACGTGGATCACTATAATAAGATTATCAACCTTACCGATAATCTTCTTATCTCGATTTGCGTGCCGTAAGTTTCGACGTACAAATAACGAAGTACACTTTATATTAGATTAGATTTACCCTGTTTGACCAGAGTTGACCAGTTGACCCAAAGTCAACTATAAGTCAATGCTTGACCTAGTTTGACTAGATTATTGACCGGAGTTGACCTAGAGTTAATTTGACTTAGAAGAACCTAGAATAATATAGATTGCCTGTAGGGATTTATTTATTTTCAACTTTAACACCTTGTAACCTGTGTTGCTTTAAATAGGACTCTGTGGCTTCAGTGGGACCTCCTATACTTATCAGCTGTTCAGGTTATCGAGGCGAGTACATTCTCTGATCATTTCATATCTTGCTTAGAATTATTTCCTGCATTAAATTACTTTACTTGTGCTGTCGCAACATTATCACGGATTAGTACTATATGGATCTCTTCATGCGATGTTATCCCCCTCGGGAGCATCGGATACATTGTGTCATGTGCGTTTCACTTTCATCATGTACTCCTGTGCTTTCACCATACATGTACACTCTTGTGAACCATGTACTCTCATGTTCACAGAGCCTTCATGTATACTATCATGTGCACCCTTTTTAGGGCCCCATGTGATATCATGTACAATAACATAACCTGCTTAGATCCTTGTGTATTAATTGGGGAAACGGGGGAGTGCGAGTGGTCATGTGGACAATTCTGTAGTAGTGTAGATCATGTACAACTCTTTAGTGTAGATCATGTACAAATCTGTTCCGTTCACATGTGCTATCCTGTACTCTGACTCACTAGCCACTGTTAGTTCCTTACTTATAGTAGATATTTCTATTACAGTTCTCTCTCTGTTTACATACTGTATTCTTCAGCACTTGTATCTTACTTTACTGCATGTTTTTACTTTCTAACCTGATATGATCTGTTGAGATGTATTGTGCTCGCTCCAGTCCTGACTGGACCTGTTGATAAATTTTACAGATAGACTGGAGGTGCCTGCTAGCCTAGAGGAGACATTAGAGGTTGTTTAGGTAGTTATTTCATTTTGTCTGGAGTTGTATTTACTTTGTGGATTACTGTATCTTTATTTGAGTTTTGAGATGTACTTTTGGGTTCATGTATCTTAGACACTTAGACTTCTATCTCCTGTATTTATTTTGGATTTCATGTTTTATCTATCCTTATCATGCTCTACCTTAGATGTGATTGAGTTTGTATCTGCTATGTCACCTCCATTCGGGGAGTATAAACTGTTTAGTCTTATACTGTTAGATGCATTGAGACCTAGGACAGCGTTCTACCGCCGACACTGCGGCGTAGGCTGGGCGTTGTTACGTTCTCGTGCCCTAACCCTAGGGTGCGGGTCGTGACAAGCCCTGACGAGAAGTAGTCATGATGACTGACACAAGAGCAACATCTTCCTAGGGAACTGGAGAAAATCTTCACAACTTCGAGGCTAGTTTATACGGCCAGTCTAGACGAGTTCATACGGCCAGTGCAGAGAAACCTATGCGGTTCAATCACGAAGGTCCCCCATGTGGCTCGGCCATGAAGAAATCCATGCGGCTCGGCCATGAAGACACTCATACAGCTCGGCCATGAAGACCCCCATACGGCTCAGTCATGAACATATTCATGCGACTCGGTCATGACAACCTTCATGCGGTTCAAGTATAGAGACTATTCATGCGGCTCGGTCATGAAGTCTTTCATGTGGCTCGGTCATGACGACCTTCATATGGCCCAAATATAAACGCTCCTCATGCGGCTCAACAATGATAACAGGACACATGTCCTAAAGATAATCAAATTTTGGGTCAGATCCCAATGATTTGGGACACGTGGCAAGAGAATGAATTAAATTGATTCATTTAGATTTACGGATATCAGCAAATCATCATGATGGAGATTTATTACAATCAACATTAATGACTGACATAATTTGGCATAATCTTCATTAATGGCCCAGATCCTTCACGCTCAAGATTAATGGCCCAGATTGATCACTTATCAGGCCGCCGCCACTTTAAGAATGGGCAATCATTACAAACCCTAATGAGGCTCCCCACTATTATAAATAGTAGGGTGCTATTCCCTTGCAAAAGATACTTACAAAGAGAGATACAAACATACAGAGAGACACTCCCCCAATAATCAGAGAGAAAAATCCACAGAGATCAATCCAGAGAGAGAGAAGCCAGAAGAGCAATACGAGGAGAGCAAGAAGAGCATTTCTTCATCAATGCCAACCATCTCGTCATAGGAGCCAAGGCTACGTCCCATCGTCCAAGGAGTAAGGCAGAGCTGCCGTTGCTTTCCCGAGCCTCTATAGTCATCCCCCAGAATCAAAAATAAACAATTGTACTTAGATTGCTGTACCTAGGTTTTCGTCCCTAGGCTTTCTTTGTACAAGTGAGTTTGTAACGTGAAGTAAAAGTCTAGTCCTCCTATAAAACTGTTCTGCTCTTTTATATTTCATGGCAAACAAAGGTAATTGCCTATGCTTCCTGGCAGTTACGTCCGTATGAGAAGAACTATCCTACCTATAACTTGGAGTTGGCGACAGTTAACTTTGCTCTAAAGTTGTAGAAACACTATCTATGCAGAGAGCGTGTCGAGATCTTCACAGACCACAAAAGCTTGAAGTATGTATTTACATAGAAGGAGCTCAACATGAGGCAGCGTAGATGGTTGGAGTTGATGAAGGACTTCAAAATTTTACTGCAGTATCATCCAGGAAAGGTCAACGTCGTTGCTGATGCTTTGAGCAGATATCCAACAACCATGTGTTTGACGGTAGATCGTCACTTGGTAGCAGATCTCGAGAACCTGGGGATCGAGGTGCTAGTGCCAGGAGTGGAGATGCAGATATGGGGTCTGTAGATTCAGTCAGACATGATAGAGAGGATCAAGTCGACTCAGTACGACGATGTTGCTCTGCGGTACATCCGAGTGCAGGCTCAAGCAGGATTGGTGGATGAGGAGTTCACCATTACAGAGGATGGCGCATTGAGGTACGGTTCCAGACTGTGTATGTCTAACGGAGAGTTTCGGGAGAAAGTTATGCAGGAGTCCTACCGATCTCAGTACTCTATGCATCCAGGTGCTAACAAGATGTATAGGGATCTGAGGTAGCATGTATGGTGGTGTAGGATGAAGCGAGAGGTAGCATGCTTCGTCGCTAGATGTTTGGTCTGCCAGCAGGTGAAGGCAGAGAGGCAGAGGCCAGGAGGTTTATTACAGCCGTTGCCCATTCCGGAGTGGAAGTGGGAGCATATCACGATGGACTTTGTTTGAGGATTGCCGCGTACGCCAGGAGGAAAAGTCATGATTTGGGTCATCTTAGATAGGTTGACCAAATCAGTTCACTTTTTGCCATTTAAAGTGGGTTTGTCTACCGAGAAGCTAGCAGAGATGTATATGCGGCAGATTGTCAGGATTCATGGAGTTCCCGTGAGTATTATCTCAGATCGGGATAGTCGCTTTACTTCCCATTTCTAGCGGAGCTTGCAGACTAGTTTAGCCACTCAGCTAAAGTTTAGTACTGCATACCACCTCAGACGGATGGACAATCAGAGAGGACTATTCAGACACTCGAGGACATGCTGCGAACTTGTTTCTTAGATTTTGGAGGTTTCTGGGAGGATCACCTGCACTTAGTGGAGTTTGCATAAAACAACAGTTTCTAGGCCAGCATTAAGATGTCACCGTTCGAGAAACTGACGGGCGTAGATGTCGTACACCCTTGTCTTGGGATGACGTTGGTGAGCGAGCTTCATTGGGACCTGAGATGGTTGTGGACGCAGCCGAGAAGGTGAAGCTCATTAGAGATCGACTTCGTGTGGCACAGGATAGACATCGGCATTGAACTGATAGCCACCGTAGACCGTTGGAGTTCGAGGTATAGCTTAGAGATAGGATTAGAAGTAGGATTGTTTGTTTTATGATTTTCTTGATCATGTTTGATTATTATAGTTAATTTGAAACCTTGTTTGTGATTAGATTGGAGATCTGATTTTTCTGAGGATATCTCTGACACGTGGTAGTATACATTTTAGTGGAGGTGGAAAGCTTAGCCCGCGCTTCATCAGACCTTTCATTATCGACGGAAGAGTCGATGATGTGGTACACAGGCTATATTTGCCACCTGCATTAGTGGGAGTCCACAACTTATTTCACGTATCGCAGTTGAGACGGAATATGGCGGACCCTAGCCATGTACTCGATCATTCAGAGATCGAGGTGGGACCTACTCTTTGCTATCCAGAACAGCCTATGGAGATTCTACATCGACGAGAGAAGGTACTGAGGAACCAGACGATACCCTTGGTTCGCGTCGCATGGAGGCATCATTCTCCAGGAGAGTCTACCTGGGAGCGGAAGGATGAGATGTGTGAGCGATACCCTTATCTTTTTGGACCATGAGGTATGATTTTCTATCCTTCTCATCAGTTTAGTTTCACCTTTCAATTTCGATGACGAAATTATTTTAAGGAGGGTAGACTTGTCACTACCACATTTTTAGCTTGAGGGTATTTTGGTCATTTTTGACTTTTTGTAAAATTAAATTTTTATTAATTAAATATGTGCTAAATATATTGTTGAGCCTTAACCTAGAAGTTAACCTAATCTAGATATGACCATGAGAGTAGATATTACTTTAGAACCTTCTAAGCTAAGTGCTAAGATTAGAAATATCTAGATATTGTGTAAGTAGGATATTACTTTAGAACCTTCTAAGCCTTGATTTGCATAGAGAGAAGCTTAGCCACTCATCTAAATTTTGTCTAACCCTAATTTCCTATAGTTGGCCGGCCACATGACCCTATAAGTAGCAACATGTGAGTTCATCTTGCCTCTTTTAATACCTACAAGAAACCCTAATCTAGTTCTTCCCTAAAATCCCCCACTTAATCCAAATTGAGTCAAATCGATTGCATCGTCATCCCCAACAGTAGAGGAGGCTAGTGGAGGCTTGCTAGGAAGGTTTGAAGAGCATTGGACCATAGCAAATTGGTAGAGGAGCTCATTCCTAGGTTTTTACATTGAGATTGTACTCTCAATAGGTAAAACTCCTCAAATTGATTCAAATTCCTATTTTCTTTCCATAGATTCACTTATTAAGGTATACCCTAGTTGTATACCATGTTTGGTAGGATTTTGTGTCCATTTGGTATGCTTATCGGACACGTATCAGAGTTTTGAGATACGTATTTGATGAAATGCCCAAGTGAACTGTTTGTTTATAATTTATGAAACTATTTACATGATTTGATAGCCATATATGTGAGAAACACAAAACCCTAACTCTGAGCATGATTTGGGTTTGTGTTCTTGTCCAAATTGGACACGCACGTGCTGTACGAGATCTCGCGCGCATGTCCTGCTGCCATACTGTTGTTTCTCTTGACACAGGACAAGTGGACACGCGCCACTTGGTGGACTCCTTGGGGCAGTGACTGTCAGGTCATCCATAGAGTCTCACACGACCTTCGTGTCATACGAGAACACGTCGTGGACACGTGGTAAGGTGTCGACCACGTAGGCCAGTACCCCAGCTACACGTGGACAAAGGCACGTGGCACCTAGTGCTCTGTGTCGTGTCCACAAAGCCTCGAACCCACCGTACGACACAGTTCTATGTTCTATTTATTACTGTGTGTTATTTTCGATTTGGACACCTCATGTCCAGCTATATGGACACGAGACGCACCCTCATGACACGTATGATATATATTAACCTCTGCACATCAATTTGGTAATCATTTTGGGTTTTCGATTTTCATCTTGGGTATGAAATTGTCAAGTTTTCCCATTCACTGATACTTTATATGTTAACATTGTTTGAGACATTTTAAATGAAATATCTGAGTTTAAAATAAAGTTTAAAGTATAAGTTAAACTGTGATGTAATGCTATATGCGTGGATGATATATGGGTTTTGTTTGTTCTAAGCTTTGTTCACTACTAGATGATTTGTGAATTAGAATTTCTGAATGAAAACTGAGTGTTCAATGATATTCAAAATTGGTTTCAAGTTCAAAATAGACTTTGGTTTGATTTTCGAATTTGGTTGGGGTTGATTATGAAGCTGTGGTTTTGTCTGATATATACTTGAGTTTTGCAATATAATGTGAACTGTTTGGGTCTTCATTTGATTTTTAGTTTTCGAATTCCTAAACTGTTTTACTGATACTCTTAAACTGATAACCTAAGTTCATATACAAAATCGAGTTTGGGTTGTTTTACAAAACCTGAGAATTGAGAGTTGTTTGTTGACTGAATGATGTTTATCAAAATATGAGTAGTAGTTGACATGAAAAATGAACCTGAGATTGTTTAGAAACTGAGTACAAATGCATAACTGTGAATACTTTAACCTGAGATTACCTCACTGTCTTCATGACAGAGCTCACCCCTATCTAGCCCCCTTTCACTATGCTCTCTCACTCTTCACACACACATGATAGTATTCACTCTTTTTCCCCCTTCCTTCTATATATATATATATATATATATATATATATATATATATATATATATATATACATATATATATATATAAAAAATATATATATATATATATATATATATATATATATATATATATATATACATATACATATATATATAAATATATATATATATATATATATATTTGTCACTACCACCTTTCTAGCTTGAGGGTATTTTGGTCATTTTGGACATTTTTGAAATTTTGAGAATTATTTGGAATTATTATTTATTATTTAGATTTATTAGCATTAATGTGATTTTTAGTATAATTGATTTTGGTGTTTTAGTTGACTTTGACTTGTGTTGACTTTGGAGACTAACCTAGTGGCTAACCTATGTCATGACTATGTGATTAGGATATGGAAACCTAGGTTGACTTAAGTTAGTGATAATTAACCCATTAGAACTTATTTTGGAAAATAGGATTTGAATTGTTTAAGGAATGGCTTATGATTTCACAAGTCATGACTTGTGACTTAAGGCTTAATAGCCCATAGGCCCACACCATGAACCAAACCTAACCTTAATCAGCCCATGGTAGCCACCATTGATCCTTTCCCCCTATTTAATCCCCTCCTAGAAATTAGGACTAGCCTCCTTAGGAATTATTTGCTATTTTGGAAGAGGTGAGTCCCCATCTTTCCTAATCCCTAGAAAATTCATTTTAATTCGTTTTTCCTCCAAACCAATTGCATTAGGACGTAATTTTACCGTTCTTGCTGTTGGTGTTGTGTATTTTCAGGAAGGACACAATTTGAGGAAGTTTGGTGGCTTGAGGAACCATCTCTATTGAGTTTTTTGAGCTTTGCAACAACCAAAGGTATATTTAAATTCCTTCATGAATTCCTGGTTTTATTGCATTACTAGGATGCCCTATCCCTAACCTAACCGTAGGATAGGCTAACCCTAGATTTTGAGCCCATTTCGTGTCCGTATCGGACAGGGATCAACGTGTATAGGAACGTGTTCGACGAAATGCCTCAAAGGGCATTTCGACCTAATTTCGGGATTGTGTTTGAATAAAAAAATAGATCATGACCTTGCTTATGCATTTTCATTGCTCTGAGCACGATTTAGTGTCGGGTCGCGTCGCACAGACACGCAGACACGCGGTCGTGCACAGGCACGCGCGGGCAGGTGGCATGCCCTGCTGCTCGGGTGGCATTGCTCTGTGCGCACGCCACTTGGACACCTAAAACTTGACACACATGTCGTGTCCATGACTGACACGAGGTTCCTCGAGTTTCACGAGTCCTCGTGTCGTGTCGGACACGTATTTGCGTATGCACGTGTTGTACACTGTGCAGTTCAGTATACAGTGTTGTGATTCTCTGTTAATTCGATTTTTAATATTTTAAATTATGTTTTAACTCACTAATTAGATCCTAAATATGTTGTTTAATCTCTGTTACATTAGGTTACACATTAAATTAGGTTTTAATGGTGAATATTGGTTTCGAATGGGGTTTTGAAATGTAATAACTGATACATGCCTGACACTGTTTTCTTTCAGTATTTTCCTCATAATTACATCCCTGTTTTAGTAATATTCTTCAGTGTTTAGATATCCCCACATGTTACAATTCATGTTAGCTAAGTTTTTACATTCAAACATAGGCTTTTGGAATTGGGAATGAGGATTTAGGCATTAGGTTGATTTCGAAATACTGAAACTGTCAATGACTGGGATTAGTTCTCTTTTTCATATCACTGTGTAATAGTGGTTCATGCTAATATGAGATTCCTTCCCATTTCATTGTAATGTTATTTCCTAAACCTGAACTTAAGCTTGAGTAAACTAACAATGCATTACTTCCTGTTACTGTTACACTTTTTCTCAAAATCTGAGTTTGGGCTTTGAGCCAATGGTTGTGTTTTCCTCATTGATTTCCTTTCCTTTTCGAATTGGCAACTGAACCTGAGATTCACTGTTAAACTGGAAAGGAATAGGAGTTGTGGTTCATGTAACTGTCAATTGATTTCCCATTCCTTTCGAAATGTAGAAACTGAGTTTTGTTGAATTTGTGACTGGCTTTTACTGAAAGCTGAGTTTATGGACTGAAACGAGGGTTGTTAAATCGGAATTGATTGAACTGAGAATGGTTCTAAAAACCTGGAATTGGTTTATTGTCCTTTCCTTGAACTGTTTTCACTGATTTCCTTTTCATTTGATTGCAAGGTTTGTTTTTCTTAAAAACCTGGGATATTCCTGATAACTGAAATTGAATGCTTAATTCATGTTTAGACTCTAGGTGATTATTTGAACTGTTATAACCTGAGAAGTAATTTCTTAAACCTGAGTTTATGAATTGAATTCCCATTCTCTATTAACTTTGTTAGTATCATGAGTTTGTTTCGCTGTTAGCAATAGGTCCTGTTTTCCTGAAATCTGGGTATTGTGAACAATGGGACTGATACTGAGTTCTAGTATCTTCACAGATTTTCTTTGAGCATTCACTGTTTCCTCACTGAATTTATGTATTACTACACACTGTCCTCTTGACAGATCACCCCCCTCATTCTCATACTCACTCACACACACTACACACACATGCTCTCCTGAATACTTCCATCACACACATCACCCTCTCATGTGACACCCTCACCCTCACTCTTGACTCACACACACACATTTGAATTTTCATGTGTCCCCCCTTCACTCTTTTCATATGTATATATATATATATATATATATATATATATATATATATATATAAAATATATATATATATATATATATATATATATATATATATATATATATATATATAGGTTCCAATATATATGAATGTGTGTTAATGTATATATATTGGATATATGAAATGTAGGTGTAATATGAATATAGGTAGCCTACATGTTAGGTATAATCCTATATTAGATTGCATGATATATTAATGTGTGTAATATAGGTTAGATATATATGACTTGTGTAGATATGTGTTATAGGTTAGTTTAGGCATGATATTGCCTAGTAAACCTAGATTAGTCTTGTTAGAACCTAGAATGGCTTGTTAGACCTAGATTAGACTAGTTTGACTTAGGTTTGACTTGGTTGACCTAATTTGACTTCTAGGGTTGACCAGAGTTGACCAAGAGTTGACTTTGGTCTAGATTGACCTAGATTCATGTAGAACGCATTGTAGTGCATTTCATTACTATTCTGGACTTGTTGTGACTTATACTGTTCTAAGTAGGAGCCAGACACCACTCCTCGGACAGTACTTTTATCTCGGACATTCAGTTAGCAGGCGAGTACATTCTCTGATCTTTTCATACCTGTCTGGACTATATTCTTGCTCTAGATTACTCTACATGACACTGACACATATCTTCACGGATTAGTACTATATGGATCCTTTTCTGAGATGTTATCCCTCTACGGGTGCATCGGGTATTTCATGTTCATGTACTTTATCATGTGTATCAGGTACTCCTTGTACTCGTACTAGTTCATGTTATTACATGTTCTCATGTGCTTTATCACGTTCCTCATGTACTACTCATTACACGAGTTCACGTATCTTAGTTGTATTCATGTGCTTATAACGTAACTTGAATGGATCCTTGTGTATTGATTGGGGCGGGGTGAGTAGAATTGGTTATGTGATCATTATCCCCAGTAGCTGTATAAATGTGCCTCCTTATTTGTATTCATGTGCCCCTAAGCCGTTTACATAACCATATTGTACTCTAAATCACGTAGTCACTTACAGTCTCTACTATCATGTATTTACTTTCAGTTACAAAATATCTCCTGTTTACTTGTACTTCCATTCAGCACTTCCTGTATTTTACTCTATTGCATGATTTATACTCCTAACCTGCTATGAACTGTTTGAGAGATATGTGCTCGTTCCCGTCCTGACTGGACCTGTTGAAAATTTTACAGAGGACGAGGAGGAGGCCTGCTTAGACACTTATTATGGGACAGCCTTAGAGGACACTTGCGATCCGGACTTCCAGTCGGATCCCTTAGCAGTAGAGACAGTTGCTCCATAGTTAGTTTATCTTATTTCATAGTATTGGAGTTGAGTTGTATATACATTTGGGATATGTATTATGTATGGTTGTTGTGGAGTTTATTATAGACACTTAGCTCTTCTCTCTACTGTATTTTTTGTGGATTTGGAACTTGCATCTTTTATTTTCTATCTATCTTCCTTTCATGTTGTACCTTAGTTGTGATTGAGTTATATTTCTGTTATGTCACCCCCATTCGGAGAGTATAACTGTTTTACCTTCAACTGTTAGATGTTGTGACCTAGGACAGCGTTCTACCGTCGACACTGCGGCGTAGGCTGGACGTACCCACTTCTCGTGCCCTTACTCTAGGGTACGGGTCGTGACACATTTTTAGTGGTGGCACATGCAGGTCTAGATTAGAAGTGTAGTGGTATTCGAACTAGAATATCACTGCAGCCTGCAGTAGGAGTTAGTATATTTTTGAAGGTACTCAATCACACTAGAAAAATCCTATCAGATTTTGTATATCTACAATTTGCTGCTTATTGTCTTCTCTTGAGTATAAACTGTCCTCCTTTGAAATTTTTGCTTCATTTTCAGAAATTGCTTCTTATTTTGATCTGTCTTCATGATGGTTATGAAGACACGATCTCATCGCTCCAGTTCGGGGGATACTATCGAAAGGCTGGCCACCTCTCGTCATGTTCATCAGGGCCTCGAGACTGCAGCTCCTGTTATGCCGACTCAGGTTGGCATTTCTGCTACATTGGAGGTGTACCTCCGTCTGTACAGAGACCTTTTCCGTCATTCCCGATTCTTTCAGTAGCAGAGGCCAGCTCAGCAGTATTAGCAGCAGGGTCGTGCACCTTTTCAGCAGGTACAGCAGCAGCAGCAGAGGCACCAGCAACAGGTACCCCGTCAGCAGCAGGTAGTCGTTTGTGCCTTCTGCAAGAAGTCGGGGCACATGATCCATGAGTGCAGAAAGAAGCTAGGCAAGTGCCTTCTTTGTGATGCGGGAGATCACCAGTTGAGGGATTGCCCTGGGGCTTTTGGACGAAGAGCTCAGGGAGGTGGAGCCAAGGCTCCAGCAGGCCAACAGAGGGGACCAGCCCTGCAGACCCAGCAGTAGAGATTCCAGCAGCACCAGCAGCAGGCACGGGGTGGACAGCAGGGGCGAGCTTTCGCCATGGCAGCTGAGGATGCAGAGGCCATCAGAGAGCTGATAGCAGGTTTGGTTCTCCTAGACTCCATTCCAGTATTTGCACTCTTTGATTCCGGGGCTTCCCACAGCTTTGTGTCAGTATCTATGCTATTAGACATGGTCTGGTTTCTGAACCATTGCCTAGGACCTGCAAGATTACGACCGGGGGTGGGGTCATCCTCGTGAGTGATGTTTGCAGAGGGCAGAGCATCTTATTGGGAGGTCGAGAGTTGGAAGTGAGTTTACTAGTCATGCCATTACCGAACTACGATATAGTATTAGGTATGGACTGGCTGAGTAGACACCACGCCCGCATTGATTGCCGAGGTGGTAGAGTTTTGTTCGGGGCGCCAGGAGAGCCAGAGTTTGAGTACACCCGGCGGCAGACAGATCAGGATGGCGGAGTCTTCTGTGGAGCTTCAATTGAGGAGCAGGTGGCTTTGCATCCCTTGATCGTAGAGTTTATGGACGTATTTCCAGAGGAGTTGCCAGGGCTTCCACCGGACAGAGATGTAGAGTTCTCGATAGACTTGGTTTTCGGCACGGAACCGATCTTCCGGTATGTCTATCGAGTGAAGAACGATGAACTGGTGGAGCTGAAGAAGCGGATGGATGAGCTGCAGGACAAGGGCTTCATCCGTTCGAGTTCTTCACCTTGGGGTGCATCGGTACTCTTCGTACCCAAGAAGGATGGATCGGTACAGATGTGTATCGACTACAGGGCACTTAACAACCTGACGATCAAGAACAGATACCCATTGCCGCGGATCGATGATCTCTTTGATCAGTTGAGCGGAGCTCGGGTGTTCTCGAAGATTGATTTGAGGTCAGGTTATCACCAGGTGAATATGAAGAGGAAGGATATTCCCAAGACCGCTTTCAGGACGCGGTACGGGCAGTTTGAGTTTTTGGTTATGCCGTTTGGGCTAACCAATGCACCAGCAGTGTTTATGAATCTAATGAACAAGGTGTTCCACCAGTACTTGGACAAGTTCGTGGTGGTGTTCATTGATGATATCTTGGTATATTCCAAGTCTGAGGAGGAGCACGAGGAGCATCTGCGGATAGTGCTGGAGACTCTCAGGAGGGAGCAGCTTTATGGGAAACTCTGTGAGTTTTCTTGGACCGGGTGGACTTCTTGGGGCATGTGGTGACTGGAGATGGTATCTCAGTTCACCCCAAGAAGATTATAGCAGTTGAGGCTTGGACAGCGTCGACTTCAGTGGCAGAGATCAGGAGTTTCCTGGGGCTGGCAGGATACTATAGGAGATTTGTGCAGGATTTCTCCCGGGTTGCAGAGCCGTTGACATGGTTGACCCGGAAGGATACTGAGTTTGTTTGGTCAGAGGAGTGTCAGGTAGCTTTTGATGAGTTGAAGAAGCGGCTTACGACAGCTCTGATTCTGACATTGCCTTCAAGATCAGGTAGATTCACTATTTATAGTGATGCTTCAGGGAAGGGGCTGGGTTGTGTCTTACAGCAGCATGGGAAGGTGATTGCCTATGCTTCCAGGCAATTACGTCCCCATGAGAAGAACTACCATACCCATGACCTGGAGCTGGCGGCGGTGATTTTTGCTTTGAAGTTGTGGAAGCACTATCTGTATGGCGAGAGGGAGAAGATTTTTACAGATCACAAGAGCTTGAAGTATGTGTTTACACAGAAAGAGCTCAACATGAGGCAGCGCAGATGGCTAGATGAAGGACTTTGATATCTCACTTCAGTATCACCCGAGGAAGGCCAACGTGGTTGCCGATGTCTTGAGTAGGTATCCGACAGCCATGTGTTTGACTATAGATCGGCATTTGCTTTCAGACTTGGAGAGCCTTGGGATTTAGGTGATTGTTCCAGGGGTGCAGATGCAGTTATGGGGCCTTCGGATACAGTCGGACTTGATAGACAGGATCAAGGCGACACAGTTCGAGGATGTGGTTCTGTGGTGTATCCGAGAGCAGGTTCGTGCAGGGTTGGTGGATGGCGAGTTTTCACTTGCCGAGGATGGTGCCCTGAGGCACGGTTCCCGGTTATGTGTGCCTAGCGGGGAGCTCAGAGAACAGATCATGCAGGAGGCTCACAGATCGCAGTACTCTATACATCCTGGTGCCAACAAGATGTACAGGGATCTGCAAGAGCATGTCTGGTAGTACAGAATGAAGCGGGAGGTGTCCCACTTCGTAGCTAGATGCTTGGTCTGTCAGCAGGTCAAGACAGAGAGGCAGAGGCCCGGAGGATTATTGCAGCCGTTGCCCATTCCAGAGTGGAAGTGGGAACATATCACCATGGATTTTGTATCAGGGTTGCCGCGTATACCAAAAGGAAAAGATGCGATTTGGGTCATCGTTGACAGGTTGACCAAATCGGCCCACTTCTTGCCACTCAAGGTAGGTACATCTACAGAGAGGCTTGCGGAGTTGTATATGAGACAGATAGTCAGGATTCACGAAGTTCCCGTCAGTATAGTCTCAGATCGGGATAGTCGCTTTACTTCCCATTTCTGGAGGAGTCTACAGACTAGTTTGGGCACTCAGCTCAAGTTTAGTACTGCATACCACCCCCAGACGGACGGACAGTTAGAGAGGACTATTCAGACCCTTGAGGACATGCTGCGGACTTGCATCCTGGATTTTGGAGGTTCCTGGAAGGATCATCTATATTTGGTGGAGTTTGCTTACAACAACAGTTATCAGGCCAGCATTGAGATGTCACCGTTTGAGGCTCTGTACGGGCGTAGGTATCGTACACCCTTATCTTGGGATGATGTTAGAGAGCGAGCTTTACTTGGACCAGAGATGGTTGTTGACGCAGCCGAGAAGGTGAAGCTCATCAGGGACAGACTTCGCGTGGCGCAGGACATACATCGGCACTGGGCCGATAGCCACCGGAGGCCGCTGGAGTTTGAGGTACAGATTTAGAGATAGGATTAGAAGTAGGTTGTTTTTTTTGTTTGATTGATCATGTTTGATTTTTAGTACCTAAGCCCTTGCTTGTGATTAGGTTGGAGACATGGTTTTTCTGTGGATATCTCTGACTCGTGGTACGATACATTTTGGTGGAGGTGGGAAGCTTAGCTCGCGCTTCATCGGCCCTTTCGTTATCAGCGGGAGAGTCGGTGACGTGGCATACAGGCTAGACTTTCCACCTGCACTAGTAGGAGTTCATAACGTATTCCACGTATCACAGTTGAGACGGTACATGGCTGACCCTAGCTATGTGCTCGATCATTCGGAGATTGAGGTTGGACCTACTCTCAGTTATCCAGAGCAGCCTGTAGAGATTCTGGATCGCCGAGAGAAGGTGTTAAGGAATCAGGTGATACCTTTGGTACGCGTCGCATGGAGGCATCATTCTCTAGGAGAGTCGACCTGGGAGCGGGAGGATGAGATGCGCGAGCGGTACCCCTATCGTTTTGGACCTTGAGGTATACTTTTCTATCCTTCTCAGCAGTTTAGTTTTGCCTTTAATTTCGAGGACAAAATTATTTTAAGGAGGGTAGATTTGTCACTACCACTTTTCTAGCTTGAGGGTATTTTGGTCATTTTGGTCATTTTTGAAATTTTGAGAATTATTTGGAATTATTTATTATTTAGATTTATTAGAATTAATGTGATTTTTAGTATAATTGATTTTGGTGTTTTAGTTGACTTTGACTTATGTTGACTTTGGAGACTAACCTAGTGGCTAACCTAGGTCATGACTATGTGATTAGGGTATGGAAACCTAGGTTGACTTAAGTTAGTGATAATTAACCCATTAGAACTTATTTTGGGAAATAGGATTTGAATTGTTTAAGGAATGGCTTGTGATTTCACAAGTCATGACTTATGACTTAAGGCTTAATAGCCCATAGGCCCACACCATGAACCAAACCTAACCCTAATCAGCCCATGGCAGCCACCATTGATCCGTTCCCCCAATTTAATCCCCTCCTAGAAATTAGGGCTAGCCTCCTTAGGAATTATTTGCTATTTTGGAAGAAGTGAGTCCCCATCTTCCCTAATCCCTAGAAAATTCATTTTAATTCATTTTTATTCCAAACCAATTGCATTAGGACCTAATTTTACTGTTCTTGCTGTAGGTGTTGAGTATTTTCAGGAAGGACATAATTTGAGGAAGTTTGGTGGCTTGAGGAACCATCTCCATTGAGTTTTTTTGAGCTTTGCAACAACCATAGGTATATTTAAATTCCTTCCAAAAATTCCTGGTTTTATTGCATTACTAGGATGCCCTAGACCTAACCTAACAGTAGGATAGGCTAACCCTAGATTTTGAGCCCATTTCGTGTCCGTATCGGACACGTATCAACGTGTATAGGAACGTGTTCGACGAAATGCCTCAAAGGGCATTTCGACCTAATTTTGGGATTGTGTTTGAATAGAAAAATAGATCTTGACCTTGCTTATGTGTTTTCATTGCTCTGAGCACGATTTAGTGTTGGGTCCCGTCGCACAGACACGCGGACACGCGGTCGTGCACACGTGCGCACGGGCAGGTGGCATACCCTGCTGCTCGGGTGGCATTGCTCTGTGCACACGCCACTTGGACACCTAAAACTTGACACACGTGTCGTGTCCATGACTGACACGAGGTTCCTCGAGTTTTACGAGTCCTCCTGTCGTGTCGGACACATATTTGCGTATGCACGTGTTGTATACTGTGCGGTTCAGTGTGCAGTATTGTGATTCTTTGTTAATTTGATTTTTAATGTTTTAAATTATGTTTTAACTCACTAATTAGATCCTAAATATGTTTTTTAATCTCTGTTACCTTAGGTTACACATTAAATTAGGTTTTAATGGTGAATATTGGTTTCGAATGGGGTTTTGAAATGTAATAACTGATACATGCCTGATACTGTTTTCTTTCAGTATTTTCCTCACAATTACATCCCTGTTTTAGTAATATTCTTCACTGTTTAGATATCCCCACATGTTACAATTCATGTTAGCTAAGTTTTTACATTCAAACATAGGCTTTTGGAATTAGGAATGAGGATTTAGGCATTGGGTTGATTTCGAAATACTGAAACTGTCAATGACTGGGAATAGTTCTCTTTTTCATATCACTGTGTAATAGTGGTTCAAGCTAATCTGAGATTCCTTCCCATTTCATTGTAATGTTATTTCCTAAACCTGAATTTAAGCTTGAGTAAACTAACAATGCATTACTTCCTGTTACTGTTACACTTTTTCTCAAAATCTGAGTTTGGGCTTTGAGCCAATGGTTGTGTTTTCCTCATTGATTTCCTTTCCTTTTCGAATTGGCAACTGAACCTGAGATTCACTATTAAACTGGAAAGGAATAGGAGTTGTGGTTCATGTAACTGTCAATTGATTTCACATTCCTTTCGAAATATAGAAACTGAGTTTTGTTGAATTTGTGAATGGCTTTTACTGAAAGCTGAGTTTATGGACTGAAACGAGGGTTGTTAAATCTGAATTGATTGAATTAAGAATGGTTCTAAAAACCTGGAATTGGTTTCTTGTCCTTTCCTTGAACTGTTTTCACTGATTTCCTTTTCATTTGATTGCAAGGTTTGTTTTTCTTAAAAACCTGGGATATTCCTGATAACTGAAATTGAATGCTTAATTCATGTTTAGACTCTAGGTGATTATTTGAACTGTTATAACCTGAGAAGTAATTTCTTAAACCTGAGTTTATGAATTGAATTTCCATTCTCTATTAACTGTGTTAGTATCATGAGTTTGTTTCACTGTTAGCAATAGGTCCTGTTTTTCTGAAATCTGGGTATTGTGAACAATGGGACTGATACTGAGTTCTAGTATCTTTACAGATTTTCTTTGAGCATTCACTGTTTCCTCACTGATTTTATGTATTACTGCACACTGTCCTCTTGACAGATCACCCCCCTCATTCTCATACTCACTCTCACACACCACACACACATGCTCTTCTGAATACTTCCGTCACACACATCACCCTCTCATGTGACACCCTCACTCTCACTCTTGACTCACACACACACATTTGAATATTCATGTGTCCCCCCTTCACTCCTTTCATATGTATATATATATGATTGAGATATATATATATATATAGGTTCCTATATATATAAATGTGTGTTAATGTTTATATATTGGATATATGAAATGTAGGTGTAATATGAATATAGGTAGCCTACATGTTAGGTATAATCCTATATTAGATTTTATGATATATTATTGTGTGTAATATTGGTTAGATATATATGACTTGTGTAGATATGTGTTATAGGTTAGTTTAGGCATGATATTGCCTAGTAAACCTAGATTAGTCTTGTTATAACCTAGAATGGCTTGTTAGACCTAGATTAGACTAGTTTGACTTAGGTTTGACTTGGTTGACCTAGTTTGACTTTTAGGGTTGACCAGAGTTGACCAAGAGTTGACTTTGGTCTAGATTGACCTAAATTCATGTAGAACGTATTGTAGTACATTTTATTACTATTCTGGACTTGTTGTGACTTGTACTGTTCTAAATAGGAGCCAGACACCACTCCTCGGACAGTACTTTTATCTCGGACATTAAGTTAGCAGGCGAGTACATTTTCTGATCTTTTCATACCTGTCTGGACTATATTCTTGTTCTAGATTACTCTACATGATGCTGACACGTATCTTCACGGATTAGTACTATATGGATCCTTTCCTGAGATGTTATCCCTCTACGGGTGCATCGGGTATTTCATATTCATGTACATTATCATGTGCATCAGGTACTCCTTGTACTCGTACTAGTTCATGTTATTACATGTTCTCATGTGCTTTCATGTGCTTTATCACGTGCCTCATGTACTACTTATTACATGAGTTCACGTATCTTAGTTGTATTCATGTGCTTATAACCTAACTTGAATGGATCCTTGTGTATTGATTGGGGCGGGATGAGTAGAATTGGTTATGTGATCATTATCCCCAGTAGCTGTATAAATGTGCCTCCTTATTTGTATTCGTGTGCCCCTAAGCCGTTTACATAACCATATTGTACTCTAAATCACATAGTCACTTACAGTCTCTACTATCATGTATTTACTTTCAGTTACAAAATATCTCCTGTTTACTTGTACTTCCATTCAGCACTTCCTGTATTTTACTCTATTGCGTGATTTATACTCCTAACCTGCTATGAACTGTTTGAGAGATATGTGCTCGTTCCCGTCCTGACTGGACCTGTTGAAAATTTTACAGAGGACGAGGAGGAGGCCTGCTTAGACACTTATTATGGGACAGCCTTAGAGGACACTTGCGATCCGGACTTCCAGTCGGATCCCTTAGCAGTAGAGACAGTTGCTCCATAGTTAGTTTATCTTATTTCATAGTATTGGAGTTGAGTTGTATATACATTTGGGATCTGTATTATGTATAGTTGTTGTGGAGTTTATTATAGACACTTAGCTCTTCTCTCTACTGTATTTTCTGTGGATTTGGATCTTGCATCTTTTATTTTCTATCTATCTTCCTTTCATGTTGTACCTTAGCTGTGATTGAGTTATATTTCTGTTATGTCACCCCCATTCGGGGAGTATAACTGTTTTACCTTCAACTGTTAGATGTTGTGACCTAGGACAGCGTTCTACCGTCGACACTGTGGCGTAGGCTGGACGTACCCACTTCTCGTGCCCTTACTCTAGGGTGCGGGTCGTGACAATATATATATATATATATATATATATATATATATAAAAATATATATATATATATATATATATATATATATATATATATAAAAATATATATATATATATATATATATATATATATATATATATATATATATATATATATATGTATTGTGAATAATATATATGTAGTGTATATGCAATATGTGTAATATGGTAAGTTTAACACAAACATGATATGTTTTAGCTATGTGCTATGTTGTTAGCTTTATGGTATACTTGATATTTATGTATACATAGGCTTTGGTTTTGCTTAGGCCTAGAATTGCATAACCTAGATATTGGTTAGCCTAGAATTGTTTAGACCTAGAATAGACTAATTAGACTAGTTGACCATGGTTGACCAAACCCTAACTAGTTTGACCTAGTTTTACTTTAGAGTTGACCAGAGTTGACCAATAGTTGACCTTGGCCCAGATTGACCTAGAAATATGTAGATGCATTGTACTCATTATTTATAACCCCTTTGTATACATCATGACTTGTGTTGCTCTAAATAGGAGTCAGATACCTCATTTTGGACAGTATATTCTCATCGGACATTCGGATTTCAGGCGAGTACATTCTCTGATCGTTTCATACTTGTTAGGATTTGTATTCTTGCTCTAGATCACTTTACTTGATGTTGTCATGATGTTATCACGGATTGGTACTATATGGATCTTTTCATGAGATGTTATCTCCCTCGAGAGAATCGGATACATCATGTCATGTGCTTTTTACGTATATCATGTATTCCTGTGCTTTCACTATTCATGCATGTGCACTTATGTGATTCATGTACTCTCATGATCATTGAGCCCTCATGTATAAATTATTCATGTGTACTCATTTATTGAGCCCACGTGAAATCGTGTACGTAACATAACTTGAATGGATCCTTGTGTATTGATTGGGGCATGGATGAGTAGAATTGGTTATGTGGATAATATCCCTAGTAGATTATTCATGTGAACTCCATAGCTTATTCATGTGCAACCTAACCTGTTTACATAACCATATTGTGCTCTAAATCACTAGTCACTTACAGTTCTTACTTATCATGTATTTATTTCCAGTTATGAAATATCTTTCAGTTTTTATGTACATCTTTCTTTACAGTTCATGTATCTTACTCTTTTGCAGGTTTTACACTTTTCTGCCTTGTTATGAACTGCGTGAGATGTATTGTGCTTGTTCTTGTCATAACTGGACCTGTTGAAAATATTACAGAGGACGATGAGAACTTCTATACCATATACTACGGGGCCCACATAAATGATACATGTGAGCTGATTCCACAGGAGGACCCTGTAGCAGTTGATGACACCATCCATTTAACTTAGGCTAGTTAGCTAGCAGTTATCTTACTTTCTGTTGTTTGTTTCATTTGGACTTGGTGATGTATTATGTTTTTGGATGATATTGTTATGTCGTATAGACACTTAGACTTATTTCCTTTCTGTTTGTATTTCTTTTGGAGATTATCATATCTATTATATCATGCTGTTTCTACCTTAGATTGTGATTGAGATGTACCTTCTATATTGTCCTCCGTTCGAAGAGTATATCTTGTGCAGTTATATTTATACTGTGTTAGATATTGTGACCAAGGACAGCGTTCTACCGCCGACACTACGGTGTAGGCTGGACGTACCCACTTCTCGTGCCCCTACACTGGGTGCGGGTCGTGACACGTTTTTAGTGGTAGCCCATACAGGTCCAGTTTTTGTAGTGGTATTCGAACTAGAGTATCACTACAGCCTGTAGTAGGATATAGGATATAGTTTTGAAGTACTCAATCACATTTAGGAAAAACTCTTATCTAAATCCCTGCCATTTAAACTCTTGCTGATAATTTCTTTCCTTTGAAGTAACTGTCCTCCTTTGATTGTGTCGCTTCTTTCTCAGTATTGATTCCTTGTTTGATCTGTCTCCAGGATGGTGATTGAGACATGTTCGTAGTGCCCCTCACGGGAGGTACGTCAGAGAGGTCTGTCACTTCTCGCCTAGTTCATTCGGGACCTGAGACAGCAGCTCCCCTAGTACCTACTCATGTTAGAGCCTCTGCAGATTTCGTGGGACACCTCCACTAGTTCGGAGGTAGACCCTAGTTATTCCTGAGGTGCTTCAGCCGCAGCAGAAGCCACCTGCGGGATTGGTTGACGCTACGCACCTTTTTTCCTTCGTAGAGCGGATCTTGGAGTCATATTGATCAGCAGCAGCAGTAGCAGTGCCAGACTGCTAACTTCTGTCAGGGCATAGACGATGCCCACCAGCTAGTCAGGATGACAGTGGAGATGGTGGCCGCCTAGCCATAAGGAGGGCAGGTTCAACAGTATCAACCAAGGACGCCATGCATCCAGGAGTTCCAGAAGATGCATCCGAGGGACTTTCGAGGCACAGAGGGGATCTGATATGCCAATGATTGGATCGAACATATCGAGAATATATTCCGGCTGGCGGAGATACCAGCCCGACTTCAAATCAAGGCGGCAGGCAGCCAGATACAGGACCTAGCCCTCACTTGGTATCAGACGGACCCTAGAGTGGGTACCGAGGGACAGACTTAGGCAGCCTTCAAGAAGCTGTTCAAGGAGAAGTTCTTCCCAGATGTAGCACTAGGAGGCATAGAACAGCAGTTCGAGAGTCTGATTCAGGGGAACCAGACAGTCGAGGAGTATACTGGAGAGTTCTGCCGGTAGAGCAGATTTATTGAGGATCTGAGAGAGATGACGAAGACGAGAAAGTTTCGCAGAGGTTTGATCAGGTTGGTCCGGTCCTTGACCAAGAGTGACCGGGATGCTACTTTCGTGAAGATCCTAGCAGGAGCCATGGCAGCAGAGGACGGCCTAGGGCAGAAACTGAAGAGAGGTCGAGACTTTCACGGAGCCAGTGGTAGCGAAGGTCCGGCCAAGAGGCCCCACTTCTAGCAGCAGCACCAACAGAGGCAGTTCCAGCAGCAGCCTCAGGGATAATGCCGGGCACCTTTTCAGTAGGTACAGCGGCAGCAGGCCCCAAGGCAGCAGCAGACCACCAGTTGCCCCTTTCTTAAGAAGTCGGAACACGGGTGGCATGATTGTAGGAAGAGGGTAGGCAGGTGCCTACGCTGTGGTTCATCAGAGCACCAGCTGAGGGAGTATCCCCAGGCTTTTGGACGCACAGTTCAGGAAGGAGGAGACAAGGCTCCAGTAGGCCAGCATAAGGGACCAGCCCTGTAGATGCAGCAGCAGAGGTTCGTTCAGCACCAGCAGCAGGCCAGGGGAGGCCAGCAAGGGCAAGCATTCACCATGGCAGTGGAGGATGCAGAGGATATTGGAGAGCTGATTGCAGGTTCTGTTCTTCTCGACTCCCTTTCCGTTTTTGTATTGTTTGGTTTTGGGGCTTCCCAGAACTTTGTGTCAGTATCTTTTGCTGTTAGACACCACCTTGCTTCTGAATCGTTGCCTAGGACTTGCAAGATCACAACTGGGGGTGGCATCATCCTCGTTAGTGACATTTGTAAGGATCAGAGAATAGTTCTGGGAGGCCGAGAACTGGAAGTGAGTCTGCTCGTAATGCCACTACCGAACTACGATATATTACTCGGGATGGATTGGTTGAGCAGAAACCAGGCCAGTATAGATTGTCGCGACGGCAGAGTTCTTTTTCGTCCGCAGGAGAGCTAGAGTTTGAGTTTGCCAGACGGAAGGCAGAGCAGAGCAGCGAAGTCTTCTACGGTATTTCAGTTAAGGAGCAGACAGTGCCACATCTATTGATAGCGGAGTTCATGGATGTCTTTTCAGAGGAGTTGACAGTACTGCCACCAGACAGGGACGTTGAGTTCTTTATAGACTTAGTACCTGGCATAGAGCCGATATCTCAACACGTCTATAGGGTAAACAACATCGAATTGGTGGAGTTGAAGAAACAGGTGGATGATTTACAGGACAAGGGCTTCATCCGATCTAGTTTTTCACCGTGGGGTGCACCGGTGCTTTTTGAACTAAAGAAGGACGGAACGGTACAGATGTGTATCGACTACAGGGCACTTAACAACCTTACGATCAAGAACAATTACCCACTATCGTGGATCGATGATCTCTTTGATCAGTTGAGCAGAGCTAGGGTATTCTCGAAGATTGATCTTAGGTCAGGCTACCATTAGGTGAAGGTGAAGAGGGAGGATATCCCAAAGACAGCATTAACGACGCGGTCTGGCCAGTTCGAGTTTATGGTGATGTTGTTTGGGTTGACTAATGCCCTGGCGGTATTCATGAACCAAATGAACAAGGTATTCCACCAGTACTTGGAAAAGTTCGTGGTGGTGTTCATCGAAGATATCTTGGTGTACTCGAAGACCGAAGAGGAGCATGAGGAGCATTTGAGAGTGGTTCTGGAGACTCTCAGGAAGAAGGTGCTTTATGGCAAGCTCTCGAAGTGTGAGTTCTTCCTGGATCGAGTTAACTTCCTGGGCCATGTTGTGACTGGAGATAGGATGTCAGTTGACCCGAGGAAGATCACAGCAGTTATGACGTGGACGGCATCGAGTTCAGTTACAGTGATCAGGAGCTTCCTGGGATTGGCAGGCTACTACAGGAGGTTCGTCCAGGATTTCTTCCAGGTTGCAGAGACATTGACTAGGTTGACCCGGAAGGACGTAGAGTTTATCTGGTCGAAGGAGTGTTAGATCGCTTTTGATGAGTTAAAGAAGCGGTTGACGACAGCTCTGATTCTGACATTACCATCATGATCAGGCGGGTTCACTATCTACAGTGACGCCTCAGGGAAGGGTTTGGGTTGTGTCTTGCAGCAGCATGGGAAGGTAATTTCCTATGCTTCCAAGCAGTTACGTTCGCATGATAAGAACTACCCTACCTATGACTTGGAGTTGGCGACGGTTATCTTTGCTCTAAAGATATGGAAACACTATCTGTACGGAGAGCGTGTAGAGATCTTCACAGACCACAAGAGCTTGAAGTATGTATTTACATAGAAGGAGCTCAACATGAAGCAGCATAGATGGTTGGAGTTGATGAAGGACTTTGATATTTTACTGCAGTATCATCCAGGAAGGCCAACATGGTTGCTGATGCTTTGGGCAGATATCCGACAGCCATGTTTTTGATGGTAGATCATTACTTGGTAGTAGATCTCGAGAGCCTGGGGATCGAGGTGCTAGTACAAGGAGTAGAGATGCCGATGTGGGGTCTGTAGATTCAGTCGGACTTGATAGAGAGGATCAAGTCGACTCAGTTCGATGATATTGCTCTGCGGTGCATCCGAGAGCATGCTCAAGCAGGATTGGTGGATGAGGAGTTCACCACTGCAGAGGATGGTGCATTGAGATATGGTTCCAGACTGTGTGTGTCCAGCAGAGAGTTTCGGGAGAAGGTTATGCAGGAGTCTTACCGATCTCAGTACTCTATGCATCTAGGGGCTAACAAGATGTATAGGGATCTGAGGGTGCATGTATGGTAGTGTGGGATGAAGCGAGAGGTAGCACGCTTCGTCGCTAGATGTTTGGTCTGCCAGCAGGTGAAGGCAGAGAGGCAGAGGCCAGGAGGTTTATTACAGTCGTTGCCCATTTCGGAGTGGAGCATATCACGATGGACTTTATTTCGGAATTGTCGCGTACACCAGGAGAGAAAGACGCGATTTGGGTCATCGTAGATAGGTTGACCAAATTAGCTTACTTTTTGCCATTTAAAGTAGGTTTGTCTACCGAGAAGCTAGCAGAGATGTATATGCGGCAGATTGTCAGGATTCATGGAATTCCCGTGAGCATTGTCTCAGATCGGGATAGTCGCTTTACTTCCTATTTCTAGCAGAGTTTACAGACTAGTTTGGCCACTCAGCTAAAGTTTAGTACTGCATACCACCCTCAGACGGACGAACAGTCAGAGAGGACTATTCAGACACTCGAGGACATGCTGCAGACTTGTTTCTTAGATTTTAGAGGTTCCTGGGAGGATCACCTGTACTTAGTGGAGCTTGCATAAAACAACAGTTTCTAGGCCAGCATTGAGATGTTACCGTTCGAGGAACTGTACGGGCGTAGATGTCGTACACCATTGTCTTGGAATGATGTTGGATAGCGAGCTTTATTGGGACCTGAGATGGTTGTAGATGCAGCCGAGAAGGTAAATCTCGTCAGAGATCGACTTCACGCGGCGCAGGATAGACATCGGCATTGGACTGATAGCCACCGTAGACCGTTGGAGTTCGAGGTACAGCTTAGAGATAGGATTAGAAGTAGGATTGTTTGTTTTATGATTTTCTTGATCATGTTTGATTATTATAGTTAATTTGAGACCTTGTTCGTGATTAGGTTGGAGATCTGGTTTTTCTGAGGATATCTCTGACACGTGGTAGTATACATTTTAGTGGAGGTAGAAAGCTTAGCCCGCACTTCATCGGGCCTTTCATTATCAGCGGGAGAGTCGATGATATAGCATACAGGCTATATTTGCCACCTACATTAGTGGGAGTCCACAACGTATTTCACGTGTCGCAGTTGAGACGGTACGTGGCGGACCCTAGCCATGTACTCGATCATTCAGAGATCGAGGTGGGACCTACTCTTTGCTATCCAGAACAGCCTGTGGAGATTCTGGATCGACGAGAGAAGGTACTAAGGAACCAGACGATACCCTTGGTTCGCGTCGCATGGAGGCATCATTCTCCAGGAGAGTCTACATGGGAGCGGAAGGATAAGATGTGTGAGCGATACCCTTATCTTTTTGGACCATGAGGTATGATTTTCTATCCTTCTCATAAGTTTAGTTTCGCCTTTCAATTTCGAGGACAAAATTATTTTAAGGAGGGTAGACTTGTCACTACCACATTTTTAGCTTGAGGGTATTTTGGTCATTTTTGACTTTTTGTAAAATTGAATTTTTTATTAATTAAATATGTGCTAAATATATTGCTGAGCCTTAACCTAGAAGTTAACCTAATCTAGATATGACCATGAGACTAGATATTACTTTAGAACCTTCTAAGCTAAGTGTTAAGATTAGAAATATCTAGATATTGTGTAAGTAGGATATTTTGGTTAGATATTAGTAAAAGAAACCTAGTTTTGTTTTGAGCCTTTGATTGGACTTGATTTGCATAGAGAGAAGCTTAGTCACTCATCTAAATTTTGTCTAACCCTAATTTCCTATAGTTGGTCGGCCACATGACCCTATAAGTAGCAACATGTGAGTTCATCTTGCCTCTTTTAATACTTACAAGAAACCCTAATCTAGTTCTTCTCCAAATTCTCCCACTTAATCCAAATTGATCCCAAATTGAGTCAAATCGATTGCATCGTCATCCCCAACAGTAGAGGAGGCTAGTGGAGGCTTGCTAGCAAGGTTTGAGGAGCATTGGACCATAGCAAATTGGTAGAGGAGCTCATTCCTGGGTTTTTACATTGAGATTGTACTCTCAATAGGTAAAACCCCTCAAATTGATTCAAATTCCTATTTTCTTTCCATAGATACATTTATTTAGGTATACCCTAGCTGCACACCGAGTTTGGTAGGATTTTGTATCCATTTGGAATGCTTATCGGACACGTATCGGAGTTTTAAGATACGTATTTGATGAAATGCCCAAGTGAACTGTTTGTTTATAATTTCTGAAACTATTTACATGATTTGATAGCCATATATGCGAGGAACACAAAACCCTAACTCTGAGCATGATTTGGGTTTGTGTCCGTGTCCAAATTGGATACTTACGTGCTGTACGGGATCTCGCACGCATGTCCTACTACCATACTGCTATTTCTCTTGACACAGGACAAGTGGACACACGCCACTTGGTGGACACCTTGGGGCAGTGACTGTCAGGTCATCCATAGAGTCTCACATGACCTCGTGTCGTGTCGGATACGAAAACGTACCCGTACTGGGTTTATACTGTTCTGCACACGGTGTTATTCGACCACTGACACGCACTTCGTGTCACACGAGAACAAGTCGTGGACATATGGTAAGGTATCGACCACATAGGCCAACACCCCAGCTACACATGGACATAGGCACGTGGCACCTAGTGCTCTGTGTCGTGTCCATAAAGCCTCGAACCCACCGCACGACACAGTTCTATGTTCTATTTATTACTGTGTGTTATTTTCGATTTGGATACCTCGTGTCCAGCTATGTGGACACGAGATGCACCCTCATGACACGTATGATATGTATTAACCTCTGCACATCAATTTGATAATCATTTTGGGTTTTTAATTTTTATCTTGGGTTTGAAATTGTCGAGTTTCCCCATTCACTGTTACTTTATATGTTAACATTGTTTGAGACATTTTAAATGAAATATCTAAGTTTAAAATGAAGTTTAAAGTATAAGTTAAACTGTGATGTAATGCTATATGCTAGGATGATATATGGGTTTTGTTTGTTCTAAGCTTTGTTCATTGTTAGTTGATTTGTGAATTAGAATTTCTGAATGAAAACTGAGTGTTCAGTGATATTCAAAACTAGTTTCAAGTTTAAAATAGACTTTAGTTTGATTTTCAAATTTGTTTGTGGTTGATTATGAAGATGTAGTTTTTGTGATATATACTTGAGTTTTGCAATGTAATGTGAACTGTTTTGGTCTTCATTTGATTTTTAATTTTTGAATTCCTAAACTGTTTCACTGATACTCTTAAACTGATAACCTAAGTTCATATACAAAATCGAGTTTGGGTTATTTTACAAAACCTGACAATTGAGAGTTGTTTGTTGATTGAATGATGTTTATCAAAACCTGAGTAGTAGTTGACATGAAAAATGAACCTGAGATTGTTTAGAAACTGAGTACAAATGATTAACTGTGAATACTTTAACCTGAGATTACCTCATTGTCTTCATGACAGAGCTCACCCCTGTCTAGCCCCCTTTCACTATGCTCTCTCACTCTTCACACACACATGAGAGTATTCACTCTTTTTTCCCCTTCCTTCTCTCTCTCTCTCTCTCTCTCTCTCTCTCTCTCTCTATATATATATATATATATATATATATATATATTATGAATAATATATATGTAGTGTATATATAATGTGTGTAATATGGTAAGTTTAACACATACATGATATGTTTTAGCTATGTGCTATGTTGTTAGCTTTATGGTATACTTGATATTTATGTATAGGTAGGCTTTGGTTTCGGTTAGGCCTAGAATTGTATAACCTAGATATTGGTTAGCCTAGAATTGTTTAGACCTAAAATGGACTAAGTTAGACTAGTTGACCATGGTTGACCAAACCCTAACTAGTTTGACCTAATTTGACTTTAGAGTTGACCAGAGTTGACCAAGAGTTGACCTTGGCCCAGATTGACCTAGAAACATGTAGATGCATTGTACTCATTATTTTTAACCCCTTTGTATACATCATGACTTGTGTTGCTCTAAATAGGAGTCAGATACCTCATTTTGGACAGTATATTCTCATCGGACATTCGGATTTCAGGCGAGTACATTCTCTGATCGTTTCATACTTGTTAGGATTTGTATTCTTGCTCTAGATCACTTTACTTGATGCTGTCACAATGTTATCACGGATTGGTACTATATGGATCTTTTCATGAGATGTTATCTCCCTCGAGAGAATCGGATACATCATGTCATGTGCTTTTTACGTATATCATGTATTCATGTGCTTTTACTATTCATGCATGTGCACTTATGTGATTCATGTACTCTCATGATCACTGAGCCCTCATGTGCAAATTATTCATGTGTACTCATTTATTGAGCCCACGTGAAATCGTGTACGTAACATAACTTGAATGGATCCTTGTGTATTGATTGGGGCATGGGTGAGTAGAATTGGTTATGTGGATAATATCCCTAGTAGATTATTCATGTGAACTCCATAGCTTATTCATGTGCAACCTAACCTGTTTCCATAATCATATTGTGCTCTAAATCACTATCACTTACAGTTCTTACTTATCATGTATATATTTCCAGTTATCAAATATCTTCCTATTTTCATGTACATCTTTCTTTACAGTTCATGTAACTTACTCTTTTGCATGCTTTATACTTTTCTGCCATGTTTTGAACCGCATGAGATGTATTGTGCTTGTTCCTGTCCTAACTGGACCTGTTGAAAATATTACAGAGGACGATAAGAACTTTTGTACCATATACTATGGAGCCCACATAGATGATACCTGTGAGCTGATTCTACAGGAGGACCCTGCAGCAGTTGATGACACCATCCATTGAGCTTAGGCTAGTTAGCTAGCAGTTATCTTACTTTCTGTTGTTTGTTTCATTTGGACTTGGTGATGTATTATGTTTTTGGATGATGTTGTTATGTCGTATAGACACTTAGACTTGTTTCCTTTCTATTTGTATTTTTTTTGGAGATTATCATATCTATCATATCATGCTGTTTCTACCTTAGATTGTGATTGAGATGTGCCTTCTATATTGTCCTCCGTTCGAAGAGTATATCTTGTGCAGTTATATTTATACTATGTTAGATGTTGTGACCTTGGACAACGTTCTACCACCGACACTGCGGTGTAGGATGAACTTACCCACTTCTCGTGCCCCTACACTGGGAGCGGGTCGTGACACGTTTTTAGTGGTGGCCTATGCAGGTCCAAATTTTGTAGTGGTATTCGAACTAGAGTATCACTACAGCCTGCAGTAGGATATAGGATATAGTTTTGAGGTACTCAATCACATTTAGGAAAAACTCTTATCTAAATCACTGCCATTTAATCTCTTGCTGATAACTTCTTTCCATTGAAGTAACTGTCCTCCTTTGATTGTGTCGCTTCTTTCTCATTATTGATTCCTTGTTTGATCTGTCTCTAGGATGGTGATTGAGACACGATCGCAGTGCCCCCTCACGGGAGGTACGTCAGAGAGGTCTGCCACTTCTCGCCCAGTTCAGTCGGGACCTGAGACAACAGCTCCCCTAGTACCTACTCATGCTGGAGCCTCTGCAGCTTTCGGAGGAGCACCTCCACCAGTTAGGAGGTAGACCCCAGTTATTCCTGAGGTGCTTCAGCAGCAGCAGCAGCCACCTAAGGGATTGGTTCACGCTGCATACCTCTTTTCCTTCGTGGAGCGGATTTTGGAGTCACATCAGTAACAGTAGCAGTGCCAGACTGCTAACTTCCGTCAGGGCATAGACGATGCCCACCAGCTGGTCAGGACGACAGTGGAGATGATGGCTGCCCAGCCACAGGGAGGGCAGGTTCAACAGTATCAGTCGAGGATGCCAGGTATCCAGGATTTCCAGAAGATGCATCCTAGGGACTTTCGAGGCACAGAAGGGATCTTATATGCCAATGATTGGATCGAGCATATCGAGAAGATATTTTGGCTGGCGGAGATACCATCTCGACTTCAGATCGAGGCGGCAGGCAGCCAGATACAGGACCTGGCCCGAGGGACAGACTTGGGCAGCGTTCAAGAAGCTATTCAAGGAGAAGTTCTTTCCAGACGTAGCACTGGGAGGCATAGAGCAGCAGTTCGAGAGTCTGATTCAGGGGAACCAGACAGTCGAGGAGTATGTTGGAGATTTCTGCAGGTATAGCAGATTTATTATGGATCTGAGAGAGATGACAAAGGCGAGGAAGTTTCGCAGAGGTTTGATCAGGTTGGTCCGGTCATTGACCAAGAGTGACCGGGATGCTACTTTTGCAAAGATCCTAGCAGGAGCCATGCCAGCAGAGGACGGCCTAGGGCTGAAACTGAAGAGAGGTCGGGACTTTCATGGAGCCAGTGGCAGCAGAGGTCCGACCAAGAGGCCCCACTTCCAGCAGCAGCACCTGCAGAGGCAGTACCAGCAGCAGCCCCAGGGACAAGCCCGGGCACCTTTTCAGCAGGTGCAGCAGCAACAGGCCCCCAGGTAGCAGCAGACCACTAGTTATCCTTTCTGCAAGAAACCGAAACACGGGTGGCATGATTGTAGGAAGAGGGTAGGCAGGTGCCTACGCTGTGGTTCATCAGAGCACCAGCTGAGGGAGTGTCCCCAGGCTTTTGGGTGCCCGGTTCAGGAAGGAGGAGACAAGGCTCCAGTAGGCCAGCATAAGGGACCAGCCCTGTAAATGTAGCAGCAAAGGTTCATTCAGTACCAGCAGCAGGCCAGGGGAGGCCAGCAGGAGCGAGCATTCGCCATGGTAGTGGAGGATGCAGAGGATATTGGAGAGCTGATTGCAGGTTCTGTTCTTCTCGACTCCCTTCCCACTTTTGCATTATTTAATTCTGGGGCTTCCCATAACTTTATGTCAGTATCTTTTGCTGTTAGACACACCTTGCTTCTGAATCGTTGCCTAGGACTTGCAAGATCACGACTGGGGGTGGCATCATCCTCGTCAGTGATATTTGTAAGGATCGGAGAATAGTTTTGGGAGGCGAAGAACTGGAAGTGAGTCTGTTCGTAATGCCACTACCGAACTAAGATATATTACTCGGGATGGATTGGTTGAGCATGCACCATGCCAGTATAGATTGTCACGGTGGAAGAGTTCTTTTTCGTCCGCAGGAGAGCCAGAGTTTGAGTTTGCCAGACGGAAGGCGGAGCAGAGCAGCGGAGTCTTCTGCGGAGTTTCAGTTGAGGAGCAGACAGTGCCACATCCATTGATAGCAGAGTTCATGGATGTCTTTCCAGAGGAGTTGACAGGACTGCCACCAGACAGGGACGTTGAGTTCTCTATAGACTTAGTGCCTGGCGCAGAGCCAATATCTCAACACGTCTATAGGATAAACAACAGCGAATTGGTGGAGTTGAAGAAACAGGTAGATGAGTTATAGGACAAGGGATTCATCCGATCTAGTTCTTCACCATAGGGTGTACCGGTGCTTTTTGAACCGAAGAAGGACGGTACGGTACGGATGTGTATCTACTACAGGGCACTCAACAACCTTACGATCAAGAACAATTACCCACTGTCGCAGATCGATGATCTCTTTGATCAGTTGAGCGGAGCTAGGGTATTCTCGAAGATTGATCTGAGGTCATGCTACCATTAGGTGAAGGTGAAGAGGGAGGATATCCCAAAGACAGCATTCAGGACGCGGTCTTGCCAGTTTGAGTTTAGGGTGATACCGTTTGGGTTGACTAATGCTCCGGCGGTATTCATGAACCTGATGAACAAGGTATTCCACCAGTACTTGGACAAGTTCATGGTGGTGTTTATTGATGATATCTTGGTGTACTCGAAGATCGTAGAGGAGCATGAGGAGCATTTGAGAGTGCTTCTAGAGACTCGCAGGAAGGAGGTGCTTTATGGCAAGCTCTCGAAGTGTGAGTTCTTTCTGGATCGAGTTGACTTCCTGGGTCATGTTGTGACTGGAGATAGGATCTCAGTTGACCCGAAAAAGATCATGGCAGTTGAGGCGTGGACAGCACCGAGTTCAGTTGCGGAGATCAGGAGCTTCCTGGGATTGGCAGGCTACTACAGGAGGTTCATCCAGGATTTCTCTCAGGTTGCAGAGATATTGACTAGGTTGACCCGGAAGGACGCAGAGTTTATCTGGTCGGAGGAGTGTCAGATCGCTTTTGATGAGTTGAAAAAGCGGTTGACGACAGCTCCGATTCTGATATTGCCATCATGATCAGGCGGGTTCACTATCTACAGTGATGCCTCGGGGAAGGGTTTGGGTTGTGTCTTGCAGCAGCATGGGAAGGTAATTGCCTATGCTTCCAAGCAGTTACGTCCGCATGAGAAGAACTACCCTACCTATGACTTGGAGTTGGCGGCAGTTACCTTTACTCTAAAGTTGAGGAAACACTATCGGTATGGAGAGCATGTGGAGATCTTCACAGACCACAAGAGCTTGAAGTATGTGTTTACATAGAAGGAGCTCAACATGAGGCAGCGTAGATGGTTGGAGTTGATGAAGGACTTCGACATTTTACTGCAGTATCATCTAGGGAAGGCCAACCTGGTTGCTGATGCTTTGAGCAGATATCTGACAGCCATGTGTTTGACGGTAGATCGTCACTTGGTAGCAGATCTTGAGAGCCTGGGGATCGAGGTGCTAGTGCCAGGAGTGGAGATGCAGATGTGGGGTCTGTAGATTCAGTCGGACTTGATAGAGAGGATTAAGTCGACTCAGTTCGACGATGTTGCACTGCGGTACATCCGAGAGCAGGCCCAAGCAGGATTGGTGGATGAGGAGTTCACTATTGCAGAGGATGGTGTATTGAGGTACGGTTCCATACTGTGTGTGTCCAGCGGAGAGTTTCGGGAGCAGGTTATGCAGAAGGCCTACCGATCTCAGTACTCTATGCATCCAGGTGCTAACAAGATGTATAGGGATCTGAGGGAGCATGTATAGTAGTGTGGGATGAAGCGAGAGGTAGCATGCTTCGTCGCTAGATGTTTGGTCTGCCAGCAGGTGAAGGCAGAGAGGCAGAGGCCAGGAGGTTTATTACAACCGTTGCCCATTCCGGAGTGGAAGTGGGAGCATATCACGATGGACTTTGTTTTGAGATTGCCGCGTATGCCAGGAGGGAAAGACGTAATTTGGGTCATCGTAGATATGTTGACCAAATCAGCTCACTTTTTACCATTTAAAGTAGGTTTGTCTACCGAGAAGCTAGCAGAGATGTATATGCGACAGATTGTCAGGATTCATGGAGTTCCCGTGAGCATTGTCTCGGATCGGGATAGTCGCTTTACTTCCTATTTTTAGCGGAGTGTGTAGACTAGTTTGGCCACTCAGCTAAAGTTTAGTACTGCATACTACCCTCAGACGGACGGACAGTCAGGAGGACTATTCAGATACTCAAGGACATGCTGCAGACTTGTTTCATAGATTTTAGAGGTTCCTGGGAGGATCACCTGCACTTAGTGGAGTTTGCATAAAACAACAATTTCTAGGCCAGCATTGAGATGTCACCGTTCGAGGAACTGTACGGGCGTAGATGTCGTACACCCTTGTCTTGGGATGACGTTGGAGAGCGAGCTTTATTGGGACCTGAGATGGTTGTGGACGCAGCCGAGAAGGTGAAGCACATCAGAGATCGACTTCGCGTGGCGCAGGATAGACATCGGCATTGGACTGATAGCCACCATAGACCGTTGGAGTTCGAAGTACAGCTTAGAGATAGGATTAGAAGCATGATTGTTTGTTTTATGATTTTCTTGATCATGTTTGATTATTATAGTTAATTTGAGACCTTGTTTGTGATTAGGTTGGAGATCTGGTTTTTCAGAGGATATCTCTGACACGTAGTACTATACATTTTAGTGGAGGTGGAAAGCTTAGCCCGCGCTTCATCGGACCTTTCGTTATCAGCGGAAGAGTCGATGATATGGCATATAGGCTATATTTGCCACCTGTATTAGTAGGAGTTCACAACGTATTTCACATGTCGCAGTTGAGACGGTACGTGGCGGACCCTAGCCATGTACTCGATCATTCAGAGATCGAGGTGGGACCTACTCTTTACTATCCAGAACAGCATGTGGAGATTCTGGATCGACGAGAGAAGGTACTGAGGAACCAGACAATATCCTTGGTTCGCGTCGCATGGAGGCATCATTCTCTAGGAGAGTCTACCTGGGAGCGGGAGGATGAGATGTGTGAGCGATACCCTTATCTTTTTAGACCATGAGGTATGATTTTCTATCCTTCTTATTGTTGGCCCATTGGTCATGGTCAAACTGATTTTAATAATTGATCAAACTCTGTCTGGATATATGAAGCTAGTCAGGATATATTGGACTCTTGGACATGATCAAGAACAGCTATCTACACAGTTCAAGACCGAAGCAATGTTTGCCTGTTCGAGTCTGTATTTCTTTGAGCAATGTATTTTTCATTTTATTGAGTCTAAGAATACGCTGTACACCGAGTCGTACTGGCAAATAGGCTATTCCAAAATGTTTTCAAAATGTCTTTTAAAATGTCCTTTGTTTTGAAAAACATTCTTATTAACAAAAGTTTCAAAAAGGTTTTCAAAAATCTCCAAAATCTATTTTTAAATACCTAACCTAACCCTGACAGAACTCGGCCAGAGTTCGGCCAGAGTTCGATTGGTAGCCGTTTTGATTTTTGAATTCTCTGGAACTTGGTCCTCCTGCAGTTGCGGATTTGACCGAGATTTTCTCATCGAGTTCTGCCAGAATTCTGCCCGAATTCTGCCAGAATTATGTCTTTAGAATTCCTATAAATAGAGAAGAATTTCGATCATTTCAACTCACTCATTCACTTTCAATCTTCTCTCTATCTAAAGCTTTCAGTCTTCCAAAGAGTTTTCTTGAGCTTTAAATTTCAGATCCCAAGCCAATTACAATCCTCTAGTCGATTTGCCAGTGCGGTACGGTCTAAAAGTTTCTGAGAGATTGTAATCAGAAGGCTTGATTGAAGAATAACTCTTCACAATTGAAGTTGGACGAGTTCTTCGTATCAAAGCTCGCGTTGTAGAAGTTGCAAGGACTTCGTAAGAAAACTTGCAATTTTGCCAATAGTGGATTCAACTGGTAGCAAGAGTTCTACCGACTGGATTAGTCCTCAACAGAGGGAAACCAGTTTACATCGTTGTCTTTGCGTTTGCTTTCTTATCTCTGCCTTTACATTACTTAGTTGTGATTATTATTCTGTGATCTTGCTGCTAACATTTTTTAATTAGCATATTTCCGCTGCCAACTCTATTCACCCCCCCTCTAGAGTATTGTCCTTTACGATTTCGTTCCTACAATTGGTATCAGAGCGGGTGTTACAGGTAAAGCAAGGTAACATTGTAATTATTTATTCATTTAATTAATTCACAGCACAACACATGGCAACTGTGAAATTCACAAGTGAAGGCCAGGCCACAAATAGACCTCCACTGTTTGATGGTACGAACTATACCTATTAGAAAACACGGATGAGTTTCTTCTTGAAATCTCTTGACTTTGATTTATGGTCTATTGTTATTGATGGCTATCAAAAGCCACCTCGTATAAATGTTGATGGAGTTTTTGTTGAAAAACCCCATAACAGATATACAGAGGAGAAAAAAAAAGGCCAGTCTTGACGCATGTGCTATTAACGCTCTATTTTGTGTTTTAGACATAACTGAATTTAACAGGGTGTCTATCTGCACAACGGCTAATGAAGTGTGGAAGCTACTTGAAGTCACACATGAAGGCACGACTCAAGTCAAAGAATCAAAGGTCAGCAGACTTACTCAAGAGTATGAGGTGTTCAAGATGAAGCCCAACGAAACAGTTACTCAGATGTTTGAAAGATTCCTGGATATTATAAATCCTTTGTCCTCCCTAGGCAAAGAATACAGTAACCATGAAAAGATTCGCAAACTCCTGCGAGCACTTACCAAGAACTGGATTCCAAAGGCTACTGCGATCATTGAAGGGAACGACCTCACAACTATGTCCCTCGAAGTACTCATGGGTAAGCTACTCACTCATGAACTGGAGCAACAAGATTTTGAAGAGCCTGCACCAAAGGAGAAGACGATCGCTTTCAAGGCTCAGCACAGAAAAGCTGCTGAAGGTAACTCAGACAGCAGTGAATCTGATGCTGAAGATCAAGCACTCCTAGCAAGAAAATTCAAAAGATTTATGAGATATGATGCTGTCTGCTATAGCTGCAAGAAGAAGGGACACATGAAGAAGGATTGTCCTACAAACTCATTATCAACCAAGAAAAGCAACAGGTATAAAAAAAGAAACCTGAAGAGATCAACATCTCGGAGATATGCCAACACCAGCATATGGCATAAAAGTAAAGCCAGCGACTCAGAAGACAAACAATCAGAAGACGCTGCAAACGTATGCTTTATGGCATCCGATCAGGTACCTACTGAACCTATAGTTGATACATATGATGACTCACCTTTGAGCAACTAGGAGATGCCTTCAGTGAACTGATAAGTGATTACAGGAAACTGCGTAGCAAATATCAGACCTCTAAGAAGGTACTCAAAGAGTACAAAGGAGAAATAGGAAGACTTACCGACCTACTAGCTGAGGTTAGAAATAATGTTAGTGAGTCTGGTGAGCTTTCCTCTATTAAGCTCTTATTACACGAGACTACCAAGTCATCTGAAGAGAAAGACAAAGTTACTGACCAACTCAAGGAAGAACTTTCTAAAGAGAAGAAAAGTCTTCAAAGTGCACAAATCAGAATGGAAACACTCACTTCTGATTATACTAAGTTGTATGACACTTCCAAAAGATTAGAAATTAGGTTAGGAAAACAGCCTGAGACTGCTGCTTCCTTCCCTAACATGTGTCATTTATCGAAAAATCGGAACATTCCCAAACCAAATACTGTCAGACCTAACCCTATCAAACCTTTACCCCAAAAGGTTAAGCCCAAACAGGATTATAGGCATGCTTTCTTCTATACTAGAAAACCTAAACCTACCAACCATGCACACCACTCAGCTTTCAACACTTGACATGCACAATATCATTATTGTGGCCTCATTGGTCATATTTTATTTGCATGTAGAATCAGAAAGCTTGTTGATTTAAATATTTATGCTTGGATACCAAAGGCTAATATTTCAGGACCCTACAAGAAATGGGTACCAAAAGTTTCATCTACAAATTGTTTTGTAGGTGGAACACCTTTCATATGCTAGAAGCAAATGGATCCTCGACAGCGGTTGTTCACGACATATGACCGGTGACGCTGCACTATTTGCAATACTGTCGAAGAAAAAGAAGAAAGGCTATGTCTCCTTCGGTAATAACTTGAAAGGGTATATTATTGGTATCGGTGATGTTGGTAAGTCTCCCTATCCTGTGATTAAGGATGTCTGTCTGGTTACCGAGTTGAAACATAATCTACTCAGCGTAAGTCATCTAGCTGATCATGGTTATGGCATCAACTTTGGCAAAGACAAATGTACTATAGTTGATAGCTCAACTGGTAGTACTATCTTTGAAGGTATCAGGGAAGACAACATATATGTTTTCTATTTGTTGGAAGAAACTAACATTTCAGGTAGATGCTTAATGGCTAAAAGTGATGAGAGTCATCTGTGGCATATGAGACTCGGTCACGCAAATATGGACACAATCTCAAGAATATCCACAAAGAAGCTAGTACGCGGTTTACCGGACATAACATTCAAAAAGGATTCGGTATGCAGCCAATGTGAAAAGAACAAATCTACCAGATCCACATTCAAGTCAGTAAACGCAGTATGTACTACTAGACCTCTACAATTGCTACATATGGACTTATTTGGTCCTAGCAGAGTTGCTAGCCTCGGAGGTAAGCTTTATGATTTTGTAATTGTAGATGATTTCTCTAGATACACGTGGGTATACTTCTTGACACGCAAGAATGATGTATTGTCCGAATTTGTCACCTTTTACAAAAAAGTACAGAATGAAAAAGGTTACATGATCACTCGTATTAGAAGCGATCATGGTGGCAAATTCGAGAATGCAGAGTTTGAGCATTTTTGTGACACACACGATTTTGTACACGAGTTCTCCTGCCCTAGGACTCCACAACAAAATGAAGTTGTGGAACGTAAGAACAGAACTCTATCCGAAGTGGCCAGAGTAATGTTAAACCAGTTTAGTCTACCCAAATATTTCTGGGCTGAAGCTGTCAATACAGCTTGTTTTGTTCTCAATAGAGTTCTAATTCGACCCAAATCGAAGAAGACTCCATTTGAGTTATGGTTTGATAGAATTCCATCAGTTTTATATTTTAGAATATTTGGTTGTAAATATTTTATTCTTAATACAAAAGACAATTTGGGAAAGTATGACGAAAAGGCCGATGAAGGTATATTTCTAGGTTATACGGCCAAGAGCAAAGGATACAGAGTCTTCAACAAACGAACCATGATCATCGAAGAGTCAATCAACGTCACTTTTGATGAACTGAATCAAATGACTATCGATGACAATGATGAAGATCTAACTGTACCAAGCTCAACAACAGCTGATTCTCAACCAAGCTCGGCACTAGCTGATCCTCCTAGAGAAGATCCAGGAACCAGCTACCTTCAGAGTCTGCCGAAAAGATTAAAATTTACGGCTGATCATCCAAAGGATTTGGTAATTGGTGACATTACCAAAGATATAAGTACTCGTACATCCAGTAGAGATATTGTTTCTAGTGTTACATTTATTTCACAGCTAGAACCCAAAACTATTGATGAAGCATGTAGTGATAGTTTTTGGATAGATGCTATGCAAGAGGAATTAAACCAATTTAAACGGAATCAAGTTTGGAAACTTGTTCCCAAGCCTATTGATCATCCGTCATTGGCACCCGTTGGATATTCCGAAATAAACTGAATGAGAATGGTTTAGTGACTCGTAATAAGGCTCGACTCATAGATCAAGAATACAATCAGGAAGAAGGTATCGACTACGATGAGACTTATGCCCCAGTTGCGAGATTAGAATCTATTCGCATGTTATGTGCATTTGCATGTTTTTATAATTTTAAATTATTTCAAATGGATGTCAAGAGTGCATTTTTAAATGGTTTTATTAAAGAAGAAGTTTTGTAGCACAACCTCCAAGTTTCACAGATTTTTTAAAACCTTGATCATGTTTTCAAGTTGAAGAAAGCTTTATACGGTTTGAAAAAAGCCCCTCGTGCTTGGTATGATCGTCTAAGCTCTTTTCTACTTGACAACGGTTTTTCAAAAGGCAAGGTTGACACTACACTTTTTATTAAGTCCTTTAATGGTAAGCTTCTTTTAATACAAGTCTATGTTGATGATATCATATTTGGATCTACTGATGAATCTCTGTGTCAAGAATTTGCTAAGTGTATGCAGAATAAGTTTGAGATGAGCATGATGGGAGAGCTGAAATTCTTTCTTGGATTGCAAATCAAACAAACTGATAATGGGACGTTCATAAATCAAGCCAAGTACACAACAGATTTGCTAAAGAAGTTTGATCTGGACAATGTCAAACCTATTGGCACTCCGATGGCAACTTCAACAAAGCTTGATATTGATGAACAAGGCAAGCCGGTCGACACACGTAAGTATCGAGGTATGATCGGTAGTTTACTTTATTTAACTGCTAGTCGTCCAGATATTATGTTTAGTGTTTGCCTGTGTGCACATTTTCAAGCTAGTCCAAAGGAATCACATCTGTGCGCAGTTAAGCTATCTTTCGATACCTTAAGGGCACTTCTTCTGTTGGCTTATGGTATCCCAAAACTAAGTCCTTTGACCTTACTGGTTATTCGGATACAGATTTTGCTGGATGCAAAGTTGATAGAAAAAGTACTAGTGGCACATGTCATTTCTTAGGAAAGGCTTTAGTCTCATGGTTTAGTAAAAAACAAAATTCTGTAGCCCTATCAACAACAGAGGCTGAGTATATCGCCGCAGGACGTTGTTGTGCTCAGATTTTGTGGATGAAACAAACCTTGGAAGACTATAATTTATTTTATACACATATTTCTATTTTCTGTGATAACACGAGCACTATTAATTTGACTAAGAATCATGTATGTCATTCTCGTACAAAACATATCGAGATTCGACATCATTTTCTTAGATATCATCATCAAAATGGAGATATTGACCTTGTATACATAGATACTGAGAATCAGTTAGTTGACATTTTCACCAAATCTCTAGCAGAAGATCGTCTCAATTATTTACGTCGAGAATTAGAAATTTTGGACGTCAATAATGTTAATTGATTTTATTTTATAATTTTATTTCAATATACAAAAACTGTGTTAGAGACAAGCCAATAAAGAGTCTGTCTGTCACCACAACTACGGTTGAAGCGAAGCGGTACTCAAGAATTCCCCGGTGAACCTCCGCCAGCTGGGACAGTACTCCTACAGCTAATCTGAAACAGTCGCTGTGTAAAGAAATTTAATTTATAAAATAACATTAATTATATTATTTTAATGTCAAAATTACTAATCTTTGAATTAAATATTTGAAATGAGCCAATGAAAAAGAAATTATTTCAAACCAACCCTAGGCAAATTCGGCCATACTTCGGACCGAATTTGGCCCGAGTTCGGTTGAAGGTATCAGGTTATATAACCAGAACCCGAGAGCCTTTCTTCTTCATTGCTTCTAAACTTTATCAAAACAGCAACAGCAGCCGCGCGAGAGAACCCCCTAACCCTAGTTCTTCACCACCCCTTCTCTTCCAATCCAAGTGGTGAAATCAATCCAAACTTTGGATTCGTGCGGAGTTCGTTGTTCTCTACAACATATTCGAATTTTGGGAGGTATAACTCCTTATTTCCCCTCCTTTAAATTTTGTGCTATTTACTTATTTTGCACAAATAGCACCTAAGGGGTTTAACCCCTTCAAGAGGAAGAAGACAACCAACCCAAGTGAGGAAGGTTCATCTTCGAATCTACCCACGGATTTCCTCTTTTCGCCAGTCCAATCTAGCGATGGCGCGTTCGACGGGTTTTACTTTCAAACCCTAGATCAAGTCCTACTGTGGTATGGAGATTTTTCCATGAGATCCATATGCACAGGCGCTCCCATCAAGTGGACTGTATTTCCAGAACACCGACCTTTCTTTGAGGCATTAGGGTTACAATATTTTGTTAAACTCTGTTTTTCCGTAGCAACTAATGCCATTAGACTGTTCTACTGTAATATTATATTAAACACGTTTGATGTAAGCACTCATGTTGGAGGATTAGATATCAATTTCAATGATGTTATCTTAGCGAAAATCCTTGGTATTCCCAACGAAGGTGAACCGCTTGTTGATATCACTGAATTTGATTTCCCCGACGGCACGACACTTACAAGTTTCAAAGCGGAACTCTGTGCACCTGATCGAGTTCGCTCTGGAAAGTTCAAGGCAAACAACTTGAACTTATTTAATTATGAATTGCACCGTATCATTTACTCCACTCTCCTTCCGAAATATACTTCGAAGGATGATGTCACGTCTCTTGAATTATCTGCTATGTATCACATTCTTATGGGGATTCCATTTTCTGCCCCTAAAACCATTATTCAGATGATGGGACGTTGTCGTGCAAGAGATAGAAATCTCTCTTATGCGATGATTCTCCCACGCATCTTCCAGCGTTTCGACATTGATTTATCTACTTGTACTCAAGACCTTGAGCCCAAGTTTCTCAAGTTATCTCGTCGCAGTATGACTGTTGCTGCTCCTCCTACTGCCCCTGCTACTGCTCCACCTCCTCCACCTCCTCAGCAGTATGCTATGACATTTGAGGGCATACACCAGCACCTTTCAGATTTGCACGTCTCGATGACAGATAAGGCTCGCGAACGTGAGTTCCGCGACATCACCCGTTATCAGACGATTGTAAATTCTTTAGCTGATCTTCGGTTCGCCCAGACTGGACATTCTGTCGGTTCCATTCCTAGAGATCCAGCTTTCTCTGGTTACCGCTGCGAGCATGAGGCTGTTCATGCCTACTTTCAGCCCGGTAACGCATATGATTGGTACCATTCTGACCGTGCTCCTCGAGATTATGTTGGTGAGTTTTATACTGGTGCTCCTCCTCACCCTTCTGGCGCGGGTACCTCTGCAGCTGGTCCTTCTGGACATGCTGGTCATGCTGCTGATGATGATGAGGAGGAGGATATGTGATATGTTATCTGATTTTTGAGACTTAGACATTATCTACTGTATACTTGGAAATGCTCCAATATTCTATGTTTTTCTATCTTTTTAGACTTTATTATCAGTATTTCTTTTGAGGACTTGTACTGGATTTTATTGATGTCTTCTGAACATCTTTTCATCTTTATGGATTTCGTAGTTTATGGTTCACATCAGTTTATTTACTTAGCATCTTTTTCTGCTTTAATAACTGTCTGTGAAATAATTCTTTGTTTATAATAAACTGTCTGAGTACAAATACATGCCTGTGATGATATTTAAATTTTCTTTAATATTTCTATCATTTATCATGATTATTTTCTTGTGTTTTTTCACTGTCTGTTATTTATGCATTGATTGCGGGAGAGTTTTTCTCTTTTGCAATTATTTTGCTAAATGACAACGGGGGAGAAAAATAAAGATCTAACATTTCTTTTGAGAAAATGCAGGACATGAACAATTTTTGATTTTATTTTAAGCTTAAATGTTATATCATTCATAGTTTGTCAATTATCAAAATGGGGGAGATTATTGGCCCATTGGTCATGGTCAAACTGATTTTAATAATTGATCAAACTCTGTCTGGATATATGAAGCTAGTCAGGATATATCGGACTCTTGGACATAATCAAGAACAGCTATCTACACAGTTCAAGACCGAAGCAATGTTTGCCTGTTCGAGTCTGTATTTCTTTGAGCAATGTATTTTTTATTTTATTGAGTCTAGGAATACGTTGTACACCGAGTCGTACTGGCAAATAGGCTATTCCAAAATGTTTTCAAAATGTCTTTTAAAATGTCATTTGTTTTGAAAAACATTCTTATTAACAAAAGTTTCAAAAAGATTTTTCAAAAAGGTTTTCAAAAATTCCTAAAATCTATTTTTAAATACCTAACCTAACCCTGACAGAACTCGGCCAGAGTTCGGCCAGAGTTCGGTTGGTAGCCGTTTTGATTTTTGAATTCTTTGGAACTTGGTCCTCCTGTAGTTGTGGATTTAACCGAGATTTCCTCATCGAGTTCTGCCCAAATTCTGCCCGAATTCTGCCAGAATTCTGTCTTTGAAATTCCTATAAATAGAGAAGGATTTCGATCATTTCAACTCACTCATTCACTTTCAATCTTCTCTCTATCTAAAGCTTTCAGTCTTCCAAAGAGTTTTCTTGAGCTTTAAATTTCAGATCCCAAGCTAATTACAATCCTCTAGTCGATTTGCCAGTACGGTACGGTCTAGAAGTTTCTGAGAGATTGTAATCAGAAGACTTGATTGAAGAATACCTCTTCACAATTGAAGTTGGACGAGTTCTTCGTATCAAAGCTCACGTTGTAGAAGTTGCAAGGACTTCGTAAGAAACTTGCAGTTTTGCTAACAGTGAATTCAACTGGTAGCAAGGGTTCTACCGACTGGATTAGTCCTCAACAGAGGGAAACCAGTATACATCGCTGTTTTTGCGTTTGCTTTCTTATCTCTGCCTTTACATTACTTAGTTGTGATTATTATTCTGTGATCTTGCTGCTAACATTTTTAATTAGCATACTTCCGCTGCCAACTCTATTCACCCTCCCTCTAGAGTATTGTGCTTTACGATTTCGTTCTTACACTCATCAGTTTAGTTTCGCCTTTCAATTTCGAGGACAAAATTATTTTAAGGAGGGTAGACTTGTCACTACCATATTTTTAGCTTGAGGGTATTTTGGTTATTTTTGACTTTTTGTAAAATTAAATTTTTATTAATTAAATATGTGCTAAATATATTGTTGAGCCTTAACCTAGAAGTTAACCTAATCTAGATATGACCATGAGACTAGATATTACTTTAGAACCTTCTAAGCTAAGTGCTAAGATTAGAAATATCTAGATATTGTGTAAGTAGGATATTTTGGTTAGATATTAGTAAAGGAAACCTAGTTTTGTTTTGAGTCTTTGATTGGACTTGATTTGCATAGAGATAAGCTTAGCCACTCATCTAACTTTTGTCTAACCCTAATTTCCTATAGTTGGCCGGCCACATGACCCTATAAGTAGCAACATGTGAGTTCATCTGGCCTCTTTTAATACCTACAAGAAACCCTAATCTAGTTCTTCCCCAAATTCTTCCACTTAATCCAAATTGATCCTAAATTGAGTCAAATCGATTGCATCATCATCCCCAACAGTAGAGGAGGCTAGTGGAGGCTTGCTAGCAAGGTTTGAGGAGCATTGGACCATAGCAAATTGGTAGAGGAGCTCATTCCTAGGTTTTTACATTGAGATTATACTCTCAATAGGTAAAACGCCTCAAATTGATTCAAATTTCTATTTTCTTTCCATAGATGCATTCATTTAGGTATACCCTAGCTGTATACCTAGTTTGGTAGGATTTCGTGTCCATTTGGTATGCTTATCGGACACGTATCAGAGTTTTAAGATACATGTTTGATGAAATGCCCAAGTAAACTGTTTGTTTATAATTTTTGAAACTATTTACATGATTTGATAGCCATATATGCGAGGAACACAAAACCCTCACTCTGAGCATGATTTGGGTTTGTGTCTATGTCCAAATTGGACACGCACGTGCTGTACTAGATCTCGCGCGCATGTCCTGCTGCCACACTGCTATTTCTCTTGACACAGGACAAGTGGACACGCGCCACTTGATGGACACCTTGGGGCAGTGACTGTCAGGTCATCTATAGAGTCTCACACGACCTCGTGTCGTGTCGGATACGAAAACGCACCCGTACTGGGTTTATACTGTTCTGTACACGGTTTTATTCGACCACTGACACGCACTTCGTGTCACACGAGAACACGTCGTGGACACGTGGTAAGGTGTCGACCACATAGGCCAATACCCCAGCTACACGTGGACACAGGCACGTGGCACCTAGTGCTCTGTGTCGTGTCCACAAAGCCTCGAACCCACCGCACGACACAGTTCTATGTTCTGTTTATTACTGTGTGTATTCGATTTGGACACCTCGTGTCCAGCTATGTGGACACGAGACGCACCTTCATGACACGCATGATATGTATTAACCTCTGCACATCAATTTGATAATCATTTTGGGTTTTCGATTTTCATCTTGGGTTTGAAATTGTCGAGTTTTTCCATTCACTGATACTTTATATGTTAACATTGTTTGAGACATTTTAAATGAAATATCTGAGTTTAAAATGAAGTTTAAAGTATAAGTTAAACTATGATGTAATGCTATATGCTAGGATGATATATGGGTTTTGTTTGTTCTAAGCTTTGTTCACTGTTGGTTGATTTGTGAATTAGAATTTCTGAACGAAAACTGAGTGTTCAATGATATTCAAAACTGGTTTCAAGTTCAAAATAGACTTTGGTTTGATTTTCGAATTTGGTTGGAGTTGATTATGAAGCTGTGGTTTTGTCTGATACTTGAGTTTTACAATGTAATGTGAACTGTTTGGGTCTTCATTTGATTTTTAGTTTTCGAATTCCTAAACTGTTTCACTGATACTCTTAAACTAATAACCTAAGTTCATATACAAAATCGAGTTTGGGTTGTTTTAAAAAACCTGACAATTGAGAGTTGTTTGTTGACTGAATGATGTTTATCAAAACCTGAGTAGTAGTTGACATGAAAAATGAACCTGAGATTGTTTAGAAACTGAGTACAAATGCATAACTGTGAATACTTTAACCTGAGATTACCTCACTGTCTTCATGACAGAGCTCACCCCTGTCTAGCCCCCTTTCACTATGCTCTCTCACTCTTCACACACACATGATAGTAATCACTCTTTTTTTCCCCTTCCTTCTATATATATGTACATATATGTATTGTGAATAATATATATGTAGTGTATATATAATGTGTGTAATATGGTAAGTTTAACACATACATGATATGTTTTAGCTATGTGCTATGTTGTTAGCTTTATGGTATACTTGATATTTATGTATACATAGGCTTTGGTTTTGGTTAGGCCTACAATTGTATAACCAAGATATTGGTTAGCCTAGAATTGTTTAGACCTAGAATGGACTAAGTTAGACTAGTTGACCATGGTTGACCAAACTCTAACTAGTTTGACCTAGTTTGACTTTAGAGTTGACCAGAATTGACCAAGAGTTGACTTTGGTCCAGATTGACCTAGAAATATGTAGATGCATTGTACTCATTATTTATAACCCCTTTGTATACATCATGACTTGTGTTGCTCTAAATAGGAGTCATATGCCTCATTTCGGACAGTATATTCTCATCGGACATTCGAATTTCAGGCGAGTACATTCTCTGATCGTTTCATACTTGTTAGGATTCATATTCTTGCTCTAGATCACTTTACTTGATGATGTCACGATGTTATCACGGATTGGTACTATATGGATCTTTTCATGAGATGTTATCCCTCTCGGGAGCATCGGATACATCATGTCATGTGCTTTTCACGTATATCATGTATTCCTATGCTTTCACTATTCATGCATGTGCACTTATGTGATTCATGTACTCCCATGATCATTGAGCCCTCATGTATAAATTATTCATGTGCACTCATTTATTGAGCACACGTGAAATCGTGTACGTAACATAACTTTAATGGATCCTTGTGTATTGATTGGGGCATGGGTGAGTAGAATTGGTTATGTGGATCATATCCCCAGTAGATTATTCATGTGAACTCCATAGCTTATTCATGTGCAACCTAACCTGTTTCTATAACCATATTGTGCTCTAAATCACTAGTCACCTACAGTTCTTACCTATCATGTATATATTTCCAGTTATCAAATATCTTCCTGTTTTTATTTACATCTTTCTTTATAGTTCATGTATCTTACTCTTTTGCATGCTTTATAATTTCATGCCATGTTATGAACTGCATGAGATGTATTGTGCTTGTTCCTGTCCTGACTGGACCTGTTGAAAATATTACAGAGGACGATGAGAAATTCTGTGCCACATACTACGGAGCCCACATAGATGATACCTGTGAGCTGATTCCACAGGAGGACCTTGCAGCAGTTGATGACACAATCCCTTTAGCTTAGGCTAGTTAGCTAGCAGTTATCTTACTTTATGTTGTTTGTTTCATTTGGACTTGGTAATGTATTATGTTTTTGGATGATGTTGTTGTGTCGTATAGACACTTAGACTTGTTTTCCTTCTGTTTGTAACTCTTTTGTAGATTATCATACCTATCATATCGTGTTGTTTCTACCTTAGATTGTGATTGAGATGTACCTTATATATTGTCCTCCGTTCGGAGAGTATATCTTTGCAGTTACATTTATACTGTGTTAGATGTTGTGACCTAGGATAGCGTTCTACCGCCGACACTGCGACATAGGCTGGACGTACCCACTTCTCGTGCCCCTACACTGGGTGCGGGTCGTGACACTCTCTGTCCTGGCATCCTCCTGTAGACGGAGGTTTTGTAGGTGCTTGGCCTATCCCCGGCTCCCCCTTTCGCCTTATGATAAAATCCCCTTTTGTTATATATATATATATATATTTGGAACCAGGTAAATTATTTCCGGAATCGCTCCCACAGGGATTCGAACTCCTGACCACTCGGGCCGCATGCATCTCTCTTAACCACTAGGCTAGAGGTCATTTGCTATATATATATATATATATATATATATATATATATATATATATTCTACATATATTTTCTATATATATATATATATATATATATATATATATATATATATATATATATATATATATATATATATATTTCTCCGGCTCCCCCTTTCGCCTTCTAATAAAATCCCCTTTTGTTTTATATATATATATATATATATATATATATATATATATATATATATATATATATATATATATATATATATATATAAATATATATATATATATATATATATATATATATATATATATATATATATATATATATGACATTACATTACCATACCAATACACATATTAATATCCATTACCCTTGTATCACATACCCTTACCCTATATCAATACCCATATTATTTAGATACCAATCTAACTTGGACACCTATCCCCTGCCTATGCATTTTCCTAGTTACTACTGTTATACTACTACAGCAACAACAGTTGATATTTCCCCTTCTACCTAGCCCTATCCATCTATCTAGCTATCTATTTATTCAATGTCTAAACTACCAAGCTATCATTCTACCTATTCACCAACATGTTTATCCACTTATCTATATATGACTAATACAAATGGCCTTCACCCGATGTCCTACTCCACATGACCAAGTCTCATTATCACTCGAGCAATTTGCACAGGCCTACCAAGCTTGTGCCCAACCTGGAACCCCCCCTTCACTATTTGAATTCCCTTCATAACTGGTTCCCTCTCTCTTCTCATATGGAAATTCCTATTCTTAAAACCTACCTGTCATGTTACCTCTGATAACAACTCATGCCCATATTATATAGGCACCCATTTAGGTGGACACCCCATATTAACTGACGCTAAAATGGTAAAACCTGCTGCTATACATTCATATATATAGAACGCATACAATCTATATATTCACATACAACATACATTACATTCCCTCTCTAATATATATCCGGTCCTATCTTTCCTCTCCTCACTCCTATTAACAGTCACTGCATACCTTTCTTAACATATCAGTCCTACTCTACATTACCTGCCCGAGCCCTTCACATTGGAGCCATCCACCTATATATACATATATATAACTTCAATATAGAGCCGTATTCCTACATCTAATGCCTGTATCCAAACCCACCCCCCCTACTGATACATTTCAACTAAAAGTAGGACTGATATTCTCTTGTATCACCCCCATCTATGAGTGTCGCATGGACACTGGACAGGGACACAAGACAGTCCCTATCTGCTGCACTCCCCTCTTTATTCACTTTTCTTCCTATCACATAGGCCTATAGCCAAACCCTTCACTTACTGAACAACAAGGCTCTGAGCAGAGCCTGAACCTCACCCAACGCACACTCCCTTCACTCGACTCCCATAGGCCACACATGGTTCACTCATCACACTTGGGCTACTGTCACTCGCTGTCAAAGACAGTGTCAACACAAACCATTCACTCAAGACACTCACACAACTCGATTAGACACTCTGGAAACACACCCCTCACTGTCAAATGTTCACACAGGTTTGCCCATGTGCCATTCGAGCCCTCTACATACTGATACCACATGGAAAACACTCCCCAGGTATCAGTCCTCTCGAGTTAATCCCCAAAACTGTTGTTCCTACTGACTCTCTAACCAACATATGCATGTCAATGTAAACACACCCTTTCCAAGGTTGACTGATACTCAAGCCCCCACTCATGGACTGATACTAGGCTCTGTTGGCTCTAAACTTCTGGATGTGACAAGGAGAAGGCAATGACAGAGTATAAACACTCTTTTGGAGATGACAGAAAGAATGAGGAGAGGAAACTTTTCGTTGTGATTATTATTCATGCAAATGAGGCCTTTAAATAGGCAAACAAAACTTAAACATGTGGACAACAAAAGAACGTGGAGTAAAAGACTCCTGGCCACACACATGTCCTAGGGACTAGCAACAAATCCTAAAGACTAGGTAAACTAAGGATACCTATCTAGATTATTAACTGATATTCTCCTCCTTAATCTAGATTTGGTCAAGGTTGACAACTCCAAGCTCTTCCTCGGTACCAAGCTTCGGAGCATTCCTCCCGTATCCGGGTGGGAAATCCCGAACCACTGTTGCCCTTCTCTTCTTCTTCGAAATCGATGCAAGAGACTCAATATCGAACTTCTCCTGCTGTTTTGATTCAACCAAATGAGCTTCGATCGACTCAATCTTTTTCTTCCACTCCTGAGCTTGCTTGACTGCGTCCAACTCTGCCCTCTTTGCGTCGTCTACTTCGGCACTGAGCTTTTCGACCAACATTTTCATAACAGCTAGCTTATCCTCTGCTGCCTTTGTTGTCTCGAGCTCCTGCTTCAAAGCCTCAACCTTGAAATCTAACTTGAGCAAGCACTCGGCGCATTCTTTGCCAAGTTTTTCTGATTCAGCCTCCTTGGCTTGCAATTTTGCGGCACACCCTCTGTGTACTTGCTCCAGGAATTGGAGCCTTTGCTGCAAGTTCTTCAGCTCCCGATTCTCCTCTTCGAGGTGCGCATTCCTTGACGCGATACTCGACCTGGTTTCCTCGAACTCCGAGACGACATTCTTGTACAGCACCTTCGACTCGGAGACCTGGGCCTCAAGCGCCTTCGTCCTTCCCTCCTCGTGGGCCAGGGCCTGGCTGCACATTTCCAGCCGCGAGCGGAGGTCTTCCGCGATCCTCGTCTCCGAGTCTAGCCTTGCCTGCAGTGAGGACATTCCGTCGACCAGGTCCGAATGTTCCATCTTCCACTCCCTCTCGCGCCTTCTGAGCCTCTCCTTGGCCCTGTCGTAGGCCTCCTCGAGGTGCCGGAACTGCTCGTTCCTCTATTTGAGCCGCTCCTCGAGCTCCTCCTTCTCGCGCACAGACTCGGCCAGTATCTCGTCCCGCCGCGATAGCTCCTCGCGCGCATGGACTTCTTGGAGCCTCGTCTCGTCGTGGTCCTTCTGCTCCCCAAGCTTTATCATGGCGCGCTTCTCATTGAGCATCACCTGCTTGATTGACTTGGCGTGGGTGTCGTGCGTCTCGGCGATCGTGCACACCTGCGCCAGTAGAAGCGCCGGTTCGTCGTCTTGCGTCATATAGGCCCGCTCATCGCGTTTTGGCTTGCGACAGTCTTCTGCCCAGTGGCCATAGATGCCACAATTTTGGCACTTTTCCATGTCATCAAGCTTAGGATTGCGGCAGTCTTCTGCCCAGTGGCCGTAGATGCCACAATTGTGACACCGCCCCTTGCCTGGCGAGTTTCCACGCCCACCGGAACGTCCGCCGCGCCTACGTCCTGTGTCGCCAGACAATCGTTCGTCTAGCTCGTGACGTCTTTGGCGCGCCTTCCACTCCTCTTCAGTAAGGAGCAGACGTCCACCATCTCCATCGTTGTCGCTCTCGCCTCGACCACGTATGCGTTCTTCGTACGCTTTGAGGCGGCCGATCACTTCCTCGATCGGCATAGTCTCCACATCAGCAAACTGCTCGATCACCGCAACGACCTGCAGGTACTTGTCTGGGACGGAGACGAGCAGCTTCTTGACGATGACGACGTCCTCCATATCGTCTCCCAATCCACGAATCTTGTTTGCGAGGGTCGTCAATTTCCCCGCAAACTCATCGATGGAGTCTGTCTCCTTCATACGGAGAGCCTCGAACTCACTCTTTAAGGTTTGAATCCTTGCCTTCTTCACCCGATCAGCGCCTAGGTACCTTGTCTTCAGGCTTTCCCAAGCTTCCTTAGCCGTTTTGTGCTTGGCCAGCTGGAGTAGGATCTCCTCGGGGACAGCTTGAAAAATGCACGCCAACGCCATCTTGTCTTTCTTCTTTTCTACGACCACCCCGGCCGCGGGTTCAATGGCTTCCCAAACGCCTTGAGCCTCCATGAAGACCTCCATCTTGATCGCCCAAGTGGAGTAGTTGCAAGACGTCAGCATCGGGTAGTGCAAAGTGATGCTTCCCTCCTTTGTTGTTGGCGCCGACGAATGCTCCACGACTGCCATCTTGTCGAGCCGAAGGTACTTTGGCATACACCCGGGGCTCTGATACCAAATGTTGGCTCTAAACTTCTGGATGTGACAAGGAGAAGGCAATGACAGAGTATAAACACTCTTTTGGAGATGACAGAAAGAATGAGGAGAGGAAACTTTTCGTTGTGATTATTATTCATGCAAATGAGGCCTTTAAATAGGCAAACAAAACTTAAACATGTGGACAACAAAAGAACGTGGAGTAAAAGACTCCTGGCCACACACATGTCCTAGGGACTAGCAACAAATCCTAAAGACTAGGTAAACTAAGGACACCTATCTAGATTATTAACTGATAGGCTCATCCCTCCACTGATACACGTCATGTAATGACTGATACACAAAAATCCTATCCTTTATTCATGACACTGCTACTGCTATGCTCTATTCTCCTAACCTCACTAACCCCAATCCAAGCTAACCCGAGCCCCTCTAGTTCACTCATCTCCTCTCTTCATTTCTGTCATAAACCCTCTCTTCCTATACAAACAGTGTACTGTCTGTGCATTATTGCTCAAAAAGCAATGGCCTAATGGCCAAGGCCCCTTCCCATCTTTCCTGCTCATTGCAGGGACCCATTTGGCCTGCTGCCAAGAGCCTCACCCTTGCTGCCACATTCTCTAACATAGGGACTGATACGATAGTATCATAAGACTGATACAAATATCAAACCATATACTGATGCAATATGGCTTAAACTCCTCATGCTCTAGCCCCCTTTAGTATAGTTGCTATATGCTAAAAATGCATTGCCCTGCCTATTCTCCCCCTCTCTATAAACTCAAAACATTGCACATACAATACATATATGCCTACATGCTTGGCACACATATATAGATATATATAGAACATATTCATAATATATATATATATATATATATATATATATATATATATATATATATATATATATATATATATATATTTTATATATATTATGAGCAATCTAAACTATATTTAAAACTATATTTAATATATATATATATATATATATATATATATATATATACTTACAAAATAAAAAAAAAATAAAAAAAAAAAAAAAATATATATATATATATATATATATATATATACTTACAAATCATATAGACTTATCCAAATGAGCAATCTAAACTATATCTACGTGCAAAACTAAAAATTAAAACTAAAATAGCCTATTTCTTATTTTGACAAACACTTGGTGGTCGCAATCCCGTAACTTCCCAAATGACATCATTCTAATCCATAGAACTATTAGGAATGAGTCCTCAAATATCCATTTTACCACCTATAGGGTTAGATCTAGACATTATAGGGGTCTCCTACATGGATGCATGAAATTTAACCATGGAAAAGAGAGTTTAGAGAGTTATACCTATGTAGAATGAAGCCTACACAAAGCTCCAAGAATTTGAATTAGAAGGAGGAAGAAGTGGCTCTCAAATCCTAGCTAGAGCCTCCACGAAGTTTTCTTGAGCTCCCCAAGTCCTTAGCACAACAAGGGAAGAAGGGGGGAAAATTTGCAAGAGTATGGAATAAAAGAAATGAGTGATAACCATAGATTGGAATGGAGACTGCTATTGAGGGCTTGTGGGGGTTTAAATAGGATCTTGCCAAGCCCTAAACTCTTCATGAAAATTAGTATTAGGAAGGTCTTTAAGGGAACTAAGTGGTTTGGCTCTAATTAGTGCTTGTACTTAACCTTGCCATGACTAGAGTCTAATTAATCAAAGAATTTAAATCTACAAGTTTAGGCTAGTTGTCATGCTAATGGCACACTAATGGTAAAGTTTTAATAAAAAACTGGTAGTTACACAATTTCTTCCCATCTTTTAATAATTTGTTTTCACTTTCTGTTTTCTAGCTCCAGTGGGGTTTATCAACTCTACATTCTTTTTGATGTTTGATGTATATACTTTTGCTGGTTTTTTCTGTATTGAGTACATCGAACCAATTAAGGGTCACCTTCTTAATTCTTTATATATTCTCCTTTTCAGAAATTAAATTTTAAATGCAAGTCGAGTGTATGATCCCCAAAGATGATGGCAGTTTGGCATCATTTGTTGGATACAAGGTGCAACATGACAATGCTAGGGGCCCTATGAAGGGAGGAATCAGATACCAACCTGAAGTGGGTCTGATCATATTTTTTCCTCTATGTTTTCAAGTATATATTCATCAAATTGACTGCTAGGAGAAAGATTATTGGTTTCTTTGAGGTTGTAGCATTTATACTTAAGTCATGCAACACAATAAGGAAGCATATTTATTGCAACAATTTTCGACTATGCTAGCAGCAAGAACTCTTGGTAATTAGGTTAGTTTAACAGCACATTAGTCGACTTTACTGTTTTTAAGATTAAAACAAGAAATTTAATTTGGAAGTGCTGGCACTAGAGAAATATTATAAATTTGAATACCGATTTAGGGATTACCACCACAAGAACAACATTTTTAACTGAATATTTTGGACTCAACTACATATAAAATACATCACTTCCATTCAGCTCTATTAGTGGTAGTCTCTCAGTTACATTAGTTATATGCATCCATCTAACAGTTTCAAGTCATGCCTGCTTTTATTGTCTCTATTTGTGGTAGCACCTTCAACTACACTTCTTCATATCTCGTTGCACATGTAACATATCCAAACCATCTTAAAGGTTTGAACATCTTGTCTTTATTAGTGGTAGCACCTTCAGCTACACTACTTATATTTATGTGATCCATCTAAAATTAACAGCTTGGCGCATTTAGTGGACCTGTTTGTTTACCGCATCATATCCATGAAGCATGGCTGCTCCTATTGTCCAAAAGTATTTTTTTTCGGTTAATAAAAATTAAGTTTTTTATGCACATTTTAGTACAAATAGAACTTACTTATAGAAAATCATTGGAGTATGCAATTTCATCCTTGAGAAAGATTAGGTTGCCAACTCCCTTTCTGGACATCGGAATAATTGTTGAAGTTGTGTACCTCATGGTTATCAGCATAACTGCTCAAGGTGACCATAATTTGGTCAACATAATGCAACAAAATAAATATCCACACATCCGAGACTGGTGATATACACTAATAAGTATTGTTTTGCCTTTACTGACGATAAGGTGGAATATTAGTTTGCAACAATCTGTTGACTATATCATTATGTTCATGTGTCCCTGGACTGGTGTCATTTTAAGCTAATGTAGCCTAATTGACTTTCAGGAATGCTACCGACTTTAGCAATACAGTCCATGAGGCCCTCTACAGTCGATCTAGGAGCACCATACGGAACTCAATGAGGAGCGGAACGTGTCATCCACCACGACGAGCAAGGCCATGTCCATGATCCTCTACTTGCAATGTGAAAAAGTCGAGGCCCGAATAGAGTTCCGCCTATTCAAGCGCTTCGTCGACAACAAGATGTCCCACGACCAGGACAGGATCGCCAAGCTCGAGGACCTCATATTCAAGAAGGATCGTGCCATCTAGCCCCTCTTTTATGAAATCCAGGCCTACAGGCACCGCTGCCTCTTTGTCATTTTATCACTCTCTTATTGTTCTTCTCTAGGTTTTTATTTGATTTTAGCACAAATTCTTGACTTTTCTTGATGTTGTCAAAGTAGGGGGTGGATGAACTGATAAAGGAGATACAGATTGAACAAGTAGAAATGGAGTTTTCTTTGGTATGGGAATTAATAGCACATGCAAAGTGTTCGACATAATGCAATAGAGACACACCTACTTTGAATCAAAAAGATTGATGATTCTTTTATTATGAGAGTAATTTTTTTATTGTGTTATATTTGCAGTGTGTATCAGCTCTTGTGGAGTGAAGGAGGCAGCGGTCGTCTTTGAGGTTCCCTGAGTTAAAATGCTTTTGGTAAATAATTCATTTTTTTGTTGGCAGAAATACAAGTTCTATTTTCTCTTACTATGATAATTTTTGCTATTATTCTGTCAGCTTCACTAAATTGTATAATGTTCATATTCTAGATTTTATCTCATTGCTCTATTCCAGCAACCTCCTATATTGCTTTGTCCTATTCATTTACTTAATTTGGCTTCCATACACTAAAAAACAGTCATAACTTAGCATAAGTGGTTAAATATGTTGGACTTATTTAATAATAGGGATCACACATGTAAAATTAATTGTATTGGACTATCTAAATAATTAAGCCAAATTAAAGTGATCTATTTGAAAAATTGGCTTAAGGGTGTAATTGTCATGGAAATAATTTGTAGATACCGGAGACAAATCTAATTTGATGAGGGGCCAAATTAGAAATATCAAAACATATATATATATATATATATATATATATATATATATATATATATATATATATATATATATATATAGTTTTTTTTTTTAAGAAGGGGGAATTTTATTGATGTATCAGGCGCAAAATGTTAAAGCCTATACAAGAAACGCGTCTAGCGCAAGCAAAAGAGAAGGGATGGCTAGGCAAGCCGACAAAACCAAACAAGAAGACAAAGACTAATCTAGGGTCTCCCAGAAATTGGGCGCGGAGTGCGAGCAGCGCCTCCGGATCTTAAGGATTTGTCTGATGATTTTCTTGTACAGTTGGGGGGGAGGAAGATTTCGGCCCTCGTATCGGAACTTGTTCCTGTTTTTCCACAGGACCCAAATGTCCGCGGCTGCTACGATCTGATGTCCGTGGGATAGACCCCAGCTGGACAGGAGATCGTTGAAGCCCCAAGGTGGGGGGGGGGGGGGGGGCTTCCTAAACTTGTTGCTGAGATTCGCCCAAATATTCTTAGCCAGATCACCGGAGGTGAGGATGTGCTCAGCAGATTCTGCTTGAGGGAAAGTGCAGCAATGGCATCTCGAAGCTAGGCAGTAGCCAAGCGATGTGATGGCGTCGTCGGTGGGTAGCTTTCGGAAGTGGGCTCGCCAGATAAGGATCGACCATTTGATGGGGATGCACGCGTGCCAGAAAGGAGCGGTGAGGGGGGATGGGGTCCCGATGCCGCGGGTGACGGACCTGGCAGAAAACAGAGTGAACTGGCCGTCCTGGTTAGGGGACCATCTCGTGATGTTAGGAGTGTCAGAGAGACAGAGTTTCGCAGAGGCAAGACGGGCGACAACCGCTGGGCCGAGCCAGATCCTGACTCGGTCCCAGATCCATCCGGACGTGGGGTCCCAAAGCTCGCGAATCTGGCCCTCCCGCGGAGGGGATCCGGGTGGGTGCCAGAGGGTTCCGTCCAGCCAACGATCGTGGCTCATAGAAGAGTAGCCGTTGCCCAGCTGGATGTGCATGAGGGGGTCAGCAAGCCTACGGCCGCGGGTAATGCGTCTCCAGGAAGACGATGAGCGGTTGTTGACTAAGGCCGTCCCAGGGTGGGAATATCTGAAGTATCTCCCTTCCATGAAGCGAGTCCAAATAGAATTGTCAGTGCTCAGCTTCCACCATAACTTCATGGAGCACGCGTCGGCGATGTGTTCCAATCTACTGAATCCCAGACCGCCTTCGAATGTGGGATTAGCCATAGTGGTCCAGCTGGCCCAGTGGTACTTATCTCTGCCTTTGTTGTGGCCCCAGAAGAAGCGGGCGAAGTGGGATTCAATTGAAGCGAGAACCTTTTTGGGAGGGTTGCAGACTGCCAAGGAGTAAATAGGAATGGAGGATAGCACGTGCTGGATCAGAATCAGCTTGCCTCCAGGCGAGAGGGTGGCATTGTGCCAGCCCTCGATCCTTTTCCTGATGGCGCTGACCATGTTTTCGAAGATACTCGAGTTGGCCTTGCCATAGACCAATAGGCACCCTAAGTAGGTGAAGGGGGGGTATGCTACGGCAAAGGAAGTCAGGTTGGAGATCGTCGCAGAGTGAGTCCTGTCCGTTTTGTGATGGGTGTAGATGAAGCTCTTGTTGTTGTTGATTCTTTGTCCGGAGCATCTGGTGTACCTGTTCAGCGTTTGAAGGTATATATATATATATATATATATATATATATATATATATAAAGAGAGGGTGTATTCATTAGGGTTATGGTCCCCAACTCATACGGTTACCAAAGAGAGGGTTTTCTTTATTCTCTTCTGCATCCCCATCAACAGAAAGAGGAACAAAGATTTCATCTTTGTTAATAAGGGTCATAGCGAGTTGGAAGATCGAACCCCATAAAGAGACATATGTTCAAGATCCATCAAGCCAATTAATTAATTCAGGTATGCTTTCGCATTTATTTTATTCTTCATCTCATGAATCAACAGGCACATGTTGGAAAAGAAGCGCGAAAATCTTTTCCCAAACTAGAGAGTACCTGCGAGAGAATTGAGCAATCAAACGCACGAACCAAACACCAAACACAGTCCACGTAGACACAAAGAATTTTTGACGTGGAAAACCCTTGCGAAAAAAAAACTACGGGACGATCGGAGTCCAACCCTGAGAAGCCTTCACTAATGAAATAAAGGAGTACACCCTCTACAAACTTCTTCCGATCCAATACGGATCCCCACAACACTTGGAAGCAAGATCAATGATTACAAGGCTACGAAGAACAAAGACGACGAGTAGAGATTACCCGAACACGATCTTCCTTCGAAAACGGCCTTCAATCCTCCTTCTTCTCTCCCAAAGTTGCAATGGCACTCTTGCCTCTTTTTCTATCTCTAGTATGTGTTACATATGTGATTAGGGTTAGAAAGAACCATATGTAAACATCCTAATCTCGCAAAAAAACCTAGACCATAGTATACGATCCAACGGTGATTAAATCGCCCTGAAATCCACTTCAGTCCGACAACACAGAGTTCGGGCAGAACTCTGTGTTTTTGTCACAGAACCATTCTAGAGCCAAGGGGGCAGAGTTCGGCCCGAACTCCCCCTCCCCTGTTCTATTATGCTATATGTTGGCTCCCGAGTTTCTCCGTCGACTCCGAATGGCCTCGTCACCTCCCCGAGCTTCTCTGACACACAGATGACGCTCTTTGCACTCTGGGATCTTCTCCACATAGGTTGGGAACCCCACCCACTCCAACAAATCTCCCCTTCACAACTAGGTGGAGGAACTCGTCATCCCGACGATCTGCATACAGTACTCAAACTTCCCCCTTGGTAGAACCTTCGTGATCATGTCCGCTCCATTGTCATCAGTATGAACCTTCTCAAGCACCGCATCCTTCTTCTCAACCATATCCCATATCCAATGATATCGAGTCTCGATGTGCTTGGACCGACTATAAAATGTCTGGTTCTTCACAAAGTGAATAGCACTCTGACTGTCGCAAAGCAAACTATACTGCTTTTGCTTCAGTCCCATTTCCTACAACAACTTTTTCATCCACAGCAACTCCTTGCAAGCCTCCGTCGCCGCAATGTACTCTGCCTCTGTCGTCGACAAGGCAACATACTTCTGCAACCGCGACTGCCACGATACTGTTCCACCAGCAAATATCATCACATATCCTGAAGTCGGTCACCTCGTGTCTACATCTCCAGCCATATCAGCGTCGGTATACCCAACCAGCTTCGGCTCGTCATCACCAAAAGAAAGTTTCCAATTGGTAGTGCCCTGAAGGTATCATATAATCCACTTGACCACACTCCAATGTATCCTTCTAGAATTTGAAAGATACCTGCTAACTGTGCCAATTGTGTGAGCGATGTCTGGCATCGTCCATACCATAGCATACATTTCCTATAGCTGAGACATATAGAACCCGCTCCATATCTTCCTTTTTGTCCTCGGTAGATGGACACTGCTCCTCAGTGAACTTAAAGTGAGCCGCAAGGGGGTAACTCACTTTTTTCGACCCGTCCATCCCAAAATGCTGAAGTACCCGATGAATGTACTTCTTTTGGGTCAAGTGTAGCAGCCTGGACTCTCTCTCGTCTGATCTCCATCCCAAGAATAGTCTTTACTGTGCCCAAATCCTTCATAGAGAATGCCGCACCCAGTTGACGCTTCAACTTCGCTATCCTAGTGGCATTCTGACCCACTAATAGCATGTCATCAACATAGAGAAATAAAATAATAAAATTATCCTCGGCAAAGTACCTCATAAATACACAATGGTCCGACATCGTCCTTGCATAACCATGCTCCCCCATAAATGACTCGAACTTCCTGTACTACTACCTCGGAGCCTGCTTCAGACCATACAAGCTCTTCCTCAACCGCCAGACCAAATGTGACTTGCCCTTCTCACAGAATTCCTCTGACTGCTCCATGTATAACTCCTCCTCAAGATCACAGTGGAGGAATGTCGTCTTCACGTCCATTTGCTCGACCTTCAAGTCAAAACTGGCTGCCAATGCTAGCACCACCCGAATAGACGACTGTTTGACGATTGGCGAAAAGATCTCATCATAATCCACGCCTTTCCGCTGACCGTAGCCTTTAACTACTAGCCTCTCTTTATATCGAGGACGAGTAGCATCATTCGTCTGCTTCACTCTAAACACCCATCGATTCTTCAAAGCCTTCTTGCCCTTTGGCAACTGTACCAGCTCGTAAGTAGAATTGGCGTGTAAGGAACCTATCTCCTCTTGTATAGCCTGCATCTACTCCTGCCTTTGTTCATCTTCCATAGCCTTTGTAAAACTTTCGGGCTCTTTTCCGTCAGTCAGTAGCACATACTCACCCGGTGAGTATCTTGTAGATGGTCGACGCTCTCTGTCGCTCCTTCTCAAAGGAGCCACTGGTGCTGGCTGTATACCAATAGCCTCCTCCCCTTCAGGAACTGCCTCCCCGGCATGCTCATTCTCTTGTGGAATACCCTGACCACCATCAGCAGGCTGATGATCAAGGTTGGGAGCAACTCCATGTACTGGCTCCCCCATAACTGGATCCTCTGCGATGTCCTCTGGAAACTGCACGAAGCAAAATGACTCTAATTCAGGCAATTCCTCAGCCTCAGAAGGCGTCTCGGAATCCTGAGTGTTGGTCATGGTCTGATCCTCGATGAATACCATGTCCCTGCTTCTGTAGAGCTTTCTTTCCACTAGGTTGTAGAGTCTACAGCCAAACTCATCCCGACCGTAGCCGACAAAGACGTGACACCTCGTCTTCGGCTCACGTTTGGACCTCTCGTCCTTCGGTACATGCACGAAAGCCTTACAACCAAACACTCGCAAGTGATTGTATGACGACTCTTTGTCGTACCATACTTTGTCAGGTATATCATCATGTTAAGAAGCACTATGAGATAAATTAATAACATAAGCAGCTGTGAGAAGAGCCTCACCCCAATAACTGTTTGGAAAATTTGCTTCTGACAACAAACACCGTACCCTCTCTATTAGTATCCTGTTCATGCGCTCCGCTATACCATTGTGCTGAGGTATCTTGGACGGAGTCTTCTGGTGTTGTATCCCTTGCTCTCTTCAATAAGCATCAAAGGGACCAATGTATTTGCCGCCGTTGTCGGACCGAACACATAATAACTTCTTGCCCGTCTCTCTTTCAACAGAGGCCTGAAACTCTTTGAAAGTGGGTAGCACCTGATCATTTGTCTTTAAGGCATAGACCCAAATCTTTCTGGAACAGTCATCAATAAAAGTACAAAGTAAGAAGCACCACCAATATATTTTACCTTCATAGGACCGCAGACATCCGAGTGAATCAACTCGAGCAACGCCGGCTTTCTTAAACTTGGGTGACTTTGGAAAGACACCCTATTTTGCTTTCCAGCTAAGCAGTGCCTGCACTTCTCCAACTTTGTAGACTTAAGACCTGGAATCACCTTCCTGTTCACCAAGTAGCTCATCCCCTTCTCGCTGATATGGCCAAGCTGCCTGTGCCACAACTCGGTAGATGTGTCAGAAACTGCGTTCATCTCTTGTGCACTCCCTTACATATAATAGAGACCGGACTTCTTGCTTCCTCTCGCAATCACCATCGAACCTCTGGAAAGCTTCCACTGACCATTTTCGAAGAGACCGAAGAATCCTTCGTCATCCAACCTTCCAACCGACACTAGGTTGAAACGGATATCAGGGAGATGACAAACATCTTTGAGAACAAGAACTGCACCCATCTTCGTCCTTAAATGCACATCTCCAATGGCAACCACCTTCGACACATCTCCATTGCACATCTTTAACACTCTACAGTCGAATATCATATAAGTGGCAAATAGTGCCCTATTGTGAGATACGTGCGCTGAAGCCCCTAAGTCTACCAGCCAAGAATTGTCATCGCAGGCGAGGTTTGTTATAACCTCATCACCTACAATGATCACATCGTTTCTATGTATCGAAGCCGCCGCTGTAGTGTTCTCATATTGCTTCCCTTTGTCGCCCTTCTTCTCTCTCTTCCAAGCGAAACAGTTTCGCTTGATGTGGCCCTTCTTGCCACAATGGTAATACTCCGAGTCCTCGTACCGACCCTTGAACTTCCACCTGCTCTTGTTTCTGCCACCACATGGACCCCTGCTTTTGCCCCTTTCGCGGCTCTTTAAAATTAGTGCCTCTGAGTGGTAGGATGTGGATAAAGTGCCCTGAGAATGTTTCCCCATCTCTTTATTCAGCACCCCGCTCTTGGCAAACTCCAGACTGACCACGCCTTCTGGAGTAGAAGCGATCATAGATACTCGTACGGTCTCCCACGATTTTAGCAATGTACACAGCAGCTATAGTCCCTGAACCTCGTCGTCGAACTTGACTCCCATCGAAGGTAGCTGGTCAACCATGCCTTGGAAATAACTCAAATGATCCGTAATAGACACCCCATCTTTGTACCATAGACCCATCATCATCCAGATCAGGAATAACTTGTTTACTCATGTCTTCTTCGCGTAGAAAGATTCCAGCTTATCCCATAATGTCTTCACGTGCTCAATATTGGCAACGTGGATGTACACGTTCTCGTCAACGAACTGCCTGATATATTCGCACACCTGTATGTGCTCGAATTTCTAGTCCTCCTCAGATTTATCAACTGGTCGCTCGGAAGCAAATACGGGCAGATGCAGCTTCTTGACAAACAGCAAATCTTTTATCTTGCTCCGTCAACAATGATAGTTGGTGCCATTCAGGTTCACCATGCGCACCGACTTCGCATCCATCTATCCTCTATAGTTTTTCTGTCAACTCCTGACACCCTTCTGAATTCCAGAACCTGGCTTTAATGGCACTTTGTTGGAAAAGAAGCGCGAAAACCTTTCCCCAAAATAGAGAGTACCTGCGAGAGAACTGAGCAATACAACACACAAACCAAACACCAAACACAATCCACGCAGAAACAGAGAATTTTTGACATGGAAATCCTTGCGGAAAAAAACTACGGGACGATCGGAGTCCAACCCTGAGAAGCCTTCACTAATAAAATAAAGGAGTACACCCTTTACAAACTTCTTTCGATCCAATACGGATCCCCACAACACTTGGAAGCAAGAACAATGATTATAAGGCTACGAAGAACAAAGATGACGATTAGAGATTACCCGAACACGGTCTTCCTTCGAAAACGGCCTTCAATCCTCCTTCTTCTCTCCCAAAGTTGCAATGGCACACTTGCCTCTTTTTCTCTCTCTTGTATGTATTACATATGTGATTAGGGTTAGGAAAAACCATACATAAACACTCTAATCCCGCAACAAAACCTGGACCGTAGGATACGATCCAAAGGTGATTAAATCACCCTAAAATCTACTTCAGCCCGACAACACAGAGTTCGGGTAGAACTCTGTGTTTTTGTCAAAGAACCATTCTGGAGCCAAGGGGGCAGAGTTCGGCCCGAACTCTACCTCCCCTGTTCCAGTATGCTATATGTTGGCTCCCGAGTTTCTCCGTCGACTCTGAATGGCCTCGTCACCTCCCCGAGCTTCTCTGACACACAGACGACGCTCGTCGCACTCCAGGATCTTCTTCACATAGGTTGGGAACCCCACCCACTCCAACAGCACAATTATTTCTAACAAGTGGTATCAGAGCCTTCCTTGTTTGATTCATGAGTTTGAAGTTTCAAGATTAAATTTTTGTTATTATTCAGGAACCCTAGATCGTTAGATCTAATTTAATTTAGTGTTTTGATTTTTTTTATGCAATAAGTTGATTAAATCGGTTTAAGATTAATTGTGTTTGATTCTTTGAATCCTTAATAACAGTGGAGAACCCATGGACTGTTTGCTTTTAGTTTATTTATTGTGGTTTTAGTGGCAAATATAAATTTGATAAAGGAGACTCTTTTCCGTCTCAATCCACCTACAAGTGAACTTGGTTCTTTGGGCTTCCCTCATTTTTGTGGTTTCTTGAGAGATTTATTGGGCTTCGTGTTTTTCTTTTTTTCGTGTTGTTGTGCTTGGTTGAATCTAGCGTCTTAATTTCTTGATAAGAATCGGCTCCATAGATAAGCATCTGGCATCTTTATATATACCGTATATTTGATTAGGATGTTTAATGCCTATAGCCATTAACTTTGCACCAAAAGGAAATAATGATGAATAGCTTGTAATGGAGGGATCAGAGTGGATGATTTGTTTGTTTAAGGAAAACATCAATCCACTTTGACTCTTTTGTACTATTATCACAAGTGCTATTTGGCAACCTTTATATAGAGGTATATTTCTGGTTCAGCTATTTATTTGCTTGATGTCCTTATGTTCATTGTTCCGTTCTATCTAAATGCAAAAATAAGTTTTTCTTTTGATTTTCCTGTTTAAGTTAAATATTTGATTGTTTGCATATAGATCATGATAATTGATAACCGACTGCAACCAAACCTAAGAACCGAAACACTAGTCTGTACCATCATAAAGCCCCCACTTGGATTACAAGCTCCAGATCGACAATATTTGTGTTGCAACGTACCATCAATTTTTTTTTATTCTGGCAAACTCAACTTTGTTTTGTTTTGTTAGAATTAAATCCTCTTTTATATAACAAGTCTGATCTTACAATTGAGTTTTTCAATTGGAATGGTACTTTAAGTGATGATTGTCGAATGCTTGCATTTTGCTATGACATAGACCCTATATGAAACTTCTGTTGAACACATGGATATCAATATTGCATATGTTTTATAATGTGGATGAGTCAGATAGGTGCCTCTTACAAAGGAAATTCTTTGAAAGCAAGGATGGTAAGCTTGTTCAGTTAAAGCACTTTATTTTTGTGAATTATTTTCAGATGTTGTTTAAATATTTCGACTTGTGCATATTAATTATATGAAATATTGATCAATTTGCAATAAATACCATTTGCCAAATTTCTTGTTGTTGAAATATTTCAAATGACATGTTTATGTCAACTTTTCGGTCATGCAAAAGGATTCACAAGCTTACGATTATTTTATTTAAGTTTAATTTTGTGAATATGCTTGTACATAAGGATTTAGTCAACAGTTAAATTTTGGTAGTTTTTTTTGGTGACTAGCAATATTTGTCTAAATTCTAAATAGACCCATTGAAACAAGATGTCGCCAAAGTGACCTCTCTTACGTAGATAGTCTATGAGGGACGTTGGATGTTTTTGTGTGTACATTCATTCGAGTATTAGCCGGCCCGAATGAAGGTTAATAATTGGCCGAATTGCACACATACTTGTGATGATAAATGTGTGACAATTATAAGGTTTACATGTGAATAATAACCCGATCTAAAGATAAGCTAATTATTTTACATGAATTATTGTCAACATTTGATCATTACACCAAGGGTACCACTTACAGTTAATATTGCTGTCCAAAGACTTGATATTAACGATGTACTAGGTTGTAGGACCGTTGAGCACCTCTAGAGGGGGTGAATAGAGTGAGCGCGAGTACAGCGGAAAATAATCACCAATTTTAAAACTATAAACAGATAACTCTGGCAGTAAATAAGAGACAGTAAATAAATATAGCAAGAGATAGAGAGATCAAACTCAGTGACACAACGATGTATACTGTATCCCTCTGAGAGAACTAATCCAGTCTCGAGTACTCTTGTTCGAAGTTAATCCACTAAGGCACAAGCTAATTGAGAGCTTGCAGTCTCTTACAACATCGTGCTTGGTGACAAGTGCACGACCAACTTCACAACACCGTGCTTGGTGATGAGCGCACGACCGGCTCCACAACAGAGATAATTTCTGTGCTTTGAACAACCTCTTTACAACTCTTGAGAACCAAAAGTCTCTAGATCGAAAGAGATATTACAGGCTTTTGGTTAAGAGAAGTGTAGGTGTGATATGAAAACTTTTGATCGGATGAAAACATTTATTGAAGAGAAGAGAAGATGAAATTGATTGAGTGATTTGGAATGAGAAATTCTCTTCTATTTATAGTTTTTTTCTGCGACCGAACTCGGACAGAGTTCTGATGGAAAGATTTCGCATATGAACGTTGAATGCAAATTTGGAGACAACAAATATTTAAATTTAAACTTATCGAACTCGGCTTGAGTTCTGTCTAGGCAAAAATGATAAACATTTGTAAAATATTGTTACAGAATGGAATTGAACTTTTTGGTAGATGGAATATGGATAGGTAGGCTGTATAGAAAAGTGGACTATGATTAACCTAAGCCAGTATTACCCAGTCGATCTTACAATTTATATCCTAGACTCAATAAAGATAAAATACATAATAAATTATTAAGTGACTCGGACTAGATTCCAATGAAATTAAGCTTCAGACTGATGATTTACGTGCTTGATAATACAGTAGTAAGCTTGTTGATATTGATTTCAAAAGACCTGAAATGATTAGCAGCAGTTCGTATATTTTGTGTATTGACTTAAGTTTATGTCGATTATTAAAATCGGGTGTGACCATGGAATAGGCCAACAATCTCCTCCATTTTGATAATTGACAAACTTGAGTCTATACCAAAATATATCTAAAATAGAACAAATAAAATTACCTGAAAAAAATGGTTCTGGTATTCTTTCTTTGAATGTTGATTTTGGTATTGTGCTATTTCTCCTCCTTTGTCAATAAAAAAATGGTTTTGTCTCCCCCGTAATGTGTGAAGCCAACAATGTTCATCAAACAGACAAAGTAATAACTAGTAGTGAAATACAGAAAATATTATGCATAAAAGAAATAACTAGTAGTGAAATACTGAAAATGTCATGCATAAAAGAAAGGTACAACCATCATAATCATCACAAAGTACTAATAAATGTCTAACTGTAAAGTTTAGACATATAAAAAAAACTACATCAGAGATCATCATCTATCAAACCCTATCCAAAATCCACTAGCTCAAGTCCTCATCACATCGGAGTGTCGTCACCTCTAGGAGCATCCGGTGGAAAATATACAGCAGTAGGATCGAAGTGAGGAAATGTCGCCTCATCGTCGAATCTGGGTCCAGGAAAGCTGGGGTGATGAAGTATGGTAACTGGATGTGATGGGTCATGAGTGAGACTCCAGTGAAGATCAGCAATGCTGTTCCGCAACACCTGAGCCTGGGTGATATGGCAGAACTATGAGTCAAGATAGCTATGATATCGTTGCGTAGAGAGGGCAACGAAATCATCAAAGCGCTGATAAAAGCCAGGGTCAAAACCCGAAGCAGGGGCTAGAGCAGCAGCAGCAGGAGGAGCCTCAGGGTCAGCATCTGGAACAGGCTCAGCACAAGAGGCAGAGGAGGAGTAGGATATAAGCTAGACATACTAAGCTCAATGACAGTGGAGGAGTAAGGACAGGTTTGAAGATCGATTTTTAACCTTCTAAAGATAGAAGCCAAATGCATAGGATAGACGAGGTTGCATCCTGTATTTCTGCAGTTGAGCATCCAAGCCATCATAGTCTTGGGAATAGAGAATGGAATGCCAAAGTGAATGTGGTACATAGCTGACAATTCCAGGAAGGTAATCTCATCAGAGGATCCCGGCCTTCTTCGGAAGAAGAACAGAGAATACAAACCTATACAGTTCATAAAAGTTTTGGTTGAGATGCTTGGAGCAAACTCTTCCAGGAACAGGTTTGGGATGGCAAAAAGTTCTTTGAAGGAATCAAAAGTAACATCTTCAGGGAATTGAATATGATGAATATCCACTAAAGCTTCACCTACATCAGGAACATGGAAGTATTCACTGATGTCGGTGGCACTGAATTCTAGTTCTTGTCCAGCAACAAAAAAATAGAAATTTTTGTTATCTTTTACTTGAAGGTTGCAGTAAAATATACGGACAACATTATCATAAATGTTCTCAGCTACTTCGAACAAAACACGAAAGCCGAGACGGTCGAAAGTAGGAGCATATTCAGAAAAGATAGTAAAGTTTACACGTGCTCCAGCACAAATTCTACGACCAGAAAAAGAGTCAAACCAAAGGTCCGAAAATTCCTTGTCGGAAAAGAGACCGGAATCATGATCATCGGATCCCGTAGGTCTAGCTAGACTAAAGACATTAGTGGGAACATAGTCAGAGGAGGATGATCCTGCATGTGAGGAATCAACCTTTCTCTTTTGGTGCTTAGGAGCCATAGATGAGAAGGAGAAGATAATGGAATACCTTCGAAGAGGAGGAAGAAGATGGGAAAGAATGGCCCACTAGACTCCTGAGAAGCTCGAATGGAAGGAGGAGAAAGAGTTCTTGGGAGTATTTGAGGGTTTTTCTCGGTTGAAGGATGAGAAAAAGTGGAAGGAAGAAGAGGATTATATAGGGCTAGGGCCGGTTGTTCTGTTCTGGAATCTGAACAGCGTCGACCGAACTCGATCCGAACTCGGTCAGAGTTCGGTCAGAGTTCGGCTGCTTGTATTTCCAATGTCATAAATACGGTATTTGTTTAAAATTTTTAATTTATAACTGTTGTACTTCTTCATTTAATAATTTTTATTACTTTGGGTTAGCTGTAGGGGCCGGATCCCAGCTAGCGGTAGTCCGAAGACTAGTGCACCGTGTCGCTTCAGGCTATTTATATCTGTATGACAGAAGGACCCTTTCGGCTTGTACCTAAAATAATTTTTGTTAAATAAATTACGAAGTTTCGAGTTATAAAAATATAAACATACTATATTATGAATCTAAAAATTCAAGTATGCTGAGCTCTCGTCTCATAATGTTAAATCGATCTTCAGCCAGTGGTTTTGTGAAAATATCTGCTAGTTGATGATCTGTGTCAATAAACTCTAGGCAGATGTCCCCGTGCTGTTGGTGATCACGTAAAAACTGATGACGAATCTCAATGTGTTTTGTGCGTGAGTGACATATAGGGTTCTTAGTCAGGTTAATAGTGCTAGTGTTATCACAATAAATGGGAATCTTAGTGTAGTGCAGATTGTAGTCTTCTAGGGTTTACTTTATCCATAAAATTTGAGCACATCAACATCCTGCGGCGATATACTCAGCCTCAGTAGTTGATAATGCTACAGAATTTTGTTTCTTGCTAAACCATGAGACTAAGGCCTTTCCTAGGAAATAACACGTACCGCTGGTACTTTTACGGTCTACTTTGCATCTTGCAAAATTCGCATCCGAGTAACCTATCAGGTCAAAGGATTTGGTTTTCGGATACCACAAGCCGATTGTAGAAGTTCCCTTAAGGTATCGGAAGATACGCTTAACGGCACTTAGGTGTGATTCCTTAGGATTTGCCTAGTATCGTGTACAGATGCAAACACTGAACATAATATTAGGGCGACTAGCAGTTAAATATAATAAGCTACCAATCAAACCTCGATACTTACGCTGGTCGACAGGTTTGCCACTTTCATCTGTGTCAAGCTTTGTAGATGTAGCCATTGGAGTTCCGATAGGCTTTACATTATCGAAGTCGTACTTGTATGTCCACTTCCCAAATTTTTTAATTTTTTAATTTTATTTGTTTATGATTAATTTTATGGTCATTGTGAGTCATGCCAAAGCTTGTAGGTGGGCTATGACCATATTAAGGTTATATGACCTCTAGATAGCTTATGTATGTATTATTTAGCTACTTTATATTTTTCTACAATTTTTGGATATTTTTAGGTATTTAATATTTAAGGCTTTATTATTTTTAAGGACTTTCAGGATTTACTGTAAGGTCATATGGGGGTATTTCTGGACCAAATATTTTAATTTGGGCTTTAAATGACTAAAAATATTTTCTAAAATATTTTAGAATTTTTTTGGATTTTTTAGAATTTTTGGGAATTTTTATATAATTAAAACCTATAGAAATTATATTTTATAGGCTTCGGAAATTTATTGTGAGGTCCCATGGTGATATTTTATGTTAAAATTATTTTATTTAGATTCTAGACACTTAGAAATATTTTCTAAAATTTTCTAGAATTTTTCTGGATTTTTCTGCAATTTATTTTGATTTATTTGGACTTAAAATAATTTTAAATGATTTTCTGAATTAAATAATGAATTATCCAATAATTCAACCGGGGGGGGGCCCACCTGTCGACGCCAAGCTGAACCGCCTCTCTCTCTCCTATATATATAGTATTATATTCGAAATCCTAATAAAATTTTAGCCGCCTTTTTGAGAGAGAGTTCTTGTAGAGATCTCGACTTCCCGAAGTGATTTCCGTCAACTCCGACGTGCTTTTTGTGCGCCGTTTTTTTGTTGGATTCGTATCGAGGTAAGATTTCTGAATATGTAATTTATTTTCATGTATATTATTCCTAAATTTCTGGAAAATTCGTAGAGTGTCGGTTGTCCGAAACTTGACACGTTTCGGTGTTTTCGAGATTCCGGGAGAACCAGAAATCGAAATCTTGAACCGTTTGAAGTTTCGGAAAGCTAACACAGAGATCTACTACATATAATTTTTCTAGAAATTATTTTGTTCATCTATTATTTTATTTATTCTGTTGAACTCAGAACTGATCGATTGATCACCGTTTTGGTCACGATTAGCCATAACGACGATATCTTTTGACCAAAGCGTGATTTTGCGGCACGGTTGATTCCAGCGCACTCGTGGCGCTGAAATCTACCAAGGTGCACTTTCATAATCTAGAGTTCACAGCGTTTGACTAGATAGTCAACGGCACGCCTCGATTTGCGTGCCATGGTTTCCAAAATTGGAAACATGAATTATGATGGCCAAACTTGCATGTTTAGATTATATTCATATTATTATTAGGTTAAATTAGATTTTTAAGTAAATTATTCTAGAATTAATTATTATTAGATTAGTAACCCAACTAGCCACTATTTCATGAATTTAGAACTAGAACATTAGAATTAACTTGTGGTTTTCATGTACGGTTCGTGGTGCGATATGTTTTATAGGTTAACAGCTTCTAGATCGGCATTCCCCTCATCCTACTTGTGACTACGGTTTGTGCAAGGATTCAGGCAAGTACAGTATTGCATTTATGTTTTAGTTCATTATAATGTTTACTCTATAGATCTCTTGTTTGATATCCCGTTGAGTCATTGCTTGATATTCCATTAAGACACGATTGTGACACTGTAGTTATCGTAGCCTTCTTAGTGTATCATTGATCGTTATTGATTATTAGAGAGTCGGGAGGGGAAATACTCGGTAAATACGTGAACAAACCCAATTACCGTTACCGAATAATAGCTAAGTCATACACACCCACGTATGAGTTAGCCGTACCAATTACTGAATGATAGCCATCGTATGATGTGCCGTATTAGCCCAGCCATTCACGTATTAAAAGGTGTTTCACCCACACATAATAGTTCCTATTTCTTTTTCTTTATCTAGTCTATTATCTTGTTAGTTCATATCTTGCTAGTTTACATCTTGCCAGTGTATATCTTGTTAGATCCCATCTTGCTAGTTTACATTTTGCTAGTTCATATCTTGATCGTTCGTACCTGGCTAGTACTAGTTCTTTATATACTCTTTGTCATCATTATTTCTCGCTTGTTCTAACTTATTTTGGATTAACAACATTAATTGCAATATGGTTGTACTCTGCTCCTTTCCTGACTGGATCGTTGTTACAGGTGTGGTTGACGTGCCTACTAAACTATGTACCATACGAGAGGGAGATAGAGACTCGAAGGCTAAACCATAGAAGACTAGTTAGTTGTGTGGTAGTTTTCTATAAATGTAAAAGCTTATATTCTTCTTCAAATGTAAAACTTCTATATTTCATAAAGTTGATTTAGTTGTTGTGATTGAGCAGTTAGTATTTTGAGCATTTTTTTCTTACGGTCTTGACAGCGTACTACCACCAATATCGCAGCGTAGGCTGGCATGGACATGACTCGTATCCGGAAAAGCGGGTGCGGGTCGTGACAAGTTTTTATGGTGGCCCATGCAGGTCTGTTTTCGCAAAAGATTGCGAACTTGTGGTAGTACTTAAGTTAGTCGTACTACTGCAAGCTTGTGACTAGGATGCTCATTCATAATTAGGTTTGATTTGATTTTATGAGAATGAATAGGATTATGAGTCCCTTATTCAATTTGACCATTGGATAGTTAAGATTGTTAAATAGGCCATGTGAATTAGCTAATGATTTATTGAAGTCTCGGTACGGATAAATCGAAGAATTTTTCTAAGAGAATATGTTATTTTGTTTTTACATGTTGGTAGGATCCAAGGTGGGTAGAATATACGTTTGGTAAGTTAGGACTTCATAGAATTCAATTCCTAATTTTGATCATTTTTGTGCCATTTTATTTTCTGCCTTCTCTAAACCTCGTTTTATTTTCAAAACTATTTTGAAATCGTTTTATTTTTTATTCCTAATCTTGGTTCAATCATCTATATATTAATTCAAGTTGTCTTCATTCATTTTGTGATTGTTTTGTTTTTAAAACTGATACTTTTACTCAAGGACAGATACTTATATTTTCTTATCATGATCGACTTATTTGAATTTATTGAAGTTCCTTTGAAATTCTTATGGATATAGTTGAAATAATTTTTGATGAATTGCAATGGTAAGGCAGATGTGCACTGTCCTCCATTTATTTGAATTATGGAGACTGCGGGTTCACTGCAGTCAGAAGCGCACTGGCGCGGCATGATCCCTAAGTTAAAATAATTTCAAGTATGCGTAGGTTGTCAAATATTACTAAAACAATATCCTAGTTGTATTATTGATCTTTGGATTTATTATGTCAATATTGGGTAGAGTTGATAAAGTGTTCAATAACATATTATACTTGAGTCATGAAACCAAGGGTTTACGGCAGCCAGATGTACACTGGCGAGGCATGGATTCTCGGTTAAATGACTTCGGATATACTTATGATTTTCGAATATCATAGCGACTATATCTTTTATTGGCATACGACTATTAAATTTTTTTCTTTCAAATTTATTTGATGTCTTATTTCTTGTTACTACCTTCTCTACAACTAGTAGTTCTTTATTTCTCTCATATTTTTCTATTTTCGTATCGTCATCTTTTAAACCTATTTTGATTTTCTTTCACTATATTTCTAAAACGTATTTAGATTTTGATTTTATATGCCTGATCAATTTCGATCATTCATCACATTATTTTCTTGATTATATTCTTTGTCGTGCTTATTCATATCGATTGGTCATGTCATATTTTGATGATATTCTTGGATGTACCTATTTGTATCTTTTAAAATTTCGAGGGCAAAATTTTTCTAAGGTGGGTAGATTTGTAAGTCCACTTCCCAAATTTTTTAATTTCTTTAATTTTATTTGTTTATGATTAATTTTATGATCATTGTGAGTCATGCCAAAGCTTGTAGGTGGGCTATGACCATATTAAGGTTATATGACCTCTAGATAGCTTATGTATGTATTATTTAGCTACTTTATATTTTTCTACAATTTTTAGATATTTTTAGGTATTTAATATTTAAGGTTTTATTATTTTTAAGGACTTTCAGGATTTACTGTAAGGTCATACGGGGTTATTTCTGGATCAAATATTTTTATTTGGACTTTAAATGACTAAAAATATTTTCTAGAATATTTTAGAATTTTTCTGGATATTTTAGAATTTTTGAGAATTTTTATATAATTAAAACCTATAGAAATTATATTTTATAGGCTTTGGGAATTTACTGTGAGGTCCCATGATGATATTTTATGTTAAAATTGTTTTATTTAGATTCTAGACACTTATAAATATTTTCTAAAATTTTCTAAAATTTTTCTGGATTTTTTTACAATTTATTTTGATTTATTTGGACTTAAAATAATTTTTAAATGATTTTCTGAATTAAATAATGCATTATCCAATAATTCAAACGGGGGGGGGGGGGGGGGGGGGGGGCACCTGTCGGCGCCCAGCTGAACCGCCTCTCTCTCTCCTATATATATAGTATATATTCGGAACAGTAATAAAATTTCAGCCGCCTTTTTGAGAGAGAGTTCTAGTAGAGATCTCGACTTCCTGAAGCGATTTCCGCCAACTCCGACGTGCTTTTCGCACGCCGTTTTTTTGTTGGATTCGTATATATTATTCCTAAATTTCTGAAAAATTCTTAGAGTGTCGGTTGTCCAAAACTTGACACGTTTCGGTTTTTTCGAGATTCCGGGAGAACCAGAAATCGAAATCACGAACCGTTTGAAGTTTCGAAAAGCTAACACAGAGATCTACTACATATAATTTTTCCAAAAATTATTTCGTTCATCTATTATTTTATTTATTCTGTTGAACTTAGAACTGATCGGTTGATCACCGTTTTGGTCACGATTAGCCATAAAGGCGATATCTTTTGACCAAAGCGTGATTTTACGGCACAGTTGATTCCAGCGTACTCGTGGCACTGAAATCTACCAAGGTGCACTTTCATAATCTAGAGTTCCCAGTGTTTGACAAGATAGTCAACGACACACCTCGATTTGCGTGCCATAGTTTCCAAAATTGGAAACATGACTTGTGATGGCCAAACTTGCATGTTTAGATTATATTCAGATTATTATTAGGTTAAATTAGATTTTTAAGTGAATTATTCTAGAATTAATTATTATTAGATTAGTAACCCAACTAGCCACTATTTCATGAATTTAGAACTAGAACATTAGAATTAACTTGTGGTTTTCATGTACGGTTCGTGGTGCGATATGTTTTATAGGTTGACAGCTTCTTGATCGGCATTCCCCTCATCCTACTTGTGACTACAGTTTGTGCAAGGATTCAGGCAAGTACAATATTGCATTTATGTTTTAGTTCATTTTAATGTTTACTCTATAGATCTCTTGTTTGATATCCCGTTGAGTCATTGCTTGATATTCCATTGAGACACGATTGTGACACTGTAGTTATCATATACTTCTTAGTGTATCATTGACCGTTATTGATTATTAGAGAGTCGGGAGGGGAAATACTCGGTAAATATGTGAACAAACCCAATTACCGTTACCGAATGATAGCTAAGTCATACACACCCACGTATGAGTTAGCCGTACAAATTACTGAATGATAGTCATCGTATGATGTGCCGTATTAGCCCAGCCATTCACGTATTAAAAGGTATTTCACACACACATAGTGGTTCCTATTTTTTTTCTTTATCTAGTTCATTATCTTGTTAGTTCATATCTTGCTAGTTTACATCTTGCCAGTGTATATCTTGTTAGATCCCGTCTTGCTAGTTTACATTTTGCTAGTTCATATCTTGATCGTTCGTACCTGGCTTGTACTAGTTCTTTATATACTCTTTGTCATCATTATTTGTCGCTTGTTCTAACTTATTTTGGATTAACAACATTAATTGCAATATGGTTGTACTCTGCTCCTTTCCTGACTGAATCGTTGTTACAGGTGAGGTTGACGTGCCTACTCTTACGCTATGGACCATACGCGGGGAAGATAGAGACTCGAAGGCTAAACCATAGAAGACTAGTTAGTTGTGTGGTAGTTTTCTATAAATGTAAAAGCTTATATTCTTCTTCAAATGTAAAACTTCTATATTTCATAAAGTTGATTTAGTTGTCGTGAATGAGCAGTTAGTATTTTGAGCATTTTGTTTCTTGCGATCTTGACAGCGTACTACCGTCGATACCGCGGCATAGGCTGGCTTGGATACGACTCGTATCCAAAAAAACAGGTGCTGGTCGTGATAGTACTTTTTTAGTATGTCCTTCGTGTACTTGGCTTGATTGATGAATGTTTCCATTGAGTGTTGTTTGATCTGGAGTCCTAGGAAGAAGTTCAGCACCCCCATCATACTCATCTCAAATTTATTCTGCATACACTTAGCAAACTCTTGACAAAGTTTTTTATTAGTAGAACCAAATATAATGTCATCAACGTATATTTGCACAAGAAGAATGTCATCATCTAAAGATTTGATAAACAAAGTTGTATCAACTCTTCCTTTTAAAAATCATTATCAAGTTAGAAGGCACTTAGGCCTTCATACCAAGCACGAGGTGCCTGTTTGAGTCCATAGAGTGCTTTCTTAAGCTTCAAGACGTGATCAGGTTTTTAAAAATCTTTAAAGCCAGGGGGTTGTTTCACAAAAACTTCTTCTTTTAGAAATCCATTCAAAAATGCACTTTTCACATCCATTTGAAATAATTTAAAATTATTAAAACATGCAAATGCACAAAACTTGCGGATAGCTTCTAGTCTAGCAACATGAGAATATGTCTCATCATAATCAATACCTTCTTCTTGATTATAACCTTGTGTCACTAGACGTGCTTTATTGCGTAGAACTTGTCCATCTTCACTTAGTTTATTTTGGAACACTCATTTGGTACTAATTATCGATTGACCAATAGGTTTAGGAACGAGTTTTCAAACTTGGTTTCTCTCAAATTGATTAAGTTCCTTTTGCATGACATTAATCCAAAACTCATCATTAAAGGCATCTTCTATATTCTTAGGTTCTATTTGAGAAATGAAAGTTACATTTACTGCTATTTCAGAATCTCTAAGAGAGGAGCGTGTACTTACACCTTTTGATACATCACCTATAATGAGTGTCTCTGGATGATCTGGTAAAAACTTCAATGATTCAAATTTATGAGTCAGATCTTCCATGGGACTCTTATCGATTTTTGCTTGTATACCTTCATCATCACTGTCGCTAGATCTGTGACTATTGAGCTCATCAAAAGTAACGTTAATAGATTCTTCAATAATCATAGACCTTTTATTGAAAATTCTATATTCCTTACTCTTAGCAGCATATCCGAGAAATATCCCTTCATCTGCTTTAGAGTCGAACTTACCCAAGTTGTCCTTGGTGTTCTGGATAAAACAGCGACATCTAAAAATTTTGAAAAAAGAAATGTTTGGAATCCTTCCAAACCAAAGTTCATAAGGTATTTTCTTCGAGATGGGTCGAATTAACACCCTATTTAAAACATGACAGACTGTGCTAACAGCTTCTGCCCAAAAATATTTAGAAAGATTATGCTGATTCAGCATGACTATAGCCATCTCACTTAGAGTATGGTTCTTCCGCTCCACAACACCATTCTGTTGAGGAGTTCTAGGACAAGAAAATTCGTGGAAGTACCCACTATCATCACAAAACTTTCTGAAATCAGTATTTACGAATTCGCCACCATGATCACTTCGGATACGAGTAATCATAAAGCCTTTTTCTTTTTGTACCTTTTTACAAAATAACTAAAATTTAAAAATAGCATCACTTTTGCTTGATAAAAAGTAAACCCAAGTAAAATGAGAGAAATCATCAACAATAACAAAAGCGTAAAGCTTACCGCCAAGACTAGCGACTCTACTAGGACCAAATAAATCCATATGTATCAACTACAAAGGTCTAGAAGTACTTACAGCGTTGATGGATTTAAATGTAGACTTATGTGCTTTGTTCTTTTCACAGTCAGCACATACCATATCTCTCTTGAATAGAATCTCGGGGAGTCCTTTTACCAGCTTCTTAGTGCTCAGTCGTGAGATAGTGTCCATATTTGCATGTCCTAGTCTCATATGCCATAGCCAGCTTTCATCTAGATTAGCTACTAGGCGTCTTCTTGCATTATTAGTACTCTCCAGAAAGAAAGCATAAATATTGTCTTCTCTAATCCCTTTATATACGGGATTACCAGATGACATATCATATATGGTACATTTTTCTTTTACAAAGTTGATACCATAACCATTATCAGCCAAATGACTTATGCTTAGTAGGTTATGTTTCAATTTTGTAACTAGAAAAACGTCTTTTATTACAGGATAAGGAGATATACTTACAGTACCATTGCCAATGATATCACCTCTCAGATTATTTTCGAATGAGACGTATCATTTTTTCTTTATCGATAGCGTCACGAACAAAGATGCATCACCAGTCATGTACCGTGAACATCCGCTATCGAGGATCCACTTGCTTTTAGCATGAGAGGGATGAGGGTCCACCTATAAAATAAGTAGATGAATCCTTTGGTACCCATTTACTGAAGGGTCCATATTGATTAGTCTTAGGTCTCCAAAATAAAGTACAATTGTCAACAAGTTTTCTTGCTAAACAATACTGTGATATGTGTCCATGAGTACCACAATTTGTGCAAGTGAGTTTAGAAACAGTGGTAGTTGAAACTGCGTTGACATGCCTAGTTGGTTTCTTTAAAAACCTACAAGTGAAAGCATGGTGATAATCGTATTTCTTTCGTGCTTTTTGAGTTTTAGTCCTCTTAGGTGTATGCTTAGCATTAGGACTAAACTTAGGCTGTGTCACAGGTATTGCCTATTTGCCTAACTTAATTTCTAACTTTTTAGAAACCGTAAAAGACTCTTCATAGTTAGCAGTCATGTCTGAGAGTCTTTGTTCTGTGACTAAGTGCTTCTTTTTCTCTATGTCATATAACTAGGGGTGAGCAAATATCGGTATTGAAACCGAAACCGACCCGAACCGACCCGAATTAACAATTCGGGTCGGTTTTGAAATTATCGGGTCGGAGTTCGGTTTAAACTTTTGGAAATTTTGGTTTTCGGGTTCGATTTTCGGATTTGGGTATCGGTTGTGGACCCGAACTGAAAACCGAAACTCTTTTATAATACAATTACAAATATACCCATCCCTTCATATATATACAAATAAACCTTACCTATTCTCTCTCCTCTCTTTTTCTCATCCGCCGCTTAGCGGCTGAGCCCCTCTCTCTCTCTCTCTCTCTCTCTCTCTCTCTCTTTCTCTCTCTTTCCAGGTTCTTCAGCGGCTCAACCCTCTCTCTCTCTAGATCCGACTTTCTCCACTCTCCTCTCTTCAGATCGCTCTCCTTCTCACACTTCTCTGGCTCTCTCTCTCTCTCTCTCCAGACCCCTCCCTTTCTCCCTTTTTGTGCTCTTTCTCTCTAGATCTAACAATCCGACGTTCTCGACTCAACTCATGAGGTTAGAACACTAAATCCTAACACTTCTAAGTTCTAATCTTTATTTCATTTTAGTTTTCAATTTTTTCTATTAACTAACCAATTTTCTTCTTGCAGGACTTTGGTTCCTCGTCTCGATTTAATTTTATTTATTGTAAGTACTTCTAATATTTTTATTGTTTTTTTGGAGAATTATTGAAGTTCAAATGTGTAGATCCTTTATTAAAATTAATTATTGTTATCATTTACAATAATATTAAAATTATTTCGTTAATGTTTATCAATCCTTCTTTATTTTTATTTTTTTTTACAAATTGTATCAGCTGCTATTAGAGTCTTTGTCAATTTTCATTGTCCAATATGTATTTGTGGATATATTTATACATACTCTATTACATATTTATACATGTTTGATACTGGTTGTAATATTATTTATGTCTATTTATACATGTTTCATGTTTGTGGTTATATCATGCATATAACTGGTGTTTGTATATTATGTTAGTGGTGTTTGTATATGTGTTGGAACTTGATGTTTGTATATTTATTGTTTTCTATGTTTAATTTCAGTGGCAGTTTTATGTAGATGCCAATGGCAATTTTATATGCTTGTATATTCTAATCTGATGTAATGTTAATGGTGTTTTTTCAAAATTTTTTATTATACTGCTTGTATATTTGCTAGGTTTATTCAAAATGTGTTGAACTGTTGTTTTACTGTCCTCTTTTGTGCAGGACAATTGAAAGTTGTAAATGGGCTATCAAAAAGGATTCAGATTCATCTAGTTAGGTCATTTGGTCTGGTGGCAGGACAATTGAAAGTTATAAATAAGTGTTACCTGTTGAATCAAAAAAAAATTATGTATTTTTTGTTTATAATATTTGCAATTGTTGTAGGATGTATGTTTGTATATTTGTTGGAACTGGATGTTTATTATTTTTCTAACTGGTATGTTTGTATGTTAAAAATTTTGGTCAGTACATGTGCACTGGTGTGCTGGTTGTTTGTTGTTTGTATGGGCCAGTTTGTAACTATATTTGTTGTTTAATATTAAAATTATCGTAAGAATCTAGTGTTGGTATGTTAAAAAAATTACTGTTATTTTTTTGATTTAAAATTTTTAGAAGGCCTGGCCCATTTGGGCCCATGAACCGAACCAACCGAAAATCGAACCGGTTTAATTTGGTTCGGTTCGGTTCGATTATTTTGAATTCGGTTCAGTTTTCGGTTTTGAAAAAATCGGTTTTCGATTTTTTCGGTTGTCGTATAATCGGTTCGGTTTGGACCGAACCGAACTGATGCTCACCCCTACATATAACTCTTATATTTTGACATAGTCTCTTTCTTTCTTATCAATTTTAAGGATAGCCTCATGATAGTCTACTTTGAGTTTGGCTATCTCTTCCGTGTTACCGGTAGTAGACGTCTCTTTAATGTCTTCAATAAGACTGGACAGTCTAGCTATCTCGGTTGTGTATGCCTTAATCTCTTTTCGAGATTGCTTATACTTGTCAAGCACATTTCTGTGTTCTTCAAGTAGTTCGCTAAAGGCATTTTCTAATTCATCGAAAGTAAAGTCGTCATACAAAGGTTTTGAGGATACCTTATCAAAAGCCATAAGACAGACATTGGCATTTCCGCAGGGTCTGTCTTCTTCCTTTGTATCACTGGCATCACTTTCATGCCAGATACTTGTGTTAGCATACTTTCAACTGGTTGTTGCTTTTCTGTTTGATCTTGAGCTATCGTATGGACTGCTTTTCTTCGAAGTTGGACAGTCCTTCTTCATGTGCCCTGATTTCTTGCATTCAAAGCATATTATTTTATCTTCATTGCTTTCTTGGATATCTCTTTTCCTTCTGTTTGATTTCTCAAAATTTAGGAATTTTTTGAAGTTTTTCACTAGTAGGGCTTGTTCATCACCACTTGATGATTCTTCCTCAGAATTATTGCATGTAGATTTTCTGGCTTGAGCTTTTAAAGCGATAGACTTTTCTTTTGGAGTTGCTTCTTCAAACTCTTGCAGATCAAGCTCATGGGTCATGAGCTTGCCCATCAGTATTTCTAGAGACATGGTGGTGAGATTGTTTTCTTCAATGATTGCTGTTGCCTTTGGGTTCTACTTCTTGGTTAGAGCCCGTAGCACTTTTCTGATCTTCTCATGATTACTGTAATCCTTACCAAGAGATTGCAAAGGATTAGTAATATCAAGGAAACGTGTGAACATCTGTATAATTGACTCACCGGATTTTATATTAAAAGATTCATACCCCTGTATTAGTCTACTGATTTTAGATTCCTTCACTTGGGAAGTACCTTCATGAGTTACCTCAAGAAGTTTCCAAATCTCGTGAGACGCCTTACAGGTTGAAACTTTGTTGAATTTCGTTTTGTCAATTGCACAGAACAGTGCATTGATGGCACGAGCATCTAGACTAGCCTTTACTTATTCAGCCTCTGTATATTTATCATGAGGCTTGTCTACAAGCAGACCATCAACTACTGTAGGTGCCAGTTTCTTATAACCGTCAACAAATATAGACCAAAGATCAAAATTAAGAGACTTTAAAAAGAAAGTCATCCGTGTTTTCCAATAGGTATAATTAGTACCATCAAATAGTGGTGGTCTATTTTTGGATTGCCCTTCACTGTTGAATATAAATTTCACGGCTGCCATATATACTCTCTAAGGTTTGTTATATTAGAATATAACCTACTCTGATACCAATTATAGGACCATTGAGCATCTCTAGAGGGGGAGGGGGGTGAATAGAGTGAGTACGAGTATAGCAGAAAATAATCACCAATTTTAAAATTATAAACAGATAACCATGGCAGTAAATAAGATACAGTAAATAAATATAGCAAGAGATGGAGAGATCAAACTCAGTGACACAGCGATGTATACTGGTATCCCTCTGAGAGAACTAATCTAGTCTCGAGTACTCTTGCTCGATGTTAATCCAATAAGGCACAAGCTAATTGAGAGCTTGCAGTCTCTTACAACACCGTGCTTGGTGACAAGTGCACGACCAACTTCACAACACCGTGGTGACGAGCGCACGACCGACTCCACAACAGAGATAATTTCTGTACTTTGAACAACCTCTTTACAACTCTTGAGAACCAAAAGACTCTATATCGAAATAGATATTATTGGTTTTTGGCTAAGAGGAGTGTAGGTGTGATATGAAAACTTTTGATCGGATGAAAACACTTATTGAAGAGAAGAGAAGATAAAATTGATTGAGTGATTTAGAATGAGAAATTCTCTTCTATTTATAGGTATTTTCTGGGACCGAACTCGGGCAGAGTTCTGGCAGAGTTCTCATGCAAAGATTTTGCATATGAACGTTGCATGCAGATTTGGAGGCAACAAATATTTAAATTTAAACTGACCGAACTCGGTCAGATTTCGGACCGAACTCGGGCCAAACTCGGCTTGAGTTCTGTCTAGGTAAAAATGTTAAACATTTGTAAAATATTATTGCAGAATGGAATTGAACTTTTTGGTAGATGGAATATGGATAGGTAGGCTGTATAGAAAAGTGGACTATGATTAACCTAAGCCAGTATTACCCAGTCGATCGTAAAATTTATATCCTAGACTCAATAAAGATAAAATACATAATAAATTGTAAAATGACTCAGACTAGATTCCAATGAAAGTAAGCTTCAGACTGATGATTTACGTGCTTGATGATGTAGTAGTAATTGTTGATATTGATTTCACAAGGCCTGAAATGATTAGCAGCAGTTCGTATATTTTGTGTATTGATTTAAGTTTATGTCGATTATTAAAATCGGGTGTGACCATGGAATGGGCCAACACAGGTATCTTGAGATGGGGTTCACCATTATTTGAATTTATTTGACTATTATTTTTTGTTATTATTTAGAGCATTTTTGTTTTTTTTTTTCTGTTGTCTTTACAGTTAATATTGCTAAAATATCTGCCAATGTGAATTTAATTTCCATATTTAATAGGACAAACTTTAGGCAAAAAGGGACAAAATATATAAGTTGCTAATCGTTCAGAACAAAATAAACAATAATATAAAACTAAAGGTAGTTTCTTTTGTGACAAATCGGAATACATAAAGAAGAAATGTACAAATTCCACACATGATATATAAGGAAAAATATTTTTCTAAATTTGGTCTGTTCTGAGATTAATTTAGCTTTAATACCAAGAAACTCATGATGGTTAGATTCTGGTGCGACTACCCACATTAGTGTTCTAGACAAGGTTGTCTGAGCTACCGAAAGCCAATTGATGGTGAAAGATACATCTATGTGGGTGACTACAATTCGGTAGAAATAGAAGCAATAGGACATTTTAGGTTATTATTAGGAACCGACTATTATTTGGATTTGATAGACACTTTTATTGTACCGTCTTATAGACGAAATTCAGTTTTAGTTCCCTTATTGAACAAATATAGTTTTCATTATTCATTTGGAAACAATAAGTTTGGTCTATCTTTAAATTCAAATAATATTGGTAACGGTTCCCTTAAGGTTTATGATAACCTATATTCAGTTAAAACTATATATTGCATCTTACAATAAAATCTTGCAAGTGGAGTCATGTGGTACTAAATGCAAAATTAACAATAATAAAAATTTAGCCCCATTATGGCACAAGCGATTAGGTCACATCTCTAGAAATAGAGTTGGACAACTTGTGTCTGATGGAATTTTGGAATCCTTTGACTTCATACACTTTAATGTCTATATTGATTGTGTAAAGGGAAGACAGACAAAAATTGTAAGCAACTACTTTATTGGCTATGCTGACGATCAAGGGGTTAATTAAATTTTACGATTCCACACAAATAAAATTTTTGAGACGAGAACTACAATATTTTTTGAGGATGTTGAGTTTGGAGAAGAAATAAAGATATGGACATTATATTTGAGGAGAAATCGATTTCGATTCCTACTATTACTTTTGACGATTTGCAGGATTCTGTACCTGTCATTGATCAAGAAGTAAATTTTGGAACCTCAATAAGACAATATCGAATTACTTCTACAAGTCGATGTTGAGCTACCTCAACAAGACAATGTAGTGGCACCCCATTAAAGATAAGATAATTATTCCTGACGAACAAACTCAACAACCTCAAGAACCGGTAATGTTAAGATTGCCCACCAGAGAAAGAAGAAATGTAATTTTGGATGATTTTTTCATATTTCTCCAGGAACATGAGGAAGACTGTGGAATATTGGAAGGTGAACCAATCAACTTCCATCAGGCCATGGAAAGTTCCAATTCTCAAGTGGATTGATACAATAAATAAGGAGTATAAGTCTATGAAAGACAATAAAGTTCGGGAACTTGTCCTATTACCAAACGGTACGAAGCCCATTGGTTGCAAATGGAATTTTAAAACCAAGAAGGATTCGAAGGATAATGTGGAGAGGTATAAAGTACGTCTTGTAGCTAGTGGCTTTACTCAAAAGTTAGGGATTGATTTAAAGTGACTTTCTCTCCAGTTTCTTCGAAAAATACTTTTAAAACATTCATAGCACTTGTTGCACATTTTGATCTTGAGTTACATCAAATGGATGTCAAAATGGCGTTTCTCAATGGTAACACTGACGAAATAATTATATGGCGCAACCAAAAAACTGTGTCAGAAGATCCAAAGAATATGGTTTGCAAACTGACAAAATCTATTTATGGACTCAAGTAGGCTTCTCGTCAAAGGTACTTAAAGTTTTACCAGTTATTATCTTGTTTGGTTTTTGAGGTAAACACTATTAAAGATTGTGTGTATCACAAGTTCAATGGGAGTAAACATAATTTTTGGTTATGTAGGTTGATGACATAATGATTGCCAAAAATGATATAGGTATGTTGCATGACACTAAAAATTTCTACCGAATCACTTCCAGAAGAAATATCATGGTGACGTCTCTTTTGTATTAGGAATCCAGATACACCGAGATCGTTCTCGACTTATTCTTGGATTATCACAAACGAGCTATATCAATAAAGTGCTTAAAAGATTTGGCATGCATGAATGCAAAGAAGGCGACACTCCTTTCGCTAAAAGAGAGAAGTTCAGTCTCAATCAAGTGCCCTAAGATTATCCTTAAAATTAAAAAAATGCAATAGATTTTTCGTTCATGATCAGTTGTAGGGAGTCTAATATATGCTTAAGTATGTATGCGTCAGGATATTGCATACATAGTTGGGATGTTAGGCAGATATTTAAGAAAATATGGGATAGATCATTGGATAACAGCCAAGCTACTTAAGTAATTAATAGAGAACAAGGAATTATATGCTCTTTATAGGAGATCAGATAATTTTTTAGATCATAAGGTATTCCGACTTTGATTTTGCTGGATGCTAACATAGGTAGTGGATTTGTCTCCATCCAGTAACTTGTACAATGAAAATTCATATTTGATTTTATAATATCTTTATTCTATTATTTTGTGCATGAAATTTAGTGAGCCATGATTATATTGCTTTTATAGCTTATGTATATTTATTATATGGCTGACATGTTACGTACCTAGTCCTACATACTTTGGGACTGGGACATTACAACTCATTCTTGGGTCTGTACTAGATATTTCTTTACTTATTTTTGTGGATGAGATATAGAACTACCTATTTGTTTTAGAAACCTATTTATAGCTTTTGTACTTACTTTTATTTCAACTTTATTATTTATATTTATATCTCTATTTGTTTTGTCGCCAAAATGCCGACATGGCAAATTTTGCCATGTTAGCATCTTTGTAGCTAAACGTCGCTACCTATGTCGTAAAGTACTGGACAATCGATGACGTTCAGCAACGACAGCTAACGTAGCGGATTAGCAACACCGTGTCGCTAAACGTCGTTATATACAAGAATAGAGGTGATGTGGTTTCGTCGCTATAAAACGTCGCTACAGCGACGACCAGCGACTTTTTTTTTGGGTTAGAGACCATGGAATACACGACAACAAAAATCCGTCGCTAATCTAGATTAGTGACATATTTTAACATTTTAGCGACGATTTCGGTCGTCGCTAAAATGAATTATTTTGGTAGTGGACACCAATGTCAATTGACATGCAATAATCATTAAATGTTTTAGATGTAACTTCACCGACATTATCAAGATAAATAGTCTTGATGAAATAATCAGGGAATTGAGCCCGTAATCTTATAATCTGAGCAAGAATTGGCAAAAGCAATCATTTATGTTGATAATAGACTTACATTGACCATCTAGATGATGCATTTAACAAGACCATGAAGTAATAAAATGGTCCAGAAGGTGAGTCAATATATAGGTCCACAAATATCCTATTGTATTTTTTGTAAAAACATAGGGGACGCAAGATAAACTTTCATTGGAGATGGTCTTATAATTAATTTCCCTTGTGAGCAAGCAATATACACACAATCATGAGGTAAAAGAATCTTCTGGTTCTTTAAAGGATGCCCATATGAGTTTCTAACTATTCGACTCATCATACTCGATCCTGGGTGGCCAAGTCGATCATGCCAAAGCATAAAAAGGTTTAGATCATTGAACTTCTGGGTTATCATTGTATTTTGATTCTATGGTACTTATGTTCGCATAATATAATCCTGAAGAGAAAACATGGAGTTTTTCTTTCACATGCGTTTGGCATGAATCATTAGATGTAATACATAGATATTTCATATTCCCCTCATTCATAGTCTCGATATGAAAACCATTAAGACATATGTCATTTAAACTCAGCAAATTTCTTTTTGACTTGCTAGAATACAAAGCCTCTTTTACCAAAATATTTGTTTCACCCGACAATATAATGTTCGCTCTTCCAGAGCCCTCTATTAGTTTTGTAGTGCCACAAATAATACTAACATTTGCTTTTGCCAATTTTAAGTTTGAGAAGTATTATCGATTTTGAAGAATTGTGCGTGTTGTTCCACTATCAACTAGACATACACTACAAGAAAATGCATACTCAGCGACATAAGCAGTATATAGCAGAAAGTTAGATTTGTGTCGCCATAGCGTTTCTGTGACATATCAGGCTATGTCGCATACATGTCGTCGTACCCTTGTCTAGGAAAGTCTTTGGCGACATGAAATAACATGTCGCAAAATGTAAGCACTTTTGACGACATATGATACTTATGATTTAAAAATAACTTTTGGCGACATGTGTCTTCTATGTCGCAGAAAGTTGATACTTTGGCAACATAACACATGCCGCCAAATATCTAGTTATGTATTTTTTATATTTCAAAAATACTTCCTGCTACACAATTTGATGTCGCGAAAGCTAATGTAGCCAAATATAAATACACTTCCTGCTACATAATTTTATGTCGCAAAAACTAATTTATATTTTCTATATTATTTATATTTATTTATAGTTTGCATATATTTTCCAACATAAATGTAAAAATCTTATTTCTAAAATAACACACAAACATTGAAATTTTTATTCAAAGAACTTGAGAACAAAGAACAAGTTACCATGAACACAACATAATATCCAATACAATGTCTTCAAACATCTCTTCATAAAATAATCCAATAATATAATATTTTAACAACATCAAGTAGCCATTCAAAAAAATATGTATTGTATTCCACAAACATATTGTATTCCAGCTTAGACAACTATAGTATAAACTAAAACACATGAATTGAATGTCTTCAAAAAAATAGCCTACAATATATCTCATGATATGAATGTCTTCCCCCAAATTTGGATAACAACTAAACCCCTGACCCCACTGTCCTCTTCATCAATTAGATCCAGCTTCTCTATGTTCTCCTGAGATGAATAGGGAAGGTCTCCATGGAATGTGATGAAACTGGTGCCTATTAAAAAGAACAAACACACGGGTTAAAATAATAGACACGAGCAGATGTTGCACAGAAGAGAAAAAAACTTTACTAAACAAAAATAGCCCCAAGTAAATGCTTTAAACATATATGATTGACAATATGAATATACATAATGGTCACTAATTTTACTGAGGCATGGGCCTTATGGAGCTGAATTCTGGGGGAAATGGAAAGAAAGCTTGACCACAAGCCAAGAAATTAACCATAGAACCCAAAAAAGATGAATTCATGTGTTATAATTGTATCCATGTCATACATGTATCCTAAGTTTTCTAAAAATTATCATGATACATATTTGTATTGTGTCTGTATCGGGATGTTGTGTCATGTATCTATGCAACACATAAAGCCCAGGTGAAAGACCTTACCCTCATATTGGTATCATTACTCTTGTCAGAGATTCCATAATCCTTAGCAACTTGAGATGCCGATATTTTCATCAAAACAAGTGTCGAACAATAATTCATCTTTCCTACAAGTTTTCTCTTCTATTTGATGACTATTTGGAAGGACAATGGTTTGATCATGGTCATGTAGATGTGCTTGATCTTCGGTAGACAAATCACTTAAATCAAATTGAAGTAATAGATTCTCGTACAACACTATTTCTAATTCAAGTCCCTAGATCTCTGTTTCACTAATATAGTCTGAATATTCCCCACACATTATTTTGATACTGCATATCTTGCTAAAAACATAGCTAATTCATATTATAATACATTTAAACCCTACATCTAGAAAATTGTTGACTAATACACATACCTTCCTTTGTAATTTGATCCACTGCACATACTCTCACAACTGCTTTGGTACCATCATGGAAACCAACCATCACAATCAACAGAAACCATTTTTTTCATAGCTGCTGAAAGTTTACCCAATGGTACAACCATCCACCCTTGAGGCACCATTCCAACAAAACATAATTAATGTCATAAATATAGCATATTTTGTTAGAAATGATTGTGCATATTGATTCATGAGATAAAGAATAAAGTAAATGCAGAAGCGTACCTGAATCAGTTGATTGGCTTAATGGATCTTAAAGCAGACGTCTCTTTATGGGTTCGATCTTTCAACTTGCTACGACCCTTAATAACAAAGATAAAATCTTTGTTCCTCTCTCTGTTGATGGGGATGCAGAAGAGAATAGAGAAAACCCTCTTTTTTGTGACCGTATGAGTTGGAGACCATAAACCTAATGAATATAAATATATATGTGTGTGTGTGTGTGTGTGTGTGTGTGTTTTGATATTTCTAATTTGTCCCCTCATCAAATTAGATTTATCTCTGGTATCTACACATTATTTCCATGACAATTACACCCCTAAGCCAATTTTCCAAATAGATTACTTTAATTTGGTTTAATTATTTAGATAGCCCAATACAATTAATTTTAGATGTGCGGCCCCTATTATTAAATAATTCCAACAATCTTCTACTGGGCTACATATGTAACCTTATAATTGTGTTAACCTTAGTGAGCTCATAAATTGCTATCATAATCATTATGGTATATCCGGACAATCTCGTCCATTAATCATATCAATATAGGATCAAAGCGGCTTTCGTCACATTTAGCGTAACTAAACCATCAATGGTCACATATACCAGTATAGTTAAACGACATAGATCAATCAGATGCGTAGCATGGAAATTACACGCTATGTGATTAACAAATGTCTATTTCCAACTGGTCCTCTAGTTAAACGATATAGATCAATCATGGATGCGTAGCATGGAAATTATACGCTATGTGACTAACACATGTCTATTTCCAACTAGTCCTCCTTAACTTTAGCGAGATCAATACTTTAACATAATAAAAATAGAATGAAATGAATTTTCCATATACTGATCAGATAAATATCCAAAATACTTTAATACATAAATGTGTCCAAAGCCAAATAGCACCCAAATACATAAAATACAAACTCTCACTATATTGCCATATATTTAATTAAGATAACATCCATTTGAGCAGTATGCTCATGAAAGACCTTGGGTGACAATACTTTTGTGAGGATCCGCTAACATGAAGTTTGTCCTAATATGCTATATGAACACTTTAACCATTCTAAATTCTTTTCTTCACAAGTAGAAACTTTATGTCAAAATTCTTTGACTTATACAAGTTCATGTTGTCATTGGAATACAGTACTTCTGATTTATTGTCATACTATAATTTGAGTGGTCTTTTAACACCCTCCTGCAGGCGCAGCCTTTTGACAAAATTTTGCAACTATATTCCCTGAATAGATGTCTCATAGCATGCTATAAACCTTGTTGTCATGGTGAAAGAAATTATGAGTGCCCGTTTGACACTCATCCAAAATATATCTCCACTAGTCGACAGGTAAACATAACCTGATGTGGATCTCCTGTCGTTGTCGCTAAGTTAATTCATGATGCGATCTATGACCAGAAGGCTCATCAATGCTCCAGAAAACCGATCTAAGCTTGGATCATACATGAGTAGTGGACTGCGATGAAGGCTAGATTTGACAATCCAAGGTATAAGGAAAGGTCGGAGAAGGCGAATGCGGCTAGGACGAGTGTAGGAAAGTTGTGTGGTGGCTCGATTCCCATGACAGAACATTTTTATCGTCTGGTATGCATTTTATTAAATATTATATTATTTTAATAAAAGTAAAAAAAATTTAATTTTAATAACAAATTATTATTAAAAGCTACAAAGGGGTGAGGATGTCAACATGGTGATCGTCTTCCTGGCCATCCATCGGAAGGACGAAAAGCTCATCGATGATATGGTCACGCAGAGCTACATAAGTATTACTTTATGTTTTGTTAACTTTAATATAACTTAGAAAATATGCAAATAGATATCTATATAGTTATTAATTAGTACCTTATACATTAGCAACTATGACGATTGGATAGTAAATTTTAAGCTTATCAAGATGCATTTTTTTCCTATGATGAATATCTTAGGCTACGTGAGCGGACGAGTGCTAGTACACCTGCAGAGTGGGGCTGGTAATTCCTCGCAGCCCTCTTCAGCTTAGTCGTCGGACGAGCTCTAAATGACCGCCATTTGTGGTTTTCAGAGGGGTACGTACTACGGTACGAGATCCTACGTATCACGCCTAATCCCGCTAGGGTCGTTCGTCCTCGCTTTGATCCCTGCGGGATTGTTCGTCCACGCTAAGGCGTGATGCCGTGCAAGCTTAAGTTGCACTTGCATAAGGCCAGTACCTGTACAAAACAACTAGACAAAGCAAAACACATGCACACAACATATTTAATTGCAGAAAACCAAGTATTGGACACAGATAATTGAAAAGAAAATACTTCTTTTATTCATAACATGATAGGATTACAAAGTACAAAGTTTGTGACTCAAATGCCATAATTTGATTACATATCTCTTTGAAACTCTTTTCAAAATAGCCCCAGTACCCATACATAATATATATTTATTACATGCTTGAAAAGTAAAGACCCCTTCAAAGGAAAAGAAACTTGCGACCTGATTGGAAATGGAAAAGTGGCTTCGAAGCAATCCACGAGCTCTACTGGGCTGAACGAGATTTAGTACCTTAACTGAAATCCCTCTGTCTCCTTATTTTCTGAAAAAGATGCCCACAACGTGGGTCAGCACACATCATGTACTGGCGAGCGACTTTTGGCCGAACTCGCAAATATCTGCACTAAGTTAACATATGGAGCTAACATTTTACTAGTGATATTTCTACTTGTCTAGGTTTTTTTAACAATTCATAAGAAGCATAAACAGTAGAAATCATTTGCATAATCTTACCCATCATCGACATTCATCCCTGCACAAGACATGTTAGCACAGTTTGTATAACAAATAACTTATGTATCGTTCTTGCAGATATTGAAGTTCATCATTAGGGTCATGCATGTGGCCTATCTACATAATGGTCCATGGGGTCATTTCTTGTGATTAGCCGCTGTGACTTTTCTGTTCAGCTCGTCGCTAAGGACTCAATACCCCCTGATCGCAAGGTCTCTTTTACCTCAGGGTGCCCTAATCTCTCCTAGGTCGGGTGGTTTGAGGCGCCCCAAGAATCCACCCGAGAGACGATACCTTGTATGCTAGTTGTTCGAGACCAATGCATTATCTATCCTTTCTATTAGATGTATCAGATTTGTATACGGGTCATGACGCGTTCATTTCACGACTTAGCAGATATGTGACACGTTCATTTCGTGGCTTCTTATTCATCTCAACATGTACAAGTTGTCTGTCCATGTCTACATTTTTATAGAATACTAGCAACAGAGCAGATGATCATTCATATAAAATAGATGTTTAGCCGCATATAATAAAACATTCGATTCAATTTATTTATCTTCTCTTATCTTTTGTTATTGAGGTATCGTTGATCAAAGGGATGAGACAACAGAGTGGACTAGAGATCATTTTTATTATGGCGTACAGATAAATGTTTCCCCGGTTGAAGCAACTCAGAGATTGAATCTTATTCGAAAGAAGGAGGGACTTCACACAATGAGCACCCACTGCCTATACGTCCTCCTACATTGGCACCAGCATCTGATTAGCATACTTCGGTCTCTTCCTCTCCAGATTCAGAATGAATACAAAATGCGATGAAAGCGAACAATAAAAATCAATCATCAAAAACCAACACAAAAATGCATTCATCAAAACCAAGCAGCGAAAGAAAGCATTCAACAAAACCCTTGGATTTATTTTAATAAAAGCCGATCCATCAATTGGAAAGGTTCATTGCATTCCATCCTTGATCAATCGATACCGACAAATGTTTCCCCAAATACTAAGTTCAAGACTGAGTCAGTAAGCCATGGATATTACATAGTGGACCGCAAGAAGCGGAACACTACATAATAACCCACTGAGAAAAAGTTTTGTCCTCAAAACATAAGAAACAAGCTCACCTCTACCAGTACTGCATTCAGAATCGAGTAAGGTGGATAGATTGAAGATATGAGCATTAGTCCGCAGCTACTGATTGTGCGGATTGTCCCGAAGCGGCGGTGGGTCTCTCAGCGTCCCATGCTCTTCAGTATCATTTCGGTTTCTTTTCGAACAGTTCCTAAGAACGTGGCCTTGTCGACCACAATCGAAGCAAGCCTTGTTAGCGGAACGACACTCCTCTTTAGTGTGCCCCCGTATGCCGCAGTGCCCGTATTATACTCCCTTTGCGTAGTGACAGTCATCTTTCACATGCCCCTTCGACCGCAGTAGGTACATACCGTTTTATTTTGGAATTCCCTATCGACCTTTCTTTCACCATCAAAATATCTCTTCCCGGAGTGATTGCGCCCAGTCGGAGCTTTTATTGGTGCACTCTTCATCTTAAATTGCTCCACCTGAACTGCCGCCTCGAAGGCCTTGTTATATGAATCACACTCCCGGTTTAGAAACTCACCTGAATGTGATCGTTCATGCCTTGAATGAACCGATTCATACGAACATCCTAATTTGGAATCATTACACTAGCAAACATTGCCAGCTTATAAATTCAGATTCATATCCTCTACGGACATGCTACCCTACTTTAGTGCCATGAATTTGTTCTCCATCTTTTGACGGATGGCAGGAGGCAGATATTGTTCCAGGAACGCCTTCTTGAACGAGGCCCAAGAAATCTTTCCACCCCTAGCGGTCACAAACAGTGCTGGCCTTTTCTTTTTCCACCAATCTTTGGCCCGCAGCCGTAGTAGTAAAGCAGCACAAACTACCTTCTTACTACTCGGAACTCCTACGAATATGAACAGACTCTCCATTTTATCGATCCAGTCCGCCACCTTATCTGGGGATGTCCTGCTCTCAAATTCTAGAGGTCTCACATCCAAGAAGTCCTTTGGTTTAAAGAAAGAGTGCCTATGTGCCGGTTGAGGCTTGTCACCATCCACGGGCTCAATCTCGGTGTTTCCGTCGGTTTGGTTGCTGCGGTGGTATCTCGATTTTCCGCTAGCGAAGTTATGAGTTGGGTCAAGGCATCCATTTGTTTCTGTTGAGCCTCCATTTGGGCCTGTTGTATTTGGCTACACTCCTCGATATTCTATGCTCCACGATATTCTGTCTCTGTAGTTCCATCATGGTCATAATCCGCTCTATCGGATCGGTCGAGCTAAATGGTCGAGGAGGAGCCATTTCTCTTCAAAAGAATATAACTTCTGTCAGTCTCATAAAATATTATGGACTTTTCATAACTCAAAATCGAGACCTTTTTGAAAGCCATCAAAATACTTTATATACTTTTTGAAAACGATATTTAGAAGAGGCCAAGGACGTAAAGACATGCTCTGATACCACTCTGTCATGCCCCGATCCCGCTAGGGTTGTTCGTACTCGCTTTGATCCCTGCGGGATTGTTCGTCCTCGCTAAAGCGTGATGCCATACAAGCCTAAGTTGCGCTTGCATAAGGCTAGTACCTGCACAAAACAACTAGATAAAGAAAAAGACACGCACACAACATATTTAATTATAGAAAACCAAATATTGGACACAGAGATTTGATAAGGAAACACTTCTTTTATTCATAATATGCTAGGACTACCAAGTACAAAGTTTGCGACTCAAATGCCATAATTTGATTACATATCTCTCTTTGAAACTCTTTTCAAAATAGCCACAATGCCCATACATCATATCCCTTTGTTACATGCTTGAAAAGTAAAGACACCGTCAAAGGAAAGGAAACTTGCAACTTGACTGAAAATGGAAAAGTGGCTTTGAGGTAATCTACGAGCTCTACTAGGCTGAACGAGCTTTAGTGCCTCAATTGAAATCCCTCTGTCTCCTTGTTTTCTGAAAAGGATGCCCACAACGTGGGTCAGCACACATCACGTACTGGCAAGCGGCTTTTGGCCGAACTCGCAAATTCTGCATTTAGTCAACATATGGAGCTAACATTTTGCTAGTGATCTTTCTACTTGTCTAGGTTCTTTTTAACAATTCATAAGAAGCATGAACAGTAGAAATTATTTGCATAATCTTACCCATCGCCGAAAGTCATCCCTACACAAGACATGTTAGCACAATTTGCATAACAAATAACTTATGTATCGTTCTTGTAGATATTGAAGTTCATCATTAATTAGGGTCATGCATGTGGCCTATCTATATGATGGTCTACACGGTCATTTCCCGTGATTAGCCACTGTGACTCTTGGGTTCAGCTCGTCGCTAAGGACTCAACACTTTTCTGATCGCGAGGTCTCTTTTACCTCAGGGTGCCCTAATCTCTTCTAGGCCGGGTGGTTCGAGGAGCCTCAAGAATCCACCCAACAGACGATACCTTTTATACAAGTTGTCCAAGACCAATGCATTTTCTATCCTTTCTATCAGATGTATCAGATTTGTATACGAGTCATGACGCGTTCATTTCACGTCTTAGCAGATATGTGACACGTTCATTTCGTGCCTTCTTATTCATCTCAACTTGTATAAGTTGTCTGTCCATGTCTAGATTTTTATAGCATACTAGCAACAGAGAAGATGATCATTCATATAAAATAGATGTTTAGCCGCACATGATCAAGCATTCGATTCAATTTATTTATCTTCTCTCATCTTTTGTTATTGAAGTATCGTTGATCAGAGGGACGAGGAAACAGAGTGGACTAGAGATCATTTTTATTTGGGCGTACAGATAAATGTTTGCCCGGTTGAAGCAACTCATAGAGATTGAATCTTATTCGAGAGAAGGAGGGACTTCACGCAACGATTACACACCGCCTATGCGTCCTCCTGTATTAGCACCAACATCTGATTAGCATACTTCAGTCTCTTCCTCTCTAGATTTGGAATAAAAGCGAACTGCGATGAAAGCAAACAATGAAAACCAATCATAAAAAACCAACACGAAAACGCATTCATCAAAACCAAGCAGCGAAAGAAAGCATTCAACAAAACTCTTGGATTCATTTCAATAGTGTTTGCAAAAACAAAAGTATGAACTTTATTTCAACAAACTTTGTAAAGAGATTACAATTTGAATTCTGGGAATGGTACAACTTTAGGAATCCAATCTAGATGACGATTGCTTTATCCCTTGGACGATGTGAACTCTGAAGACGAAGCCTCTGAAGTTGAGAATAACTCTGGAATTGAAGGCAAAAAGCCTCGGAAGTGGAAGGCAAAAGCCTCGGAAGAATGCAGCAGCACTTGGGCAAGAACTCCTGGACTCTCTGAACTTTGAAGTCTGATCTCTCTGATTTCTGATTATTGATCCTTGATCCCCTTGAATGGAGACTTGAAACTCTATTTATAGAGTTCTGAGAAATAACTAACTTTTAGTTATTCTGGACTGCGCATGATGGATTGCGCAGCAATGGACTGCGCAGGCAGTTGCTGGATCATGGGCTAACTGTCTTGGACACATGGCATCATTTGATTGAAATGCGCATGATCATGCACAAACAGTTGCCACGAAATGAGCAATTGATGGCATGAATGCCACGTATAATTTATTATTTGTACTGATAGAACGCGCACATTGAATTGTGCAGGAAATGGATTGTGCCAACTTGAATTGCGCAGGAAATGGATTGCGCCAACATAGATTGCGCCAACATGGATTGTGCTGCCAGCTGTCCTCGAGCGCCGTGCTGCACGATTAAACGAACGGCCGCCTCGATCTCCGTGCTATCAGTTGTCAGAAGATTTGATTTGTGTCAGGTAATGATGGTGATTTGCCACGTCAGCCTGCGCACTTGAAAGTGTGCGCAATCTATCCTGCGCAATCTGATGTCTGCGCAGTTCATCTGAAAGTTGTATTTCTTGATTTTCTGACTTTGTTGATGTGTACAACTTGATTTTTTAGGACCTACAAGATCCCCTTCAAAGTTTTCGAAAGTTGAATTTATTCAAAATTTTGAAATACTTTGAATTTTGAATATGAAACCAATTTGCGCACATAATGAGCTGTCTGCGCAATCTGAGGGTTTAGCCCCCCTTTTTTAGGCGCAATCGAAGGCGGCCGTTTCGATTCTGAAAAACTATAAATAGTTCTTCAATTTATTCAAAATGTTCTTTACTTGCTTCCTTTGTGTTTTTGAGAGAAAACAACTTCTGAGCTCTTTCCTCCTTCCTTCTTCGACAATCCCCATGGCTCTCCGACGATCTTCTGCTGCCGCTAAGGGCAAGGCCCCCGCTGAATCGTCGACTAGGGCTGTGCGTCGAGCTTCGCGCCATAAAACTGCTCATCCAGCGATGACAGGTCGAGAACCTTAATCAAAAACTCTTTTTAGAGTTTTGTTTTCACTGTTCTTTTCATAATCCATCTCTTTTTAGAGATAGGATCATACTGTGCCACCCTTTTTAGGGTTCTGGTTGCACAAATCAGTCCACCCTTCATTTTTATGAAGAACGACTCTCTGTGCAATCAGTTGAATTGTGCTGACAAAAGTCAGCGCAACTTGCTGATTTGCGCGAGTCTGTCAGCGCAAACTGATGTTTATTTGTTTGCACAATCTGATTTTGCGCAATCTGATGTTTGCACAATTTGATTTTTTTGCACAACCTGAATCTTGGATTTTGACTCTGTACTGAAAATTTTTGTTTTCTCTGTCTGATGCAGTTAATACCAGAGAAGACCCAGAATATAAAAACTTCGTGGGAACCCTTTCAGAATCAGAGTATAATGAGGACTTGTCACATGTACATTATCCTCAGTATGATCTGCCGACCTCCCGTCAGGCCATTTTGGTATCCCAGGACAATGAAACACTGCAATGCTTAATGAACGGACAACCTCTGGAAACGGCAGATGCTGTTATACACAAGAAACCATTATTCTTGTTTGGTGAAGCTTTTGAGAAAAGTTCTCAACCAAGACCGAGGATGGAAGAAAGAATTGTTCATCAGACGGATAGATCTTTCTCGATACCAAATATTCCACGCTGCCTCCCATTATCCCGGTATGCTCATGCGAGTTACCCGAGAAAGATGGAATAGAATCTCACTCCGTTCCAAGACGCCCGTCCGGGAAGAATCTTTGTGAAGAAGGGTCCGAATAAGAAAGATATGTTCTATAGTTCTTCTGAAAGGTACAGTATTTTGCTGAGAGGACTGAAACTCGGTTGCATTCCACCGGAGAATTCTTCATTGTTAATGCCCGTCAGGACCCTAATTTTCGCAAATGAATTTGCGAAAGTCGAAGGAAGATATCCGGAGCAAGATATCAGACTAACTGGATTGGTGAATCCAGATTTCAAAAGATGGAGCTGCATAGCCAATTGGATTCTGACCAAGTTTGAAGGCGAATTGCAGCAAATCAACCTGTACCAAGCAATGCATGCCACTGTCTATGGTTTTGCTCCGAACCCTCACATGTTCTTGGCTTTAGCAGAGAGGTATAATTACAGAACAGGGACCTTCATGACTCCCGGCGGAGAAATTGGTTTTGCACTCCATGAGATGAAGTACATCTCTTTTTTGCCAATGGAAGATGCCCTTTACGAAGAATTTGTTCCAACTAATGATGAGTTGGACAAACTCCGGAGGGAAAATGTAGAAATGGTAGCAGTATTCGAGGAACTGCTATGCCATTACAAGATTTGTTCCTTGTTCTATAAGAGTGCCACATCAAACACTTGCTATTCCTCGAAATGGCTACCTTATTTGTTCTTAAACCACATTCAAGAACCAAAGACCAAGGAACATGACAGATGTTATCCTGATTTCTTCAAGCCATTGAGCAACACAGAAGTGATGAAGTTGATGGAAGAAAGTGGTGATTTTGATAAACAGATGAAGGATGACTATCAGTGTCCTCCTTTGAAAATAGGAGATACTCTCGAAAGTTATCTGAGAGTAGGATATAGACCAATGTCGAAGGAAGCCCAGTTAGCAGGGTTTCTGACACATTGGCTTCATCGATTTGTAGTTCCGGGATCCAGTGCAGTAGACCGTTTCCACCGTGGAGTTCTTTTTGCGGCTGTTAGATTAGTCTTTGGCTATAAGATGGATCTTCTGTCAGCCATGACTTGTAAGCTGAATGCTGGTCTTCATCTCTATGTCGACCTGATGCTGAAATCCAAGGGTGAAAAAGAATTTCCTCGGTTGGAATTACCATATACATATCTGTTTGGGTGGTTGCTCCTTCACCATCCCACTTTGATGGACCCTGGCATGGGACCGGTAGATGGCAGCTTTTTACGAAGATACTCCAATGGCAAGTGGAAATTCACTGCTCTAAGAGACTGCAGATATGCTCTAAATTTGAGCAAGGGATGGAACTTTTATTGTACCAAGCCTCCTGCTGGTTACGAACAAATGCGAACAAATATGATTGATTCATAGATGCATCCTCTGAGCCGTGTAGCTTTTGAATGGTTGAAGACAATCCGACCTTCTCACTTGGTATACTGGTTCGAAGATGAATGTTATTTAGAGTCGTATCTTCCCAGTCGATTCGCTCGACAGTTCGGTTATGACCAATTCCATGTGGAGAATGCTATTACATGTCTTCAGGGAAAAGGTTATTTGATAGATGGAGCCCGGGCCTGGGCTTACTATAATGCTCGAGATATGAAATCAACGTTTTCGATGCCTGTAAACAGCAACCATGGTCCTCGGATGCTGTTTACATACTCAGTTTTTTATACATCTTCGAATACCTTTGCCGAGAATTTCAACCTCACAGATAGCTTCGCATCTTCAATAAGATTGAAGAAAGGAGGAGTTATCCTGTCGCTCATAGGAAATGAAGAGGTACATGAGCCAGAAGATGCACCTTTGGAAGCCTCAATGGATGTTATGTTCCCTCAAGAAGTTAATGCGCCACTATGTATCTCTTTGAAAGTGGGCAAATCTTCAGCAAAAAGGAGGAGAAGAGAGGATCCTCCTGCTCCTGCAGCAAAGAAGAAATTGATCTTGGATCACTCTTCTGAAAAGGTCACCACTCGATCTCAGTCTCGGCAGCTGGCCGAGTCAACTCAGCAAGAAGAGGCTACTACACCAACCTCTATCCAGAAACAAGTTGAGACTATAAATATAGAGAGTCCAGATAGGCCACTAAAAAGAAAGAAGTTGGCCCACAGAAGGAACCGAGCTCCATCTTCAATGGTAATGGATGCTGCAGCTGGATTAATCTTGCCATCTTCCACTCCTGTTCTAAAACCTAGGAATAAGACTCCTAGTCCCGAACATAGAGAGGAGGTTGAGCAAAGGACAGATCTTGCTCCGAGAACTGAGGCTGAAGAGCCTAGAGAAAGTACTGTGGAGGAAGTGGAAGAAGAGCAGAATATTGTACACTCTCTTTTACCTGCTACAGAGATTGTTGAACTTCCGCCTACTCCTAGAACCCTTCGCGAAGAGGAAGATTGTGAAGTAATTGCAGCTCTAGAAGGTTGCAGCTACAGCCCTCTGGATGACTATGGTGACCAAGCCGCGACGACCATCGGAAATGCACCAGAAGACGAAGAAGATGAAGAGAGCTCTTCGTCTGAGAACATTGATGACTACATGCAAGATCTTGAAAGAGATGATGAAGTACACACATCTCCGAATGCTGTCAATGATATCTTAAATCCTGAAGAGGATATTGAGGTTCCAGAGAATGTTGCTGATACCTTAAATCCTGAAAAGGATGTTGAGGTTCCAGAAAATGCTGTTGACATCTTAAATCCTGAAAAGGATGTTGAGATAACAGTATTTCCAGAAAAAGCAATAAATGAAGAAACCCCGGAAGAAACTCCCGCCAATGATCCTCAAGGTATAAAATGAGATTAGCAATCTCCTCTTGATTGAATTGATAGCTAACGTCTTTATTTGTATTTCTTGTAGATCATGAGACTCCTCTAGCACCTCCGACGTGCACAGACATAGTGCCTATAATGACGATGGTTATTAGTAGTAGTCATCATTTGTCCTGTGGTTCTGAAGCGGGCAGTAGTCAAGCTGTCATAGCTGAAGCTACTTCTGCTCGGCCAGAGTCTACTCCAGCAGATAATATGCTCGTTGCTGGATCAACCCATGGTAAGATAATTTAAATCTTTAATCTTCTTGAACAATAGCGATCAACATGCAAAATGACAATCTTTACTTTTTACAGAAGAACAACCAGGAGGGGCAACTAGCTCCACTTTGGCTCCTCTGTTCAAAGAACCGGCTATCCATACACAAGAGATTGAACGTCCCACGGCCTCATCATCAACAGGAGTGGCTGCGACTCCCGGTGCTATAGCCACTAATTATCTTGTGATCCAATCTTTTACTAGATGCTTCTTTGAATCTTTGGGGCCTCTAGTAAAAAGAATGATAGAGAAAGAAGGTACCGATTTTTTCATGGTTAGGGGTCCAACCTGTCTCTTGATAAGAGGTATCCGGGAACAGGGTGATGAAGCTTAAGCCACTCTCCTGGATCATATCTTGAATGAATTAGAGATTTCTGTCAAAAGCTATAAAGAGCTCAACCAGGGAGACGTAGAATCTCTAGTACAGGCATAATTCGAGCAACTAGCTCAAGCAGCTGATATTGAAAGGGTTAATATCCAGAATCTTTTAGAAGCCTTCTCTGCAAAATCTGCTGAATATAACTCAAAGCTGGAATCAGTAACCTTAATGGCTACTAGAAAAGAACAGAGAGCTGCTGAGCTAAGAGCAGAGATTGCTCATCTTCAGAAGGAGTTAGAAGATGAAATTGCTGATCATCAACTTGCAACTCAACAATATAATGCTCTGATTCAGGAGAGGGATGAGTACATCGAAGCTCATAATGCTGAGATTACCCGCAGAATGGTGACTATGCCTACTTTTAATAAGGAAACTGGGATGGAGGAGGCCAGAAGGAGGGTGATGTCCACCCGTGAAGAACGGCTGCAGACTCTCAAGCAGCAGATTGACAATCTGATAATACCTCCATCTTAGTGGAACACTTTGTATCTTTGTTTCTTTTGAAGTATGTGTGTTTTTGTAATGTCTTATATTTCAATTACATAAAAGACATTTTTGTTGTGGCTCCATTATTTGTTGCATATCTTGTTCAGATATAAATAATAGAAATATAAAATATATTCAGAGGTACAAGACATGATATATTTCTTGATGATTTTGTAAAAAATAATTATATTCATTATATCTGCTCAGAGGTAATATGGACGTGGCAGAATATACTGAATATTATTATCTCAATTGACAACTTAATCGAAACGATAAGTTACTGACGTGGATATGAGATGAACGGAAAAACCGTCAAATGATGAAATGAATGGACGAACCGTCGGAAAAACGATGAACAGATGAACCGTCGGATGAATGTGAATGTATGAACTATCGGATAAATTAAATAAACGGATAAACCGTCAGGAGATAATGAACGGATGAACCGTCGGATGAATGTGAATGGGTGAACCATCGAATAAATGTAATGAACAGACGAACCGTCAAATGAATTAAATAAACGGATGAACCGTCAGGAGATAATGAACGGATGAACCGTCGGATGAATATATTGCTTCGTTATTTGAAGAATCTCTGCCTATAAATAGAACAAGAATTTAACAGAAAGGAGCACTTCTACTAACATAAAAATTTTGTCTGGAGATGCACCCAAGAAGACTGAACTCGCCCCGAAAGTTGAAGAAGGCGTTGAAGAACGTCCTGTCGATCCAATTCAGCCAAAGGAGGCAGAAGCAGGCGAAGGTTCGTCTGCACCCAAGCCACCGTGAGACATCCTGGACTTTCTGCTTGAACCAGAAAGGACCGAAGAGGAGGAAGCTATGAGGATGGCCGCTTGCAAATTCCTAGTGGGTTCCAGCAAGGAGGTTCTCAGCTCTTTTGCTGACCGTGTCTTTGAGAAGGACGGCAGTGGTCCGCGTCCAAATGTAGAAAAGGATGATAGTGACCTTCCTTAATATCATGTACTATCATTCATGATAAAAATAAAATTTTATTTATGAACATGAACTTGTCTGATGATTTACAAACATTTACATTTACACATAGTACTTTTTAAGGAATTTGCCATTGATAGGCATCATTGCAATTCGTCCGTCCAGTTCTGAGAGTTGATAAACTCCGTTTAAGAAGACTTTGCTTATAACGTAGAGACCTTCCCTCTTTGCGTCAAACTTGCCTTTGCTCATATGAGTCATAGTCATAGGACGTCTGACTGTTAAAACAAGTTCTCCTTGCTGAAAGGCTCTGACCTTAACTTTTCGGTTGAAAGTCTTAGAAATACGAGCTTGGTATAACTCAATATGTTGTTGAGCCATTAACCGCTTCTCATCGAGTGCCTCCAATTCTTAAAGTCGAAGAAGGTCATTGTTCTCTGAAAATGGTACTCATAGCTCGTTGGTAAGTTGTACCAGCGTTCTTGAGACCAAATGGCATCACTGTGTAGCAATAGACTCCCCGAGGAGTACGGAAAGATGTGTGTTTTTCTTCTTCGGGATTCATCTTGATCTGATTATATCCAGAGAATCCATCCATAAAAGATATTCGCTCGAACCCACAGGTATTGTCAATCATAACGTCCGTGATAGGGAGAGAAAATTCATCTTTCGAACATGCTTCATTAAGATCCCGGAAGTCGATGCAGACTCGAACTTTGCCAGTTTTCTTCAGGACTGGAACAACGTTGGCTACCCAATCAGGATGTTGTTCTTCTCGAATAAAGCTGTAAGCTATAAGCTTCTTGACTTCATCATCAATTGCGTCCATCATTTTAGGCTTGAATCGCCTTTGCTGCTGTTTGACTGGTTTAGCATTAGGCAGAATGTTCAGTTTATGAGTAGCAATCATATCTTCGTAGCTCCAGGCAAAGACAACAATATATTCTTTAATGAGAAGAATCAACTCTTGCTTATCTGTTTCCGGAAGATTCTTGCTAATAAAGATTGGACGAGGTGACTCGCTTTCTCCTACATCAACTTGAATTAGTTGATCTTCAGTAGGAGGCTCTCTTTGTTCAAATCGGAGTACCCACTGATTATCCATCTGTTGAGTCCAAGGATCTGTTTCAGAACTTTCTTCAATGTCCTCATCATATCCTTCCGGAAGTTCAGCGGATACCATATTAGAAGATACGATTACACGATGGACTTCACCAATGCTAGTATCAGAATCCCATGACCTGGAATCAGAAGAGTTAGAACGTTCTTCACTATCAGAATCAAAAACTGCTGGGGATAACATTGGAGGGAAAGCGTATTCGAGACCTCTTTTGGTCCTGCTGTAATACATTTCTGACTTTCCTTGTGGAACAGCGGTACAGAGAGGAGTCTTTCTTCCTTTACCGTAATTGAGGCCACTTTTGAAGTCGTAACCCATCTTTCGGACGATGTCTTTTGATTGTTGACTGTAACGACGAAATTGAAGATGTCACGTGTCGTTAACTTTGCTATCATCCGTGTAGCTAAATTTTTGTTCCGGTCTTTTACTAAAAAGTATTGGACGTTCACCTTTCTTGCGAGCAGAAACAATACGATATGAATCTTTTGGATGTTCACATGAAACTTCTGTTTGAAGAGATTGTACAACACCTATTGTAAATGACTGAAAGCTATCTAACATATCCAAATAGTATTTAGTATGATAAATAACATCAGTATACTGGAAAGTAGATGGTTTTTCATTGATATGTACATCTGTATTTACAGCAGGACCTTTAGCCTTAGCAGGCTTGGTCAGATTGATTACAAAAGGGAGAGAAGAAGAACGTAGAGGAGGCTTGTTACGACGAAGGTCAATAACAAGTGGCTCAGAGGAGGTGAACTCCCTTTTGTCCTTGTTATGAGATAGATCAACAACAAGTGGCTCAGAAGAAATGAGCTGCTTTTTGTCCTTGTTACGACGTAAGTCGATAACAAGTGGCTCAGAAGAGGTGAGCTCCCTTTGATTTTGATCATCATCAACTAATTTCTTTTGGACTGACAAGTGAATAGCCAGTGGTTTAGAAGATTGAGGATGAGAAACACGCCCTTTGACAGGTATGATGAGAGTGTCATTGGGTACTGCTTCTTGGTCTTCTTCAGTATCCATGGCCAATACCACTTTCATAAATTCCTCCTTGTACATACGAGCATCGTTGCAATATGCTTCGACGCCTTTGAAAGGATAAAGATCTGCAACTTCCTTGTAAACTTGTCCTTTGTCATCAACATATTTAAAGCATTGATGAAGAGTTGATGGAACAACATTATGTTCATGGAGGAATGGTCTTCCCAGAAGAGCGTTGTAAGAACAACCATGATTGTCAATGATATAAAAGGTCACCTTTGTGCGAAGATTGCCTATTTGGAGTTTTAGGCAAATCTTGCCTAAAGGTTCACTCCTTCCTTGGTTGAATCCTAAAATAGTGGTGATTATGCTTGAAAGACTATGCACTGGTATCTTCAACGCATCTAGCATTGTCTTTGGCATAATGCTGAGTGCAAACCCTGGATCTATCAGGATACGATCGACTTTTATTGAATCGACATACCCTGTATAGTAGAGAGGATGATCATGCCTATTATCCTCCAGTAGCATATCATCCTGAGTGAAAGTGATGTTTGGAATCAACTCCAGGATACTATGATAATGACGACAAGAGACCGGTTCTGATTCTGGCTTTTTGAGAAGAGTTAGGCAAGTTTTAGCCTGCATCAGGGCTTCACTTAAAGTTTCTCGAGTCTCCTTGGAAAGGCGCAAGAGCTCAAAAATTGATAGCCTAGCCGGTGTATTAGCTAATTGTGCCAATATATCAAAATTGTATGGCTTTTCAAGTCCTGTAGAAGATGATTTCTTTAGGGGTTTGTCGAAGCGGACTTGTTGCTTGCCTCTGTCAGCAACCACCGGTTTAGGAGGAACAGGTACTACGACTGGTGAAGATGTGGAAAGAATTTCTTCAGAGGAAGCAGGTTGTGCTGGAGTAGGTTCAGAAGAAGTAGGATTCTCTTGAACTTCAGAATGATCTTTCAAGTAAGCTTTCCCTGATCTGGTGCCTAACAGAATCTCTTCGTCAACTATGGGATCAAAAGACACCATGTTGCAAGTTTTTGTCTTGCCTTTAGAACGACCTTTCTTCTTGGAAGAAGAGGGCACTTCAAATTCCAGGGCAAGATCGGGATGAATCCACATAATTTTACCGTTGTCAAGAGACAAGGGAACAAGGCCTTCATTTAGTGGAAGTGAGAGATTCTCAATCCCAAGAGTAGCTTTAGGAATAGGAATGACACCATGCTGTACCATCTGCGGAGGAAAATCACCAAACTGAACTGAAACCATGTTCGCAGTAACAGTCTTCTCATCTTGTTGCAGAGTGACAACACCAGCATTGACAAGCTCTTGAATTTTGCCCTTGAGCACGTAACATGCTCGAGTAGGATGTCCAATAAACCTGTGGTAGACACAATATTTAGGATGATCTGTCTTACCGACTTCATCAGGTTTCTTTGGGTCTGGGAGCTAAATTTTATTACTTTTGAGTAAACATTCAAAGATGCTTGCAGTGTCATTATCGTCAAAAGAATATTCCACTTTCGGACGAGGTTTCCTTCGTGGAGGTGCAGAAGGAGTCGGAGTGGATGTAGGCGGAGCCACATTGACAGCCAAAGATTCTTTATTCTTGTTCAAATTAATGTTCAAAGTCTCTTTTGCTTTGCGATTGTTTTGGCGGTAGCAACCACCTAACGTCTGATGTTCATCTCGATCGGGGTTAGACATCTGTATCCCCAATTGTTTGAACTTCTCGGCGCTCACTTCTGCAGCTTTGGCGTTGCCAATGAATGAAGGCCAATCTTGGAATTGGGTAGATTCCGTCCACATACTGATAATAGGCAAAAGATTTGCCTTACAAGTATCAATAGTGACAGCAGCTGGAGTTCCGGGAGGCATTTTCAAAGTTTCACGGCAGAACCGTTCGATAAAGCTCTCAGCAGTTTTATTATGTTTTTGTTTGATTTTATTGAGAGCCGACATAGTCATATCATTAAATTCTTCATAAAACCGTTCCAGGAAGATTTGTTTGAGACCTGAGAAGGAAGTGATACAACCATCGGGCAAACTTCTGTACCAGTCGTATGCTACGCCGGCTAAACAACCGACGAACACTCTGGTAAGAAGAGCGTCATTTGGCTGGAGTTGAACAGTCATTACCTCAAAATAATTGATGAATTGACTAGGAGAAGTACTGCCATCGAACAAAGAGATTGTTGGGATCTTGTACTTCGGTGGGAATGGGACTTCTTTCCATTCAACTGGATAAGGCTGCTTGATCCCCAATCTTTGTAAATTGTCTTTTTCTTTGAAAGCTTCGAACTGAGTTCGCAAGAGTTTGACAGCTTTATTGGCATCTTCTGATGACGAAGAAGGAACAGGTTGAGTTAGAGCGGTAGGAGGAGGAACATCATTGTAAGCACTACCCCCAGCTCCGGACTGACTAGGTATAGTTTGAACTTGTACTTGTACATGAGGCATTTGAGGAGACACTACCCCCAGCCCAGTATTGGCAGGTACTGAAGATGCTATGATCTCTGGACTCGTAGTAGGTGCAATCGGTGGTGTAGCATGTTGTGCCACAATGATGGAATGCATACTAGCAACCATTTCTTCCATGGTTTTTAGCTTGTCTTCAAGTGCAGCAATTCGCTGTTCCTGATTGGAAGAAGTCGAAGCATCTGGATCATCAGTGACAACATAAGCTGTCACTTCTCTTGGTACAGTAGAAGACACTGTTTGTTCAGAACTTTCGTTGTATGCATCATAGTCGGAGAAAGAATCGTCTCCTGACTGAGAAGTAGGAAGATAACCTGAAGGGTTTTGAGGAAGATTCCTTTGACCGATTGTATCTCGGCTTCGAGAACGGGTATGTCGAAACACTCCTTCAGAAGATTCTTGGAGTAATTCTAAATATCGCTGGCTTGGCTTACGAGGCTTGCCATGCTTAGAGCACCTTCTACCCCCAGTGTCTCGGGAGGTCATGTTGACAGAAGCATACAAGACTTCATCTTCCTCTGACATAGGTTCAGATTTAGCAAAAATCAGACGATCGAAGACAGATCGTTTTGTTGTTTGACAACAACATTGGATGATAACTTTATGGTTGCAATGATGATCAGATGGTTGAGATGGAGGTGTTGAGACATTGTCCCATTTTTGTCTGAGATGTTCTCGGAGATCGGGAACAACAGCAGGACGAGAAAAACTCTGAGGGATCTGTTCTTTGATAACATTCGGAACATGATTCCGATTCTTCAAATATTTAGTCCCTTGAGTATATAGGGAATTACTCACTTCATTGGCATAAGTGTCGGGATTTTTGACCCTGGAGAGTTGTTTCTGATGATGTTTGATCTTCGGCATTGGCTGTTTGCGTTTTACCGAAGCGAGTCTGTTGAGATAAGTTCTGAGATCAGCAAATTCACCCCCGGGGGTTTCTGTCTGAGGCACTAACAGTTTTCCCTGTCTGGAATGGGAAATCTTGAGAGTCGGGAGGTCCTGGAATTCTGCTACCGGGGTAGGCAGAATACCTCTTTGGTCAGTACAAGTTCTCTTGTTATAAAGGAAAGAAGAATCCTTGTTTGAAAGAGTTCTAGTACTGATTGGTGCCAAGGCACGTTCAGATGGATCGTCTTCGATAAAAACTGAAGAAGATTGAGAAAGGACCAAAGGGCCTTTTCCTTTGTTTTGTGACGAAGGGTTAGCTAAAGAGCGTTTCCCTCTGTTGTCTTCCAAGTCATGGGACAAGGAAGTTTGAGAAAAGACCAACGGGCCTTTTTCTTTGTTTTGAGAAGGAAGAGGAATAGCCAAAGGACTACCCCCAGTGGATTGCGTAGGAGCAACAGTGTGTTTAGGAAGAGGAGCAGAGCCTTTTCCCTTGTTATGAGAAGAAGAGAGTTTAGCCAAAAGGTTGTCAATCTTGGATTGCACAGGAATGCTTTGCGCATGAGTTGATGGTACACTGGTTCTGGCCACAGAGACTGTGGTTTGTGCATCAAGAGTTCTTGCCACAGAATGCTTAGGTTGCACTCTGGTTGCGGGAATATTGGTTTGCACAGAAAGATTGGCAGCCAATTGCGCCAGAGGCATAGAAGTTTTATACTTAGCCATGACAGCATATGAAGTCTTCTGTGTACTGGCCATAGCAGATTGCGCAGCAGAAGCAAGGACAGATTGTGCAGTAGGCTTGATGACAAAAGCTTTGGACTGCGCAGCAGACTTGCTGGCAGACTGCGCAGAAGACTTACTGGCAGTATTAATAGATTGCGCAGCAGTCTTTGGGACCCACACTGGGCGCACTTTGCCTGTGGCAGCAGTGGTTGCAGTGCGAGGAGTGGTCTTGGAGTTGATCATAGATTCGTAGGCTGTCTGGTTGATCTTTACAACCAGTGTCTTCTGCGTCTTTCCGATAGACGCTACGTCACATTGAGTTGTCACTTCCTCGTCGGAGGAGAAAGTCTTCTCCAGCAGAGTCGCCATTTTGTTTGCAAAAACAAAAGTATGAACTTTATTTCAACAAACTTTGTAAAGAGATTACAATTTGAATTCTGGGAATGGTACAACTTTAGGAATCCAATCTAGATGACGATTGCTTTATCCCTTAGACGATGTGAACTCTGAAGACGAAGCCTCTGAAGTTAAGAATGACTCTGGAATTGAAGGCAAAAAGCCTCGAAAGTGGAAGGCAAAAGCCTCGGAAGAATGCAGCAGCACTCGGGCAAGAACTCCTGGACTCTCTGAACTTTGAAGTCTGATCTCTCTGATTTCTGATTATTGATCCTTGATCCCCTTGAATGGAGACTTAAAACTCTATTTATAGAGTTCTGAGAAATAACTAACTTTTAGTTATTCTGGACTGCGCATGATGGATTGTGCAGCAATTGGTTTGCGCAGCAATAGACTACGCAGGCAGTTGCTGGATCATGGGCTAACTGTCTTGGACACATGGCATCATTTGATTGAAATGCGCATGATCATGCACAAGCAGTTGCCACGAAATGAGCAATTGATGGCATGAATGCCACGTGTATTTTATCATTTGTACTGATAGAACGCGCACATTGAATTGTGCAGAAAATGGATTGTGCTAACTTGAATTGCGCAGGAAATGGATTGCACCAACATAGATTGCGCCAACATGGATTGCGCTGCCAGCTGTCCTCGAGCGCCGTGCTGCACGATTAAACGAACGGCCACCTCGATCTCCGTGCTATCAGTTGTCAAAAGATTTGATTTGTGTCAGGTAATGATGGTGATTTGCCACGTCAGCCTGCGCACTTGAAAGTGTGCACAATCTATCCTGCACAATCTGAAGGATGCGCAATCTGATGTCTGTGCAGTTCATCTGAAAGTTGTATTTCTTGATTTTCTGACTTTGTTGATGTGTGCAACTTGATTTTTTAGGACCTACAAATAGCAGCCGATCCATCAATTGGAAAGGTTCCTTGCATTTCATCCGTGATCAATCGATACCGACAAAGGTTTTCCCCAAATACTCAGTTCAAGACCGAGTCAGCAGCCACGGGTATTACATAGCAGATCGCAAGGAGCGGGGCACTACACTATGGTACCTTTGTAACGCCCCAGTCCCAAAATACGTAGGACTAGAACGTGATCATGCCAGCTGTATACATACGAAGTATATGGACCCTCGTATATATACATAAGCTGTAAAATGCAGTAACCAAGGTACTAAATCTCATCCACAAAGATAAATATGATATAAAAGTAACTTTGAATTTGTCATGTACACAATAGTTGGGCGGAGACAAAGTCCACTACCAACCAAATTAAATATGGAAAAGTATACAATGAGAGAATTTAGCAAAGCGAGAGCAAATGGCGAGTCCAAGAGTAATCACCACGAGGGAAGGAATGGCCTTAGCTAGAGCACCTGCAAGAAATCATGGAACACACACCTGGCGAGATAACCAGGTCCTCAGAGGGACGTAACAAGATACATCAACATGCCATATAAATACTGAATATAAAACATGCCACAATCAAAGAAAGTGACACGACACAAATAAGGTAAACTAACCGAACTAAAGTGAACATGCAGTTTGAGAAACAATCCTTCGACGTATGAGCCCTGGCTGTAAATGGGATCGGCATAGTTCCCATATAGGGCACCAGGGGCCTACGTCCATAACGCCCGGGAAGCGTCAGAGGGCACCATGCAAGGGGCTACGTCCATAACACTCTGGATAACGTCAGAGGGCACCTGGAGCCTGCGTCTCCGGCGGAGCGCACAGGTAATAAGGGAAGTGCATAGAAGCCCATACGTCAGGTAATGTTCTCCCCACCCAATGTACCTGTCAAGTCGCATCCACGACCATGTACCTCTACTAACTGCTAAGTCTCCTAACATACCTCTATTAGCAGTTAGCCCTATCGCATGCGCATGGGGGATCAGCCCACACGCAAGAACCTCTACATGATACTCATCTCACACATCCTCGTGGTATAACTGTGTCAAGGGATATGCAATGCACTAAGCTAATGGTAGTCCTTTAACTCTAGGTCCATGTGCAATCAAAGGTAAATAACAAGATACTACTAATATCACTGAGCAGGCAATAATCAAGAACTAAAAATAAATGAACAGTGATACGTAATAAAAATGCAGACTGAATATAAACAGTATAATGGCAAGGTATCTTGCCTGTCATTACGCCTGGTGTGCGATAATCTGGAGAGTCCAGCATGGTCCAATAGCCATAGTCATGGTGCAGAGGTCGAAAGTCGCGAGAGAATAGGAACATGCGATTAGTCATGAGTGATGAGAATTATTGGCAAAATTTGTGGAAGTAGATAATTATACAGTTTATTAACAAATATTTGTATTACTTTAAAACAGGTTTACTTGTAAAAATCGTTTACTTAAATACTTTAAAAATATGTATATATATATAAAAAGTTTGAAAATTATACCTTGTTTGTAAAATAGGATTACGGTGGAACTAAATTTCATAATTTAAGAAATATCTATTTTTGACACATATAAAAATACTTCTAAATTATTTAGACCAAAAGAAGTATAACTGATCGAATATATGTACATATAGATCGAAAATTATTTTAGTGTTCTAAAGGTTAAGTTGAAATTTCTAGAAATATTTATTCAATTAAAATAGTAGTAATAATGCATAAATCTACCATCAGTAGGCCAATAGTAATAATAATAAAACTAATAATAACAAATGATAATAATACTAAAATAACTCTAAAAACTATGCAGTCTACCCCTTTTTCTTTTCTTTTTTTTGCAAAATAATATTAATAATATTAATAATAAGAGCTAATAATAATGATAATGATAATAAATAGTAATTATAATAGTAATAATCATAAGAATAATAATAATCATAGTAACTCTAATAATGATAATAATAATAATAATAATAATAATAATAACAATAATAAACTCTAAGTTATCAGTAACAGAGTTACTTTTCTCTCCACCCAAATGGGATCGGGAGGAACAAAAAAAGTGAGAGATGGTACGAGAGAGAAGCGGGAGGTAGGGCTCTCACCGGAGTTCGTCGGCGGCGTCCGGCGCTGGGGCGTCGTCGAGAGGGGGAGCGACACGGCGGAGATAGGTGGGGGTCAGGCGGCGCGGCGTCCCGTGCTCGAGCGCTCGGCGGGCCTGCAGAGGAGGAGCGCTGGAGTGGGAGGTCGAAAATCGGCGGTCGGCCGAGCGCGCGGTGGTTCCGCGAAGGCGGAGGGAAGGAAGGAGAAAGGGGGCGGCGCTGGGTCTGTGGCGAATGGGCGCTGGAAGAGGCCAGCTCGTCGGCGGCAACGCGCGCCTACGGTGGCGCTGGGGAAGTGAGGGCGGCGACCGGGGTTTTGGGCGCTGCCGAGTCCCGATCTAGGGCGGCGCACGGCAGCGCGGCTCGAGGACCCCAGGCGGTGGCGGATCTGGTCGCCCGCCTGCTGGCGACGGGGCGGCGGAGGCCGTCGTCGGTCACTGACGCCGGTGGTTCGGCGCACCGGGCTCCGGAGGCGGCGGCGAGGTTCATCGGCGACGGTCGCGCCCTGCGATGCGAGGGGATCGCAGAGGCGGAGAGGCGGCGACAGATCGGGACGACCGCGAGTTCGCAAAGGCTCAGGTGAGGTTTTGGAAATTTTCCTCTCTTTTCTGGTTGTGTCCGTCGTGGTGACGGTGGGGGTTTTGCCCATGGTGGTGATGACGGTGGTGGTAACGGTGATGATATATGGGGTGGTGGTGTTGCCACTGGTGGTGACGGTGATCGGGATGATGAGGGTGACGGAGACGGGTGGCGGGGATGCCGTGGTGATGGCATCGGGGATGGTGCGGACGGTGGTGGCGGAGACGGGACGGTGATGTTTCCCCTGTGATTGGGGGATTCTGGGTCGGACACGGGCTGGTGATGGGAACAACCTTGGTCGAGCGGCGGTCAGGGCAGCCATGGTGGCGATGGTGGAAGGGTAGAGTTAGGGGGTGGTTGGATGTGTCGTGTCGGGTGTGTCCGACACGGCTGGGGTGAACGTCCGGGATTGTCGGACGGAACGGAATATGTATTTGTAAAGGGGGAAAAGTATAGTGGATGGGAGGCACAGACACGGTGCACATTGGGTTGTTGTGGAGAAATTGGAGGAGTACCTGCCTATTTATAGGAGGTGGAAATTCCCAGTTGGATAGAGATTGGGATTCATTTAAATCCCAATTAGATAATCCCCTATTAATTTAAATCGGTTTAAAATGCTTCAACTTAATTCAAATCCAATCCAAATAAATTCTATACTTAAATTTAAAATAGTTTAAATACATTCAAATAAATCTTTTGCAACTTAAATAACCATATTTACTCAAATATTAGCTAAACAAGATTCCAAATATCTTTTTCATAAATATTAAAATACAATATTTATTTAATTTCGAAAAATCAACTTAAATCATAGCAAAATAAACAAATTTTCTATTCGCAAAATATCCGGACCAAAATCTCCAACTTACTACTTATTTTTAAGTGACAAATAAATAACTCTTTTATCCAAAGTAACCATATTTATCACATATATATATATTTTTCTAAAAATAAAATTTATAGTAAAAATGTTTTTCCAAAATATGTACCTCGACACATATTCGTACTCGTCGAGAATTTATGATACGCGAATTCTCGCATGCTACGCAATTACGAAAATGCGAAGTCGTATGCGACGTGTAGATACGAAGTACAAAAATAAATACAAACATATATTTTAAATAAAAGAAAAGTGTAGTAGAAAATTAGGGGGTTTACACTCTACCCAACTTAAAAGAATTTCGTCCTCGAAATTTAGGAATAGGTAGGGTTCAAGAGTTTAACGATAAGAAAGTATGAACAATTCTTTTGGCGAGACAAGAAAAAAAGTGTTTAACATAAATGTTAAATAGAAAGTCATGAATTTGTTAGATAGGAAAATAATTCACAAATAAGGTAATGGACGAGGGTCGCTAGCTAAATCAATCATGATAACACAATTCAAGAATAATAAGGCATTGAGTGGATCAAAGGGAACAACTTAGAAACTTTGGGAGGTATGGTTCCTTGAGAAAACATGGTCGTTTGGGTTTAGGTTTGATTGGGACAATGATTTGATCCATTCTTAAATCTTAAGAATGATTAGAGGATCGTGTTAATGAATCTAGTGTCACGAGGAGGTTAATTAATTCAAGATGGGGTTATAGTCAAATCGGTTGGTAACTGGCTAACTATCTTGGCAATAGACAGTGGACAACTAAGAAAATATCAAGTACGGGTGTTTGTCTTTCTAAAACAGGCGAAAGGCAAACATAAAGGGTTCGAAGAAGGCATTATCGAATTCAAATGAGTGGTTCAAGGACGACTAGATAAGTTCCAAAAAGAGCTGCCAAAACAGTCGCGGATGAGACCCCGGGGCCAAGTTTTACTATATCTCTATCCACGTTGAACAATATACAAAAAGCGAACCAAGTGCACTATGGTTGATCAGACCATAATACGTCGGTTCTGATTAGACAATGTATTAGTGGGCGCCCACAATAAACATATGTCATGAACAAGCTCGATAAGGGTAAGCTTGTAAAACTAGATTATAATAGCAACGTAAGATGGTCAAAATATAAGCAGTAAATGATGAGGGACATTAGATGGTCCAAGATTCCTAGAAATTGAGCCTTGTCCGAAGTTCGGCCTATACAGTCGGTTTGGTTGACGAGATGAGTTAGGGTCCACTAAATTCTATAGTCTAAGTGAAGCTATCAATATGGTCCACAAGGAAAAGGTTAGCTAGGTCGTGAGGTATTCTACATAATTTACAAGAGTTAAACTATTAGGGTGATGGAACAATGAGTCAAGCAATCAAAATACCACAAGGCTAAGCATTTTAAGGAGAACATGATTATATCGGTTCGAACGAATTGACTCGAAGTTGAGTCTCATCTATAATTAAAAAGAAGTATATTGGTTTCACGGTAGGGATTTGAGTTCAGTCTTTTTGACCCGAAAGTCATATCAAAAATAGAGTACAAGGAGGCGGGTTTTAGTCGGACATGATATACCTACATGAAGGTAGTCTCGTCTAGGTCTTGCATGTGAAATTTGTTGGAAGAAAATGTCTAGTGTTGTGCTCCAAATATCAAAGTCACGATAGGGAACGCCGAATGATCAAAAATAGAAAGTGGGAGTGCACGAGGTGATAATTAATGCACAAAACTAAAGAAGATCAAGTTAAAGCATGAAAATAACATTAATTTAAGAATCCATAAAATAATAATTTAGGGGCACAGTTCTAGTGAGAAGATAGTATCCTAATGAATACAGTTTGGGAACAATTAAATCATTATACAAATACAATGGGTTAGAAGGTCGCAATAAAAAGATCTAGAATTGAAGGAAGGTCGAGTAAGTCAATGTGGACATACAGTCACATAGCTAGGTGGATGACTAACAACACTGGTGTATATACTACTATTATGGTCATGAGTGACATGGCAATTTGTATGGAGTACATCTATCTTTTTAGAGCTATCTTGATGGCCTACCATAAATTTTTTTTTTTACTCAAGCTTCCTCAAAGAAAATTTCCAAAAATAAACTTTCAAAAATAAACCACCAAAATTTGTATTTCAAATTCATCATAACAATTTAAATCACTACATAAATCTCAAAGCAAATTTTATCATGTTACTACTAACCCTTTCCAAAAAATTTTAAATTCCACTATTTAACTCAAGAGTTCATAATTTACAATCTACAAAAACTTCACAATCAATCAAAATTTATAACTCTAAAATTTTCAAATAACTCACAATAAATCTCTTAGTATATTAAAAGCAATCTTAAAATTAAGCTCAACGCTCTCATCAATTTTTAACTTTTATTCATGCTAAGTTATTCCAGCAAAACTTAAATACTTTAAATGGTAACTTACTTTAATAACCTTTTGTCACACAAATTCGAATTTCTCCCAAAATTTTAATATTAACAATCCCACATTAAACTTTTGATTCAAATAATCTTATCAGTCAAAATCCTTTTTTTTTTTTTTTTACCAAAAATTCTAAATAGATTTGTAAATCCCCAATCATAGGACACCATAAAAAATTTTCAAAAATCGTTTTCATAACTTCCAAATATTTTAAACCAAAATTTACTGTCATAACTTCCACTTAAAATTCAAAATTTTACTAAACACAAAAATCGTAAGTTTGTACACTCCGTAAAAATTTCTACGACCATTTTTAAAAGCTAAGATCATTTTCAACCCAAATTTATAACTATTCAAATGTGCATAACTATAATACAATAAATCATGAACATTAAAACTCGAAATCAAATAAATTTTATATTTGTTCAAAGATGTATATCTATCAACCAAAAATTATAACTATCACAATTCGAAAAGCAATTAAGTTTTTATACTTGTGCAAAGAATTATAACTATGACCCAATAAATCATAAATATCAAATCTCAAAAAAACCAATCAATTTCTTAAACCAAGTATAAAATGCTATAAATCCTCTAGTGTTTACTATTTAGAAATCTCAAGTTTAAAACCTTCCGTGGCAATATCCTACTTTACCAATTACTAATCATCAAATCACACTAAAAAGCCTTTTAAACTCAATTAGAGTCTTGAATGTATTCCAATTGTCAATATAACCATTCTAGTCATGTGTTTGACCTATATGCATATACTAGTGTAGTCATCTTCCTAGTTGACACTAAGCACGAAAACAAGAATCAACGGTAGAAAGGAATCAAGCAAGATGCAGTTCAAGGAGGTCAAACAAGAGTTCGGAAATTGAAGCCAAGGGAAGTGGTCAAGCTGTATGGATGAGATTCCTATAATTCTAACACTATGTTGCAGGTTCACATCGGTACAGTTACGTAACCGAAGTGACAAACTCGACCTGCATGGGCCACCACAAAAACATGTAACGTCCCAGTCCCAAAATACGTAGGACTAGAACGTGATCATGCCAGCTGTATACATACGAAGTATATGGACCCTCGTATATATACATAAGCTGTAAAATGCAGTAACCAAGGTACTAAATCTCATCCACAAAGATAAATATGATATAAAAGTAACTTTGAATTTGTCATGTACACAATAGTTGGGCGGAGACAAAGTCCACTACCAACCAAATTAAATATGGAAAAGTATACAATGAGAGAATTTAGCAAAGCGAGAGCAAATGGTGAGTCCAAGAGTAATCACCACGAGAGAAGGAATGGCCTTAGCTAGAGCACCTGCAAGAAATCACGGAACACACACCTAGCGAGATAACCAGGTCCTCAGAGGGACGTAACAAGATACATCAACATGCCATATAAATACTGAATATAAAACATGCCACAATCAAAGAAAGTGACACGACACAAATAAGGTAAACTAACCGAACTAAAGTGAACATGCAGTTTGAGAAACAATCCTTCGACGCATGAGCCCTGGCTGTAAATGGGATCGGCATAGTTTCCATATAGGGCACCAGGGGCCTACGTCCATAACGCCCGGGAAGCGTCAGAGGGCACCATGCAAGGGGCTACGTCCATAACGCTCTGGATAACGTCAGAGGGCACCTGGAGCCTGCGTCTCCGGCGGAGCGCACAGGTAATAAGGGAAGTGCATAGAAGCCCATACGTCAGGTAATGTTCTCCCCACCCAATGTACCTGTCAAGTCGCATCCACGACCATGTACCTCTACTAACTGCTAAGTCTCCTAACATACCTCTATTAGCAGTTAGCCCTATCGCATGCGCATGGGAGATCAGCCCACACGCAAGAACCTCTACATGATACTCATCTCACACATCCTCGTGGTATAACTGTGTCAAGGGATATGCAATGCACTAAGCTAATGGTAGTCCTTTAACTCTAGGTCCATGTGCAATCAAAGGTAAATAACAAGATACTACTAATATCACTGAGCAGGCAATAATCAAGAACTAAAAATAAATGAACAGTGATACGTAATAAAAATGCAGACTGAATATAAACAGTATAATGGCAAGGTATCTTGCCTGTCATTACGCCTGGTGTGCGATAATCTGGAGAGTCCAGCATGGTCCAATAGCCATAGTCATGGTGCAGAGGTCGAAAGTCGCGAGAGAATAGGAACATGCGATTAGTCATGAGTGATGAGAATTATTGGCAAAATTTATGGAAGTAGATAATTATACAGTTTATTAACAAATATTTGTATTACTTTAAAACAGGTTTACTTGTAAAAATCGTTTACTTAAATACTTTAAAAATATGTATATATATATATAAAAGTTTGAAAATTATACCTTGTTTGTAAAATAGGATTACGGTGGAACTAAATTTCATAATTTAAGAAATATCTATTTTAGACACATATAAAAATACTTCTAAATTATTTAGACCAAAAGAAGTATAACTGATCGAATATATGTACATATAGTTCGGAAATTATTTTAGTGTTCTAAAGGTTAAGTTGAAATTGCTAGAAATATTTATTCAATTAAAATAGTAGTAATAATGCATAAATCTACCATCAGTAGGCCAATAGTAATAATAATAAAACTAATAATAACAAATGATAATAATACTAAAATAACTCTAAAAACTATGCAGTCTACCCCTTTTTCTTTTCTTTTTTTTTGCAAAATAATATTAATAATATTAATAATAAGAGCTAATAATAATGATAATGATAATAAATAGTAATTATAATAGTAATAATCATAAGAATAATAATAATCATAGTAACTCTAATAATGATAATAATAATAATAATAATAATAATAATAATAATAATAATAATAATAACAATAATAAACTCTAAGTTATCAGTAACAGAGTTACTTTTCTCTCCACCCAAATGGGATCGGGAGGAACAAAAAAAGTGAGAGATGGTACGAGAGAGAAGCGGGAGGTAGGGCTCTCACCGGAGTTCGTCGGCGGCGTCCGGCGCTGGGGCGTCGTCGAGAGGGGGAGCGACACGGCGGAGATAGGTGGGGGTCAGGCGGCGCGGCGTCCCGTGCTCGAGCGCGCGGCGGGCCTGCAGAGGAGGAGCGCTGGAGTGGGAGGTCGAAAATCGGCGGTCGGCCGAGCGCGCGGTGGTTCCGCGAAGGCGGAGGGAAGGAAGGAGAAAGGGGGCGGCGCTGGGTCTGTGGCGAATGGGCGCTGGAAGAGGCCAGCTCGTCGGCGGCAACGCGCGCCTACGGTGGCGCTGGGGAAGTGAGGGCGGCGACCGGGGTTTTGGGCGCTGCCGAGTCCCGATCTAGGGCGGCGCACGGCAGCGCGGCTCGAGGACCCCAGGCGGCGGCGGATCTGGTCGCCCGCCTGCTGGCGACGGGGCGGCGGAGGCCGTCGTCGGTCACTGACGCCGGTGGTTCGGCGCACCGGGCTCCGGAGGCGGCGGCGAGGTTCATCGGCGACGGTCGCGCCCTGCGATGCGAGGGGATCGCCGAGGCGGAGAGGCGGCGACAGATCGGGATGACCGCGAGTTCGCAAAGGCTCAGGTGAGGTTTTGGAAATTTTCCTCTCTTTTCTGGTTGTGTCCGTCGTGGTGACGGTGGGGGTTTTGCCCATGGTGGTGATGACGGTGGTGGTAACGGTGATGATATGTGGGGTGGTGGTGTTGCCACTGGTGGTGACGGTGATCGGGATGATGAGGGTGACGGAGACGGGTGGCGGGGATGCCGTGGTGATGGCGTCGGGGGTGGTGCGGACGGTGGTGACGGAGACGGGACGGTGATGTTTCCCCTGTGATTAGGGGATTCTGGGTCGGACACGGGCTGGTGATGGGAACAACCTTGGTCGAGCGGCGGTCAGGGCAGCCATGGTGGCGATGGTGGAAGGGTAGAGTTAAGGGGTGGTTGGATGTGTCGTGTCGGGTGTGTCCGACACGGCTGGAGTGAACGTCCGGGATTGTCGGACGGAACGGAATATGTATTTGTAAAGGGGGAAAAGTATAGTGGATGGGAGGCACAGACACGGTGCACATTGGGTTGTTGTGGAGAAATTGGAGGAGTACCTGCCTATTTATAGGAGGTGGGAATTCCCAGTTGGATAGAGATTGGGATTCATTTAAATCCCAATTAGATAATCCCCTATTAATTTAAATCGGTTTAAAATGCTTCAACTTAATTCAAATCCAATCCAAATAAATTCTATACTTAAATTTAAAATAGTTTAAATACAGTCAAATAAATCTTTTGCAACTTAAATAACCATATTTACTCAAATATTAGCTAAACAAGATTCCAAATATCTTTTTCATAAATATTAAAATACAATATTTATTTAATTTCGAAAAATCAACTTAAATCATAGCAAAATAAACAAATTTTCTATTCGCAAAATATCCAGACCAAAATCTCCAACTTACTACTTATTTTTAAGTGACAAATAAATAACTCTTTTATCCAAAGTAACCATATTTATCACATATATATATATTTTTCTAAAAATAAAATTTATAGTAAAAATATTTTTCCAAAATATGTACCTCGACACATATTCGCACTCGTCGAGAATTTATGATACGCGAATTCTCGCATGCTACGCAATTACGAAAATGTGAAGTCGTATGCGACGTGTAGATACGAAGTACAAAAATAAATACAAACATATATTTTAAATAAAAGAAAAGTGTAGTAGAAAATTAGGGGGTTTACAACCTTTGTTGCGACGCAGTCATCCAGGGCCTCTTCAGCCAGTGTACATTCCCTGGAGCCCCTATTGGAGTTTGCCCAAGTCAAGGAGAGAGATCGCTATGTTGCTGAGCTGCGTGACAAGATGTTGCGAAAGATTGTGGAGCAATGCCTATTTCAGTCGCAGACGGATGACGCGTCGATCACAACACGACTTGATATGCTCGAGCGCAGCATCAAGGAGATGAGCGAGAGGATAGATCGTAGCATTGTTGTACTGTAAGGGATGCAGTGGCCTTAGGCGATCAGCTTCTAAGGATGCATGATGCGATGGCTTAGAGAAGTGAGGTGACTTCGAGGATGACGCCTGTCATTTATTCATGCAATGCTAGACTGCTAGGAATAGAGCATATGCGTCCTCCCGGTCCGTCGGCATCGCCAACGCCTCCATCGATTCCATTGCTGCCTCTATCATTGAGGATGACGCTTTCAGAAGAGTAGTATGTGTTCCTTATGTCCCAAATGCACGGTGGTCCTCCTTCTCTAGATCAGCCAATCCTTCATTGGACAGATTATTTTTGATGTTTATGTGATGGCCCATTCTTGGGTCTTTATGTATTGATTTTATACGTTTAGTGACATTATATATTTAGTGACATTATGTGTTATGCTGACCCATGTAAACCCACTTAAAATTCACTATAATTTTTATTTTTATTATTTATTTATTTTGGTATTATACGTCGAGTACGAATACGTGTATAAAAAGAATTTGTATATTTCAATACAAAAGCTTTATTATAGATTTTAAATATAGAGTCATTTTTGTTTCCATGTATATATAGTAAAATATTTTCTTTTTTTGTTTGAGTATAAAATGTCGCCCCGATTTTCCAACCATTATTATCTTTATTTTATAAAGGCTATTTTATTTGTTATCCAAATATAGGTAATAATTTAGAAAATAATATTTTTTAAGTAGTATTTGCATGCGATGTATATAAAATTAATTTCATGTATATTTGTAAATTAATTTTTTTAAAATTTCTTGGAAATATTTAAATTATAAAAAGGTATTTTAAAATTTATTTTAAAGTTTAAATATTTGTTGTAATTTAAATTTGGATTAGATTTTACTAAATTAGTTTTTAAATGATTTAAATTAAAAGTGAGATTTATCCAAAGGGGATTTTAAATCACCTACTCATTATCCAACTAGGAGTCTCTACCTCCTATCTAAGGAGAAGCCTCTCTGCACTTTTTCCTAGAAATTCCATAAGCCAATTCACCCATCCATAAGTGTCTTTGCACAGTGTTTGTGTCCACCTTCACCATGTCAGCCGTGACGGCCTTAGGTTTGATCCAGGATGTCCTTCCACTAGTTTTATCATTCCAATTCGCCGGACACGACCCCAATACACAGAATTTTTTTGTCTGACACATGCACACCCATCACTAATCCAAAACCCTAAATCTAACCGTAACCCTAACCCTAGCTATCCTGCCACCTCTCCGTAGTCCCGGCGGCCACCACCCCTAACACCTTCACTGCCCCCTGGCTCCGGCCCATCTCTACCATTAACCACCACAACGTTGCAGCCCCTAGACACCATCGACCAGATCGCCACCCCCAGGAACGACCATCACTAGCACGCTCATCTCCTCGGCACCACCTCCTGCCACACCTCTCACCGAACCACCGTCTCCTCGACCAACTCCGGACACGCCATCACCACCACCACCATACAACCATCCCTATCACCACCCAAGACCAAAATCTCTACCACTTATTGGACCACCGCATCCGCCGCCCGACGTCGTCGGCCAAGTCAGACGCGTACGGCGACGCCTAGCACTGTGCCTCTACCGAATCACCGCCGCAGCCATCTAATTCACCATTCAGCGACCCCACCCTCTGTCGCAAACAACCTCCATTACCACCCCATACCTCTTCGGCGAAGCCACTGTATCAACGAGCCTACCATGTTGGTGCTTTCTTTACATGGAGAGAGCTTGCTCTCAACATGCCTTGTAAATTTTAGTCCCACATCGGAAATGCACCATGAGTTATCTCAACATATATACTTGGGTGTGTTGTTGAGAGATGCACATGGGGTGGTAACCCTAAGGAGGGAACCATGTGGGTGATTTTACTAGGAGGTAAGAATAAGGCTCCAAGGATTAAGCATTAATGCTTTTGTCATTCTCTTGGATTAATTTCCATTTGGAGCTAAGCCCCAAAGGGGCTTAGCGACTCGGACTCGGACTCGGACTCGGACTCGGACTCGGACTCGGGCTCATGGGCTCCTGAGGCGTAATGTGACATTTTATTGGCACACTTTGCACTTAGCACGTCAGCAGTCATGCGGCACATACGGCACATGCGGTTCATGCGGCTCATGCGGTCCATGCGGCCATGCGGTCCATGCGGCACATGCGGTTCATGCGGCCATGTAGCTCATGAGGATCATACAGCTCATGTGGTCCATGCGGCCCATGCGGTCCATGCGGCCATGCGGCTCATGTGGTCCATGCGGCCCATGCGGCCATGAGGATCATGCGGCCAGGCTGCTGCTGCTGCTGCCGCATGGAGGGCTCCGCTGACTGTGCAGATTACTAGTCAGTTATGATAAGGCTGAATCAATGTGATTAATTCAGATCCTATCTTCGTAGGATTTGAATTAATTTCGTTCCTATCTTTGTGGGATTTGAATTAATCTCGTTGCTATCTTTTTAGGATTTGATTCAATCTTTCCATAACTGAATTGGCGGCTAGGGTTTCCACCCTCTCTCTATAAATACTCTCTTCTAGCCTCCTTTTTGGTTACGACAAAAATATAAGTCAGAAAAGGAGAAAGAGAGAGAGAGAGAGCTGCTGCCGCCATTGCAAGTCCATCCGAGGAGTCAGAACAGAGGTGACTTCGAGCGTTCCACAAGTTCTTCAAATTTGCTAGTTCCTGGAAGCAGATCGTGTGGGGCGAATCTTGCTTTGAACAATGGTGTTTTGACACCCCAGCATTGTTCTCCTTCTCATCTCTCTCTAGATTATTGTAACTCGTTCTGTCCCAATTGCAACACGTTTGCAAGGAAGAACGAGAGATCTTCTCTTCTTTATTTTCTTTCTCCATATTGTAATCGGGTTATTTGGTATTTGTATCATCGTAGATCTTTGTTGCATCTGTTTTACCATCTTTGATCAAGCCCCGGGACTAACAATCTCAAAACAAGATCCGTGTAGATGGAAAACATTAATGCTTCGCTCCTCCAATCGGACTTCTACAAGTTGGAAAAATTTGATGGAGAGCACTATCAAGTTTGGAAGAGAAAGGTTTACCTAACTCTTCAACTAAAAGACGTTGATCATGTTCTGTTGGAAGAAGAACCCTCTGTTCCAGACACTGGATCTACTGCCGCAATCAACGCGGCTACCAAACTCCAGGCCAAGTGGAGAAGGAAAAATAGCATCTGCATGCTTCTTATCCTGAATGCTATGGAGGACTCCCTGGCAAAATCCTACTCGAAAAAGGAACTTGCCAAAGACATATGGGAGTCTGTAGAAACACTGTATAAAGAAGACAAGAACATGAGCAAAATGTTTGTGGTTGAAAAATATCACAAATTGCTCTTTGAGGACGAAAAGTCCATGCTACCACAGGTAAAGGAATTTTTGAAGCTGCGTCAGAAACTGGAAGACGAAGAGATGCCCCTTCCCGACAAGTTTGTCGTCAGAGGGATCGTCTCAAAACTTCCTGCTGGATGGAGTACCTTCTATGCAAGAATGCACAGAAAGAAGCTAGATATTAGCTTGGGAGATCTACTTCAAGAGATCCATGTTGAGGACGAGATACGTTCCCAACAGAAGGTGGACACTCTGTCAAAACAGTTGGCTAAAGCCAATCTTGTGCAGACGAGAGATCCCAAGGGGAAGCAGGCGGCTTCTCATCCCAAGAAGAAGGACTTCACTAATCTAAAAGTGAAGGGTCCTTCTTTCAAGCAACAGAAGACTAAGTCCCACGTGACTTGTTACAATTGTGGCAAAAAAGGCCACTACAAGAGTGAATGCAGATCTAAGCCTAAACAATCAGAGAAAGGTGAGCCTAATAAGGTTTCATTGGTTTCTAACATTGTTGCTATGATCGGACAGGTCACAACTGTGGGGGTTGACTCTGACTGGTGGATAGACACTGGAGCGACTTGCCATGTCTGTTTTGGCAAGGAATGGTTCGTCACGTACCAGCCGATATCTGAGAAGGTTGTCATGGCGAACCAGGCCCAAGCTGAAGTTCTGGGGATCGGGACCGTGGAACTGAAACTCACTTCTGGGAACACTCTGACGCTTCAAGGTGTGAAGCATGTTCCGGCGATTGCCAAGAACCTGATCTCTGGGAGCCTGCTCTGCAATGCAGGCTTGAGGATGGACATCAATGCTGGTCAGATGGTGATGTCCAAGAAGGGAACATACTTCGGGAAGGCTTATCAAATCGAAAGAATATTTAAAATTCAGCTTGTCAACCAGTTTGATGAAATTAATGCAGTTGTATTTTCTGATTATTCTCTTGAGTTGTGGCATAATAGACTAGGACATGTTCATTGTAAAAGAATTAACAAAATGTCTAGTCTAGGACTTATCTCCAAATGTGGGGGTAAGGTGGAGAAGTGTGAAGTGTGTGCTCAGACGAAGATCACAAGGAAACCCTTTCATCGGGTCAATCGAAGCACAGATCTTCTGGAGTTGGTGCACTCCGATATCTGTGACTTCAAACATTTCTCCACGAAGGCCGGGATAAAGTATTTCATAACCTTCATCGACGACTTCTCAAAATATGCGTTCGTCTACTTGCTCAAGTCTAAAGATGAAGCTTTTGAGAAGTCCAGAGAGTTCATGGCCGAAGTTGAACGGCAGACTGGACAATAACTCAAGAGGTTGAGAAGTGATCGAGGTGGAGAGTACAGGTCTCATGAATTCGTATCATTCTGCAAAGAACATGGAATCATATGCGAGACTACTGCTCCATATTCTCCTCAATCCAATAGAGTAGCGGAGAGGAAGAACAGAACGTTGACAGAAATAATGAACTCAATGCTGCTAACCGTGGGTCTTCCTAAATGCTACTGGGGAGAAGCTGCATTGACGACCACTTTTATTCTAAATAGAGTGCCGTATGCAACTTCAGACGTAACTCCTCATGAACTCTGGTTCAAAGTCAGACCAAACTTGAATGTCATTCGAGTGTGGGGGTGTCTGGCGTATGTGAAGCTCCCAGATCTGAAGATTCAGAAGCTAGGGACAAAGACTACGAAGGCGTTCTTCTTGGGGTATGCCGAGAAGAGTGATGCTCGGAGATTTTTTGATATTGAGTCAAATCATATCATCGAATCTCGCGATGCTTAATACTTTGAAGACAAGTTTGCAAAAGACAAAAACATTGTTCTTTCGAATATTTCGAAAAATGATGTAGGTGCAAATAAGACTAAAATCTCATATGAGCCAGTAGTCCAAGAAGAAGCTGTTGTTGATGAAACGACTCTTGTAGCAGAACTCGCAGAGCCTTCAGCCAAGCGAGCGAGGAGATCGAAAGACTTCGGAGATAACTTTGTCACCTATCATGTGGAAGCAGATCTGCTTACCTATGATGAGGCGATAAAGACCAGAGATGCTATCTTCTGGAAGGAGGCAGTGAATGACGAGTTTGACTCTATCACCTCTAATAACACATGGGTGTTAGTAGATCTACCTGAAGGAGAAAAGCCCATCGAATGTAAATGGATCTTCAAGAAGAAGATGAAGGCAGATGGAACTATTGACAAGTTCAAGGCCAGGCTGGTAGCCAAGGGCTTTTCTCAGAAACAGGGGATAGACTACTTTGACACGTACGCTCCAGTATCTCGGATGACCACCATCAGGATGTTAATCGCTCTTGCAGCTATATATAAGTTGGTGATACATCAGATGGATGTAAAGACAGCATTCCTGAATGGGGAGCTGACCGAAGAGATTTACATGCAACAGCCAGATGGATTTGTCGTCAAAGGTCTTGAAGACAAAGTCTGCAAGTTGGTGAAATCATTGTATGGTTTGAAGCAAGCTCCCAAGATGTGGCATGAGAAGTTTGACAAAGTTATTAGGTCAAACGGCTACAGAGTCAGCGAGACGGACAAATGTGTTTACATAAAGTTTGCTGATGGAAGAGGAGTCATCGTTTGTCTGTACGTGGACGACATGCTAATCCTAGGTACGGATATAGGTTGTGTCACAGAGACAAAGAAGTTCCTCTCAACCAAGTTCAGTATGAAGGACTTGGGGGATACAGATGTCATCTTGGGCATAAAGATCATCCGGACAGACACTGGAGTAGCGCTGTCACAATCTCACTACATTGAGAAGATGCTCACACGCTATGGGTATAAGGATCTTCCAGGGATCGATACGCCATACAGGTGTGATCAGAAGCTGAAGCCAAATTCAAGGGAAAGCGTCAGGCAGCTGGAGTATTCTAGCGTTATCGGAAGTTTGATGTACGCTACCACTGCCACAAGGCCTGACATAGCTTTCATCGTGGGAATGCTGAGTCGGTTCACAAGCAACCCAGGGGTTGAGCACTGGAAAGCTGTGAAGCGGGTGATGAGATATCTCAAGAAGACTCAGACATATGTACTGCACTACAACGGGTATCCGACAGTAGTGGAAGGCTTCAGTGATGCTAGCTGGTGTTCAGAGGTGGAAAGCAAGAGATCCACAGGTGGATATGTCTTTTCCTTGGGTAGAGCTGCTATATCGTGGAAGTCGAAGAAGCAGACTATACTCTCTCGTTCCTCCATGGAATCTGAATTCTATGCACTTGAAACTGCAGCAGATAAAGCAGAATGGCTTCGGGCGCTCATGTATGATCATCCAGTGGTTGGGGCTCAGATACTAGCAATACCGATATACTGTGACAACCAGGCGACTGCGGCGGTGGCATCAAATGACCTCTTCAACGAGAAGAAGAGGACTGTGCGGTTGAAGCACAGGACAGTACACGATCTTATCAAAAGAGGTGTAATTGCAGTGGTTGATGTTCGGAGTCAGGAGAACCTGGCAGATCCGTTCACAAAGGGCCTCAAGCGCCAGTTGGTCGATGACACAGCTTGTAAAATAGGCTTGAAGGCATTCTGATAGTGTGTCTTTGTAATCCTACCATAAAGTTTTATGCCATTAGTTCAAAGAGAAATCTACTAGGCATCTAACTTTTGGTTCAAAGGAGGATCACTGACTGGGAAACTATCAGGTAACAGTGGGTACTTGTTCTCTAGAACATGGAAGGGATACGGACCCATAACCACTGTTGTCTACTATGTATTTTTTGTGAAAAAAACAGATCCTGTGGAAGGATGGCTTAAACGCCTTAATGAGTTCTCAAGTAGAGTGAATGCCTGGTGTGCTTTACAGAAAGCACGGTAGAGCAGCTCTACAAGGAGTGAAACTCCATGCTACAGTGGGGTGACTCCACCATGAGGTTTCCAGGTAGGGGTAATGCCTCGGCCTTGTAAGCCAAGTCATAGCGGCATAGCACCGCAAATAGGCAGGTAGCCTAATGCTGTATGACGTAATTAAAGAGTTATAGACAGTACTACAAAGGGGAGGATGGCCCTATGTTACAGTGGCACGACACCACGATGAGGTACCCAGATAGGGGTAAAGCCTCAGTATTGCAAGCCATGTCATTACGGCGTAACACCACAAGGAAGCCTTAGGCTTCATGCTGAGTAGATTGGCACTACAAAGAGGCTGAGAACTCATGCTACAGTAGTATGACACTACGGTAAGGTTCCCAGGTAGGGGTAAGGCCTCGGCTTCAGGCCATGTCATAGCGGCGTAGCACCGCAAGGAAGCGCAAGGCTTCATGCCATATCTCTTTAATAAAGAACTCACCTATAGTGTATGAAAAGAGATATCAGGCCGTCTCTTGAGGGTAAACTTGTAGACGCCCAAAATTATACACTGAAACCAGGCTGGCACAGGGCCTTTAATGTGCAGCCAGAAGCACACGTAACTACACTTTGTGAGTGGGAAGAATTACAATTGTGGTGCAGAATTCAAGGCATAGTCCATTCTTGTATCACATTGTTATTTAACCCATGCGGGAAGATTCAAGTTGTCAGCGACATCTATCATAATGCAAAATGGACAATTACTGTGGGGAACGCTCAACCCTGGACACATATATATGTTGTGATATATGGGGGATTGTTGGTGGTTTCTTTACATGGAGAGAGCTTGCTCTCAACATGCCTTATAATTTTTAGTCCCACATCGGAAATGCACCATGAGTTATCTCAACATATATACTTGGGTGTGTTGTTGAGAGATGCACATGGGGTGGTGGCCCTAAGGAGGGAACCATGTGGGTGATTTTACTAGGAGGTAAGAATAAGGCTCCAAGGATTAAGCTTTAATGCTTTTGTCATTCTCTTGGATTAATTTCTATTTGGAGCTAAGCTCCAAAGGGACTTAGCGACTCGGACTCGGACTAGGACTCGGACTCGGGCTCATGGGCTCCTGAGGCGTAATGTGGCATTTTGTTGGCACACTTTGCACTTAGCACGTCAGCAGTCATGCGGCACATACGGCTTATGCGGTCCATACGGCCATGCGGTCCATGCGGCACATACGGTTCATGCGGCCATGCGGCTCATGAGGCTCATGCGGCTCATGTAGTCCATACGGCCCATGCGGTCCATGCGGCTCATGTGGTCCATGCGGCCCATGCGGCCATGAAGCTCATGCGGCCAGACTGCTGCTGCTGCTGCCGCATGGAGGGCTCCGCTGACTGTACAGATTACTAGTCAGTTATGATAAGGCTGAATCAATACGATTAATTCAGATCCTATCTTCGTGGGATTTGAATTAATTTCATTCCTATCTTTGTGGGATTTGAATTAATCTCATTGCTATCTTTTTGGAATTTGATTCAATCTTTCCATAACTGAATTGGCGGCTAGGGTTTCCACCCTCTCTCTATAAATACTCTCTTCTGGCCTCCTTTGTGGTTACGACAAAAATATAAGTCAGAAAAGAAGAAAGAGAGAGAGCTGTTGCCGCCATTGCAAGTCCATCCGAGGAGTCAGAACAGAGGTGACTTTGAGCATTCCACAAGTTCTTCAAACTTGCTGGTTCCTGGAAGCAGATCGTGTGGGGCGAATCTTGCTTTGAGCAACGGTGTTTTGACACCCCAACATTGTTCTCCTTCTCATCTCTTTCTAGATTATTGTAACTCATTCTGTCCCAATTGTAACAAATTTGCAAGGAAGAACGAGAGATCTTCTCTTCTTTATTTTCTTCCTCTATATTGTAATCGGATTATTTGGTATTTGTATCATCGTAGATCTTTGTTGCATCTGTTTTACCATCTTTGATCAAGTCCCGGGACTAACATACCGCGCTTCAACGCCCTGTCGTGCCTGTGCCAGAGCAGGTGAATCCCTCTCTGTCGGGGACAGCACCAGTGGGTGCCATGGCCAAGCCTTCCGATCCACCGGTGCTACCGTGTGGACCACTATGCCGTGCCTCCAGCCTACGGTCGGCGCTTCTGACCATGCCACCTCAATCTTGCAGGTCGACCGCTGCCAGCACCTCCGACGATCGCCCCGGTAAGCTTTCCACCTTTCAATTTCTCTCTGACATCCTCTCTCCCTTTTCCTCTCCCATACTCTCTGTTCCTCTCTCCTTCTCTCTCTCTCTCTATGCTACCTTCTTTCCTGAAATTAGAGAATTGGAGGAAGACATGAACGTGGGGAGAGCAGGGTTATATTCACTATTTACTATTATGTTTTACCTAAAAATATCAGTATAGGATTAATATGTATATTTGTACTAATGTATATACATGTAAATAAGTGTAATATAGTTGTTGTATTATTACTATTATTATTATTATTATTATTATTTTTATTACACTGGAGAAACAGTATATACCTATTAATGTATTATTAGTTATTATTAAATTTTAATAATTATTGTTTTTTAATATAATATTTATATGAGATATAACTTTTATAAAGTAGCATTATTATCATTAATATTTTTTAATTTTTTATTAAAATATATATAGTAACTTTCCTCAAAAACTTATTTGTAACAAAAATATTATATTTCGACTTGGCCCTACAATTTTAAATACTAGTTTTTAGCCCTAAATCACTTTTTTAGATTTTATATTTTTCTAAAAATATCTTATATACAATGATTTCTAGTCTTTTCAATAGTTATTTTTGACTAAAAAAATTTAGCTTTCTACCTAAAATTTTATTTTAACAAACTTAGGGTATTTTTGCCTAAAACAATTTTTTGTTTAAAACAAAATTTTGTTTTTCAAGTATTTATCTAAAAACATATTTTGACTAATAAAATATATTTTTGAAGTATTATAAATATTTTTCTAAAATAGTATATGTATTATTTACACCAATCCCATAGATTATCAATTCTTGACAGTGGTCAACCATATTTCCTATTCTCTTATGAAACTGGACTTTCTTATGTCGACCCTAGCTAATTGGACTGTTCTGGACTCGATGGAACAGTATGTCCCATCATCGGAGGTCATCATGTGAAGTTTTGACACTGAAGTCAAATTATGTGCCATCATGATCATCGTACCACAACATGCCCACTACCAGGCAACATACCTTGTCATTACTGTTTATTTACTTAGTTCATCACATTACATGCATTTATTTATTAATTATTTATTTTGTCTAATATAGATTGTTCTTCAAAATCACTTGTAGATGCAAATTACTGTTTAGTCATATTTTTCGTGATTTATTTATTTCTATTCATATTAAACCTAGATTTAAGAGACCACCCTTTGTTGTGTCGTATTCATTGGCCTTGATACGTTTGTGCTATGAAGTTGCGAGTCGCGTGTAGACCTCGAACTTACGTAGCTGGCTGGCCACCGGTACGTATAAGTCGTGCGATAGGATTAACTTCTAATAATATTTGTATGATTAATTTGACTTAGCAGTTAATAGAGGTATATGTGTTGTGCATACAACATATATAGGCATAGGGTAGGAAGGAAAGTTTCTTAGCGTATGGGCCATGTACGCACTTCTCTTTTTGTAACCCGGAATCTCCGCTGGAGATACGATGTGAGATGCCCCCTATTGTTACTGATGTCCTTTGACGTTCAAGGGAATGTTATGGATGTAGGCCCCTCGTACCCAGAAAGGGGACTATGCCAATCCTATATAGCCAGAGTGCTCATGCGTTGGAGGTTTATTCTTAAATTGCATTCACATAGAATGGTTAGGTGACCTTATCCGTTTAGGTATATATAATTTTGGTTTGTGTATTTATACCTGATCTTGGCTTGGAACAATTTTTTGTTACGAACTAGTGTGCCACAACTTGTCCTTATTTGGTTGTAGGTGTAGTTCACTGCTTCGATGATAAGATACTGAACCTTGTTGTGGTCCGGATACTACAACGGATTAATGGCATAGAAAGATACTTCACCATCGATTAGGATAACATCTCTTGTCCTTGTTTGGATGGGAAGGATGGTACACTAATTCAAGGATAGAGTATTGGACCATGTTATGATATGAATTACTTTGAGCAGTTTATATTCAGTTATATGGCATATTTTTCTATACCTTGTTACGTCCCTCTAAGGACCTGGTGATCTCTCCAAGTGTGTGTTTTCTTGACTTTTCGTAGGAGTTCCAGCCAAGATCATGATCTTAAAAAAATATTGATAGATAGTTTATACTTTAAAAATGAGTTGATGATCGTCATCTTCAGACTGATTGATCATTTGAAGCCCAAGATTGCTCTGGTAACTCGAAGTATAGTTCACCATCGACTGGTTCGACCGGTTGGCAGAAGCAAAGGTATATTTTATTGACTTGAAATCGGGATACCATCAGGTGACAATAAGAAAAAACGATATTCTAAGGATAATATTTAGAATTCGCTACGGCCACTACAAGATTTATGATGCTATTTAGATTGACAAATGCGCCTGCTATATTGTTGCAATTGATGAACAAGGGGTTCCATCAATGCCTTACTAGTTGTGGTAGCTTTGATTATAATTTATCGTAGGATAGAAGCTATGTTAGTAAAATATTTCATAGGTTGGTATATCTAAGGTATGTACGAGTAGAGAAGAATAACTATACTAGAAAGACCAACTAGAATAGAATGGCTTGGTAAGCCTTGTACTTAAGGCTGGACTTAAATCTGTGTACAACCCTTATTGTAGGAATTTTATTTGAAGAAGATAGGAATCCATGTTTTACAGGACTAGGTAAATAGCTAAGGTGGGTAGAATTTCATATATACTTCCCCAAGGCATAAGTTAGAGTATAGTATAAAGCCTAACCCTAACAAGCATTCATAGAATCATTAGAGTGAATCATGCTATCTTTTGCCTAAGATAGGGCCTAGATTAAAGGAACTAGAGAAATTATTATCTAACGATAGTGTCAAGATGGTTAGTAAACTAAGAGTATTAGATAGAGTAAGAAGATCTAAGTAAATGGACGATCTTCTCTATACATGGTAAGACTAAAAGGATAGGACTATAAGGATAACCAATATGTTTATGAAGCCGTCTAGTTCAGCCTCGACCTTTGTCCCGATCCGATCCCAACATGTTTGGGTCAAGTCGGATCATGCCCAGCCTACACCGTTGTGAGACGGTGGTAGTAAGTTGTCTGTCCAATAATGGAACTCATATGTCATAATATCTAAATTTGCAGGAAATTAAAACTTTTCATTCAAACAAACATGCAAGTTTCTAAGGAAAATGCTGAACATAAGATACTTATTACAAACATTCAAATATTGTTCTGAAAAGGGAAATACTAAAGCAGGAAATATAAAAAATCCATCTATCTAAGTAGCTGACTCGGGTGCCTTCTGTAGAAGCCTGAAAAGCATAATTATCATCATGCGCTACGCATAAATGGCACCAGAGTATATCATCAAATAGCGCTGGCCATCAGATGGCACACGACATCAGTTGGCGCTAGACGTAGGTGGCGCTGGCCGACACGTGGCAAATTTCCTTGAGAAGATAAAACAGTTGTCATAATTACTGATAGCAAGTCAGTCGAAAAAAATTTGTTCGAATCCCGGAAGCACGGTGCTCGAGAAGATCGTATCAGATTTGTCATAATTACTGTTAGCTGACTCGCGCCATTTGCAGTTGGCACGAGATAATCAAATATTATTATACTAAGCAGGGTACTTTAAACAGCAAATAGCACCTGGAGCCATTCAACAGTTGGCGCCATTTGATCAAATCATCCAAAAGCAGTTAGACGACGTAGTGTGCATGCCACTAATCTCGAAGAACATGCATACGACACTGCCCACGATCAAGCGCACCTCTCTCACAGAATGTCATGTGTCATATGCAGTTAAGTTAACCATTCACAAGATTGGGTGAATGGTACGCCATTTGCAGTATGCGCCAATCAGGATAACTACTTAACAGTTATCTCTAAACTCTATAAATAGAGTTCCAAATCACTTCAAGAGCATCACTAATGATCATAATCTCCTAAGCACTTGCTGCAACACTCTCCAAAGGCATTTTTCTTCGACATCGTATCATCCAAGGGATAAAGTGATCGTCTTCTGATCAGATTCTTATAGTTATACTTTCCTAGAAATCAAATTGTACTATTGTACTCTTCTCAGTTTGTAATCAATCACTTTTTATTTTTGCAAATATAATGGCGACTCTACTGGGGACGACTTCCACCTTCGACGAGAAAGTGATAACTCAATGCGATGTTGTGTCGGTCAGCACGACACAGAAGACTTTGGTCGTGAAAGTCGACCAAACTGTCCACGATGCCATGATTGGCACAGGGGGTGCCATGCATGCTACCACTATTGTGGCCAAGAACAAGGTGTACGCCATCTGGATTCCAAAGTCCTCCAGTGCACCAATTATGATTTCTGCGCCAAACATAGAGAAAACCTCTATGACCACTTCTTCTTCCTCACCAATTTTGAAATTCGTAGAGGGTGTGCCAATCACTACCCTGGCACCTATCAAGGGATAGCGCCACATGGCTACTCCCTCTTCCTCTCCAGTTCTAAACTTGGTGGAGAGTGCGCCAATCACTACGCAGAACAAAGAAAAATGCCTTATGTCCAATCCTCACTCCTCCTCTGTTTTAAACTTGGTGGAGAAGTTACATATCACTGCCCCTGCGCAGAATAAAGAAAAGTACCTTATGGCCTCTCCTTATCCTTCCCCAATCATGGACTTGGTGGAAAATGCATCTGATTGTGCCTTTGTGCCAATCAATGCAAGAACTCTTCTGATTAGAAACTCTACTTTTCTTGGCAGAGACAATCAAATTGATGCCAAGAAATTAGACTCTACTCGAAGACAGTTTCCTGCTGCTTATCTGCACCATGCCAAACGTACTGGAACAAGTTGCATAGAATAACAAGGCCTCATGCCCACTCCATATGGCCAGCGCCAACCAAGCAGATCCGAGATCTTTCTATTCTGCGTATATCAAGGACAAGGCAGGGCAAACTGATGGTATCTCAGTCAAACAGCCAGGTTGCACATGACTCTGACATGCATACTTGCTTTAGTCAGCGCAGAATAGTATCAAGTCCACATCAAGCACAATCTGTGCCACTTACTAAATTATGCCCATAGAGAGTTTCTCAAATCAAGAATCCTCTCACCTATGTCAATGAACTCTGTCCTTCTCTGTATACACAGGGAATAAGGCATCTCAAGAACCGAAATCATGTTTCTAACATCATCAAGGAATATGTGCCTCCGACTTTCCATTATCTTGTCACTGTAACTGATCTCTGCAAACTTCTTGTACAAAAACGAAAGATCACAGGACCATCTCATCCACCTGTAACTCTATATCAGGAACACCACTGTAATCGTCACCATAAAGTAGTGATCAAATGTTGTTGTCAATCAGCTAAACGGTCTATCTTCGACTATTTGAACTACACTCGGACTCCTGAACTCATTATGGTGGACGAAGATGAATTATTATATGCTTCGGCCAACATGGCATCCCGAAGTACTGGAGGTAGATAACGTCCCAGACGTAATGCATCTCGCAATCCTAGTCAACAATACCTTGATCGTATCCGTGATCCCAGTGAAGGGTCTACCAGAATACAAGATCAAGAGGCCGAGACCAACTTGGTCAAATGAATCTTCTTTCTCCTAGTCTTGGAGATATCCTCAGTCAAAGAAATCCTCTTGATTTCGACCAATAAACAATCGGTCAAAGAAATCTTCCTTCCGACCACGACTCAATCGGTCAAAGGAATATTTCTTCCGACCAAGACTCAATCGGTCAAAGGAATCTTCCTTCTGACCAAAAAACAATCAGTCAAAGAAATCTTCCTTCTGACCAAGAAATAATTGATCAAAGGAATCTTTTTGATTCTGACCAAGATTTCCTCGGTCAAAGAAATTTACCCACTCCTCATTCTGGGAGTAGTTCCCTACGTGACTTCGATGCCGATAGCAAGAGCTCTGAGCGGACTATCTTTTCCACCAGTTCATTATCGGTAGCCAAAAACGTAACTGCTTATATCACTAATAAAGAATAAGATGCATCCAGCTCCGACAATCAATAGCAGAGGATTGCTACGTTAAAGGCAAACTTGAAAAACATGGCTGAAATGGTTGTAAGTGTATATGCTGTGATCATAGCACAACACATTATTCCACATGTTGCGAATCTAATTCCAACCGAGGAACACATAGCACCATCTGTCCCTGTCAACACTATTCTGGGGGTACAATCTCCTCACAATGTTACCATGCCAGCTCAAGCTACTCCAAGTCAGTCTGGTACTGGGGGTGGTCTATATCATGTGGCTCTGCCTCCTAACACATTGAACTAGTCTATTGCTCCCCAAGTCTCAGGAGATTCCCTAGAAGCGATGAAGCTTCTGCGTAACCAGTTCGAAGCCTTCAAGCAGAAGAATGGACTACAAAGTTGGGAATCAAACAACCTTATCTTGTAAAGTGGAAGGGAGTCCCATTTCCACTCAAGTACAAGCCACCAACCATCATGTTGTTTGATGGCAGTTCATCTCTGAGTCAATATCTTAACCATTTTGAGGTAATGACTAATCAGCTCCAACCGAGCAATACTCTACTCGCTAGAGTATTTGTTGGGTGCATGGCGGGTGTGGCCCATGACTGGTATCGTAGCTTGCCAGATGGTTGCATAACATCTTTTACAGGATTCTAGCAAATGTTTCTGGAACGATTCTATGAGAGAACAAATGACATGACTATGTCGGCCTTCATTAAAATCAAACAACGGCCTAATAAAATTGTAGAACGTTTCATCGACCATTTTGTCAGGAGGCACTCAAAATGCCTTTGAGTACTCCAGATGCATTGACTATAGATACATAAAAATCAAATTTGTTACCTATAGTCAGCATGTGGACCAGACCCACACAACTCTAAGACTGGGCCTCCTTCATAGTAAGTGCCAGGGCAGCGGAGGACAGTGCTGATAAATTCAAACAGTTAGGCATCCAGATACCAAATCTTGACAAAGATGAACATTCTGCAACCAACAGTAGCGGTCGTCAGAACAACCGTAAAGACCAAGAAGCTTTAGCCATCAACGTGAAAGGCAAAAAAGCTTTAGCCGTCAATGCGGGTCAGTCAACACCTACCACGACAGCACCCCCATAGAGAGGACCGCATCCTAAAGAGGAATATTCCTTTGATGAGGACAACAGTATGAGCATATTTGATTGTCTGATCAAAAGCAACAAACTTTAACTGCTTGAAGCAAAACGGCCAGATGAAGTAGGTAAGACTGATAATCCCAAATATTGCGTATATCACAGGTTCTTGGGACATCCAACCAGGGCATGTTACGTACTCAAAGGAAAGATCCAGGAACTGATCAACGCCAAGGCAATCACTCTTCAGCAAGATGATGCCAATGTCGTCTCTCTACAATTTGACGACTTTCCTGTTCAACTTGTGCAGGATGGAGTCGTCGTCATTCCAAAAGCTATACTGGAGCGTCAGCTTTTCGCTAGCTAGAAGTGACGGTCTTGTACCTCTATCAACCGACAAAGGGGAGATCATGTGGATTCACCCCGATTTAATGGCTGACTTTGAATCAAAGACACCTGCTTCCTTTACAAAGTCAAGAAAGGCAACCAAGTATAAGTCATGTTATATGACATCACTGGGTGGTCACTCCCACCTTTGGATGCTACCTTTTTTCCACCGACGGCTTCACTTCCTTCTGCCGAAACGTTAGTACCAAAGCCAGAAATCAATTACTGGCCAACATTCCATCTATACAGTCAACAATCCCATAAACTGATGAAAAAGATAGGATATGATCTACAGAAAGCCCCTGGCTTGAATGACAGAAAATGGCCTATTATACTTCTTTACTCTTACGTCTTTAACACAATCAGTCCTGTGTTGGTCTAGGATTCTTGACAGATCCTTCATCTCTCCAAAAGAAGTCTTCCAGAATCAAGACTCGGATGAAGAACTGTAACAAGGTTTCTTTCATACCAGTCCCAGAAGAAGAAGCCATGACTGGTACTTGATCTGGGAAGCTCTATCTCAAAGACTATCTAGAGGGACAAGAGAATGTAGTCACTCCTCCTCTAGTCTCTGATGCCCCTCCAGCATCTTCTTTACCGGTTGTCAATGTTCCTTCAGCGTCATTGCCTCAGGCGGAACCAGTTTCTTCCAAACCAACAGCGACAGACAAAGGCAAACAGCCAGTTCGCTTTGATAAAATATTAAAGAAAACTACACCTCTTGGACTTGAAAAACCATATAACTTTGACATATTACCTCAACTAGCCAATACTCCGGCAAGGTTATCATATTTTGAACTTTTGTATCTCTCAAGGAAAACCCGAGAGACGTTAAGTGAAGATTTGATGCAAGCTGACGCATGTCTAGCCCATCTTAAGAGACCAGACGAAGAACCAGTGGCACGTTCTCACTGTCAGATCATGATAGAGCTGATCCCCAATATCACCTTCACTCGAGATGATATGCTTCTGGCTGACAATCGACATGACCGACCTCTCTACTAAACGAGGTATGTCGATACCATGAAGGTCGATCGTATTCTAGTAGACCTAGGATCTGCACTCAACATTATGTCATAGACTCTATTGGATGTGCTGAAGATCCCAGTTCATAACCTCTCTACAACAATCATGAATATTCTGTCACGACCCGCACCTACCATGAGGGTACGAGTACGTAACAGCGCCCAGCCTACGCCGCAGTGTCGGCGATAGAACGCTGTCCTAGGTCAAGAACTATGACTAACTAACATAAATACTCTCTATACGGAGGCCAACACAGAGGTACAACTCAATCACAATCTAAGGCAGAATGTAGCACGATAAAAGATAAGAGAAAACCTCAACTGAGGTACAACAGAAATGAATAACAAATCACAACATCTACCAGTCTCAATATCTCTAAAATATACAACTCTGGAAATAAGACAACAACTAAACATGAAAAAGAACAGACTAAGCCAACTACACTATGCAATGGTGCCATCCTCAGCAGCTGCCTGAACCTCCCCAGGGGTCCAGGTCGCGAGTGTCATCTAGGCAAGCTCCAAAGTAAGGGGTGCAGGGTTCCTCATCATCCTCTGTAAAATTTTTAACAGGTCCAGTCAGGACGGGAGCGAGCACAATACATCTCACGCAGATCATAACAGGTTAGAAAATATAAACATACAAGAGAGTACGATACATGAAACTGAAAGAAGATACATAATGTAAACAGAAAGAGAACTGTAATAGAAATATCTACTATAAGTAGAGAGCTACCAGTGACTAGTGATTTAGAGTACAAAGTCGGCATGTGAACGGCTTGATTTGCACATGGCTATACTAAAGAGGTGTACATAGCTATTCTACTTTGGAATTGTTCACATGACTATTTATACTCCCCCAAGCCCCAATCAATACACAAGGATCCAGACAGGTTATGTTACGTACATGGTTTTCACATGGAGCCCATAGATGGGTGTACATAAAGTATTCATGAAGGCTCAGAGAACTGAGTGCACATGAATTCCACACGAAGCCCACAAAGGGTGCACATAAAGTATAGATTATACATGAGATTCATGGGAAATACGACCGATCATGATAGCACATGAGAGTACACAAGCAAGCACGAACGAGCATGAAGCACATGATAAACATGGATAACATGAGAGCGAGGAATACACGATGTACATGAAATACATGGCACAATGTATCCGATGCTCCCGAGGGGGATAACATCTCAAGCAAGGATCTATATAGTATCAATCCGTGATAATGTCGTGACAGCATCAAGTAAGGTAAACTAGAGCAGGAATATAATTCTAAGCAAGTTATGAAATGATCAGAGAATGTACTCGCCTGGTATCTGAATAGCTGTGAAAATGTACGGTCCGAAATGAGGTCCCTGGCTCCTAGTTAGAGCAACACAAGTCACAACAAGTCTAAAATGATATAATGAAGTCCTACTATGCATTCTACATGATTCTAGGTCAATCTAGACCAAAGTCATCTCTTGGTCAACTCTGGTCAACCTTAGAAGTCAAACTAGGTCAACCAAGTCAAACCTAAGTCAAACTAGTCTATTCTAGGCTAACAAGACTATTCTAGGTTATACCATGTCAAGCCTACCAATACACATCTACCAAGACATCCTCTATAGCTAATCATTACACATATTGATATATATATAATCTAATTAGAATATACCCATAGGCTATCTATACATATCACCACACAAACATATATATCATACATTATTTCATATGTATCACCCATACACTATATACATCTAAAATATATATATATATGCACATACACTCATTTATATATATAGGAAACTAATATATCTATCTCAATGCATTATATATTTACATATGTAAAGAGAGGGGGCACATGAATTCAAATGTGTGGCAAGGAAACATGGGTGTGTGTGCGCTATGAATGTGTGTGTCAAAATACATAGGAAAAAGTGATAGGTTTTAGGATAGAGGGTGTATTAGAGTATACATGAGAGTGTGAGGCTTGTGTAATAAAGAGTGTGGGTGAGAGAGTGAACATATGAGGGAACAAGGTGTGTAATAGACTAGAGTGTCAAGAGGGTATAACAAACTTGTGTGTGTGTACTAGATTAGATGGTGTGTGACAAGAAACATTGGTGTGTGTAGAGTGTGAATAGGAAAATTTGTTGACAGGGAACTAATGGGGTGTCCAGTGTTTGTCATGTGTATGTGTGAACAAAACAGTGAAGAAAAACCAGTAATCAGTTGACAGTTTCCTCCCTCCCAAAACAATTTTAGTCCAATCATTTGCCTTCACAGAATATTAACCCAAACACATAAGTTAGACCCCAAATTTCACATACTATTAGTGAACCTATAGGAGCATTCATTAGAGTTTAAAAACATGCTGTTATCAGTGAACAAAATGGATCAAATTTGATGTCAAAGTCCATAGAGAAAAACTGGAAAGAAAACAGGAAAATAGGACTGCAATGTAAGGGTGTGTCAGGTTTTACTCATGTGTGTGTGCTCAGTTTTGTGACTGTGTGTTAAGATACTTGTGTGTATGTGTGGTGCAAGGAGCGGAAAGAAAAGTGACAGATGTGTGGAGTAGTAGGAAAATCTGGAATTCAAACAGTGTATAGCAGTTCATAGTGAATAGGGAACCCAATTGACATCTCAATATCGAATTGATAGTTCATAAAGATTAACAGTGAACTAAGGTGCCTGTAAATGACTGAAACATGGCCATTCAAAAATCAGTTTTTAGAAGGAATGAAGTTCAGATATCTGATTTCAGGAAAAAAAATGTGTATTAGACAACACATGACACAGGCTCAAACCACATTCGAATTCCAAACAAACTAGGACCAGCCAATAATCAACATAGGGTTATAGGAAACTGGAAATAAAGCATTCCATTCAGTGAACATTAATGGGAAAACAAAGATTCAGGAATAGGAATCAAAACAGTTTCTGAGAATGTATGAGACTGATTCATAAGTCTCAATCATACCCAAAACATGAGATTCATCTACTGAATCAAAAACCACAGGGCTGAACATATAATCTCAAACATTCTTCAAAAAAAAAACATGTTTAACTACCATTGAATCTCAAAAAAATAAAAAAAGGTATATAACAGTGTACTAATGTGTACAGTGTCAAAAGGAAGGAAAACAGTGGAAAAAAAATCCTGGAATCAGTGTGTCAGAGTTCATGCATGTGTGTGGAGAGGAACACAGTGAAGTCCCAAACAATCTCAGATATCACATGAAGAAATTTAAACATTAACTAACAGTTAAAACCATTTTAAGCAGTCCTGAAAATTGAAATCCAGATTTGAATCACACATCCACTAATTCAAACCCAAAACATATCAAAATCGACACACACCTAGCTAACATATAGGTGAGCCCATACATGGCCCTAAACCACACTAATCTACAGTTTAGAAAGGTTAAAAATGATGACCAAAACGAATCTAAAATCCTGGAATCAAACAGAAAGTAGAAAATGAAAGTAGGTATCAAAAAATTAGGGAATTTGAGAAACAACAATGCAATTTAAATTAACACAGTAAACTTAAGGTTGATAATGCATAATCACAATGTGTGCGTGTTATGTGGTGTGTTTGTGTCCACCAAAGTGGACACAAACGTGTCCAAGTCAAACATATATCACAGACACAAATCTGTGCACGGAACAGTATCGTGCACGCGTGCACACATATCAAACGCACGACACAGGCCACGTGGGGACACGTGGCCGTGTACATGTGTTCGCCAGGGGTAGGAGTAAGTGTCCAACCGCCTGCAACGTGTCCACGTTGTGTCGTATCGTGTGTGTGAGTGCGTATCAGTAGGGCAATTCTGTGCGTGTACAGTGCGCGTACAACAGTGCGTGATCCGTGCGCGTGCGATTGCTCTCAAACCACTGAACAAAACCCCACAAAAATTTGTGAGCCTCGTGTCAGTCACCTAAACAGTGTCCACACTAAAATTCGTATCCAGAAGTGTCGTGTACAGGGAGTTATAGCCCCTGAGTTGCAGGACACTGCCCGAAGGCTGCTGCGGGCGTGTTCGTGTCCGTTTTGGACACGGACACGACTCGAGTTTGTGCTCAGTCCATACGAAACATGATGTACACATATAGATCTGTCAATCCATGCAATTAGTTTCACAAAAATCAGAAATAAATTCTTCACAGACATTTCATCAAACACATGCACACTATTCATGATACGTGTCCGATACGGACACGTATTGGACACGAACCCTAACAATGCCTATACCAGTAGAAAGAGGGAACCTAGGGCTTCCTAATCATGAAAAGAAAATGAATTTCTATGGAAGGAATAGGAAGTTACCTATATGTTGAAATTCTAATAGAAAGCTCCAAAATGGGGGTTTCTCCTTGTTAGCCAAACTCTCCAAATTGTCCCAAGCCTGAGAATACTCTCCATGAACAGCAAGAGGAAGATAATTAGAATCTAATGCAAGTAGTTTGAGCCAAAAAGGAGTTAAAATGGGAAAGTTATGGATTGGGGAAGATGGCTATACCTCTTTCTTCAAAGCTTGAGAGAAAAATAATTAAAACAGGCAAGAACAATGGAAGAGGCATTAAATAGGGTGGGAAACCCTAGGTTGGCTACCATGGGCTGATTAGGGTGAGGTTTGGGTACATGGTGTGGGCCTTAAGGCTAGTTATTGATTTAAGGTTTAGTCACAAGTCATGGCTTATGACTTAAATCTAACTTAAGTCAAATAACCATACCATGGGTCAACTCTAGTCTAACTAGGGTTACATGACCTAACCAAGTCCAAACACAACTAGGGTTAGCTTCTAGGTTAGCCTACCAAGGTCATTGCTAGTCAAGGTCAACCTAGTCAACCCTCAATCAAACAATTCCAAAATAAATTCTAAAAATTCCTATAAATTCAAATAAATTATAATAAATCCAAATAACCCTAAAAATGTCAAAATTACCCTAATCACATGGCTAGGCTCTAAGGTAGGCAGTCTCTACTGTTCACTAGCACAACACCAAAATCACAAGTCATGAATTTAGATAGTTTAAAATTAATTAAAAATTACTAAAAATTCTAATATAAAATAAATATCATTAAATAATAATTATAATTACAAAATTTCAAAATTACCCTCTTTTTAGAAACTGGGTGTTAGAATCCTACCCACCTTATAAAAAATTTCGTCCTCGAAATTTAAGATAGTAGCAGTCCTTCTAGGTCAAACACCCCACAATCAAAGTCTCAAACATACCATCAGATAATCATATGCATCTGTCCAAAATCATGATACTCAGAATCTCCGTCGTACTAGTGAGCAAAGCTACGATAATCACAGAGTCCTCGACCAAGGCACATATCTCTAGAATCATGGTATTTAAAATTTTGCGTTGCCGCATGCTTGGCAGCAAAAACCTTAAATTCCCATACCCGAGAAGTACGTCCTAAATCTGACTATATGTCCTCACTATGCCAGCTAAATACGACCATCGAAGATTCTCAATTCCATAACCAAGGTGACCTAGCCCATACGGATTATCCCAGAAGAAAACTAACATAACACAAGATCAACAGGACAGAATTGATAAATCAACAAGGAACAGAAAGAATCGAAATTTCAAGGCAGTATGAGAGGCAATTGCGGAAAGAAAATTGAATAGATCGAAACCTGCAGCAAGATCTCTACTGGCCTGAGCATCCTCGACTGTCCTAGCGAAAGCTCGCCCTCGCTGGTCTCCTCTGGCCTGCTGCCGATGCTGCATATACCTCTGCTGCTGAGTCGGTAAAGGTAATCCCGTCTGATGGTCTACTGGAGCCCTAGCTCCTGCTCCCTGAACTGTCTGTCCTGATGACTCGGGACACTCTCTCAGACGATGATCGGATCCTCCGCAAAGCAAATATCTGCCCAACCTCTTCCGGCATTCGCTCCAGCCATGCCCTGGTCTCTTACAGAAGGGACAAATAATAACTAGCTGCTGTTCCGGGGCCTGCTGCTGAATCTGTGGTTGCTGCGTCTGCTGAAAGGGTACACGGTCCTGAAACTGCCGCTGCTGAAGGTAGACCCTCGGCTGCTGATACTGCTGCTGGAACTGTTGCTGAAACTGCAGAGGTAGCATCTGCTGCGGATACTGCTGCTGACTCTGCAATTGGGGCACCTGCTGCTAAATCTGTAGGTGGGGCCTCTTGGCTGGGCCTGCACTACCACTGGCTCCCTGAGTATCTAGCCTCCTCTTCTCCTTCAGTCCAAGATCGTCCTCCGCTGTCATGGCTCCTACTAGAATCTGCTCAAAAGTGGCGTCGCGGTCACTCTTGGTATATGACTTGATTTCCCTGATCAAACCCCTGCAAAACTTCCTCGCCTTCCCGACCTCGGTAAGATCCTCGATGAATCTGCTCAAACGGCTGAACTCTCCAGCATACTCCTCAATGGTCTGGTTCCCCTAAACCAAACTCTCGAACTGCGCCTCCAGAGCACGGAGAGCTGTATCAGGAAAGAATTTCTCCTTGAATAGTTTCTTGAATGCTGCCCAAGTCTGACCGGCTGTACCAACCCTCGGGTCCGTCTGGTACCAGGTACGGGCCAAGTCCTGCATCTGACTGGCGGCTGCCTCGATCTGCAATCCTGCTGGTATCTGTGCTAATCTGAATATCTCCTCAATGTGCTCTATCCAATCGCCAGCGTATATGATACCCTCTGTACCCTTGAAATCTCGGGGTCCCATCTTCTTGAAGGATTGGATGTCTGGAGTCCTCGGCTGATACGGCTGCATCTGACCTCCCTGTGGCTGAGCAGCCACTAGCTCTACTGTCGTCCTGACCAACTGATGAGTATCCTGCATGCTCTGTCGGATATCAGCAGACTGGCTCTGCTGTATCTGTTGCTGAAACTCCATGAATCGCTGGAAGAGGGTAAACATCTGAGTCGCATCTACTGTCCCTGAAGGTAACTGCTGCTGGTATATATCTGGAATGACGGAAGAAGACCTCCGAACAGGTGGAGGTGCGCTCCCAAAAGCTGCAGAAACTTCTATGTGAGCAGAAATGGGGGGTGCTGTGGTCCCAGCATCCACAATCGGGTGAGGGGTGGTAGGCCTCTCACCAGCGTCTGTTGAGCCAGAGCGATGCGATCGTGTCTCAATCACCATCCTGGAGACAGATCAAACAAGGAATCAATACTGAGATAGAAACGATAATTCAAGGGAGGACAGTTATTCAAGGAAGTATCAGGAATTCAGACGGCAGGAATCCAGTTAGAGTTTTTCCTAATGCGATTGAGTACCTCAAAATAACTCCTAATCCTACTGCAGGCTGTAGTGGTACTCTAGTTCGAATACCAATATACAAATTAGACCTGCATGGGCCACCACTAAAAATGTGTCACGACCCGTACCCACCATGAGGGTACGAGTACGTAACAGCGCCCAGCCTACGCCGTAGTGTCGGCGATAGAACGCTGTCCTAGGTCGAGAACTATGACTAACTAACATGAATACTCTCCATACGGAGGCCAACACAGAGGTACAACTCAATCACAATCTAAGACAGAATGTAGCACGATAAAAGATAAGAGAAAACCTCAACTGAGGTACAACAGAAATGAATAACAAATCTCAACATCTACCAGTCTCAATATCTCTAAAATATACAACTCTAGAAATAAGACAACAACTAAACATGAAAAAGAACAGACTAAGCCAACTATACTATGCAAGGGTGCCATCCTCAGCAGCTGCCTGAACCTCCCCAGGGGTCCAGGTCGTGAGTGTCATCTAGGCAAGCTCCAAAGTAAAGGGTGCAGGGTTCCTCATCATCCTCTGTAAAAATTTTAACAGGTCCAGTCAGGACGGGAGCAAGCACAATACATCTCACGCAGATCATAACAGGTTAGAAAATATAAACATACAAGAGAGTACGATACATGAAACTGAAAGAAGATACATAATGTAAACAGAAAGAGAACTGTAATAGAAATATCTACTATAAGTAGAGAGCTACCAGTGACTAGTGATTTAGAGTACAAAGTCGGCATGTGAACGGCTTGATTTGCACATGGCTATACTAAAGAGGTGTACATGGCTATTCTACTTTGGAATTGTTCACATGACTATTTATACTCCCCCAAGCCCCAATCAATACACAAGGATCCAGACAGGTTATGTTACGTACATGGTTTTCACATGGAGCCCATAGATGGGTGTACATAAAGTATTCATGAAGGCTCAGAGAACTGAGTGCACATGAATTCCACACGAAGCCCACAAAGGGTGCACATGAAGTATAGGTTATACATGAGATTCATGGGAAACACGACCGATCATGATAGCACATGAGAGTACACAAGCAAGCACGAACGAGCATGAAGCACATGATAAACATGGATAACATGAGAGCGAGGAATACACGATGTACATGAAACACATGGCACAATGTATCCGATGCTCCCGAGGGGGATAACATCTCAAGCAAGGATCCATATAGTATCAATCCGTGATAATGTCGTGACAGCATCAAGTAAGGTAAACTAGAGCAGGAATATAATTCTAAGCAAGTTATGAAATGATCAGAGAATGTACTCGCCTGGTATCTGAATAGCTGTGAAAATGTACTGTCCGAAATGAGGTCCCTGGCTCCTAATTAGAGCAACACAAGTCACAACAAGTCTAAAATGATATAATGAAGTTCTACTATGCATTCTACATGATTCTAGGTCAATCTAGACCAAAGTCAACTCTTGGTCAACTCTGGTCAACCTTAGAAGTCAAACTAGGTCAACCAAGTCAAACCTAAGTCAAACTAGTCTATTCTAGGCTAACAAGACTATTCTAGGTTATACCATGTCAAGCCTACCAATACACATCTACCAAGACATCCTCTATAGCTAATCATTACACATATTGATATATATATAATCTAATTAGAATATACCCATAGGCTATCTATACATATCACCACACAAACATATATATAATACATTATTTCATATGTATCACCCATACACTATATACATCTAAAATATATATATATATATGCACATACACTCATTTATATATATAGGAAACTAATATATCTATCTCAATGCATTATATATTTACATTTGTAAAGAGAGGGGGCACATGAATTCAAATGTGTGGCAAGGAAACATGGGTGTGTGTGCGCTAAGAATGTGTGTGTCAAAATACATAGAAAAAAGTGATAGGTTTTAGGATAGAGCGTGTATTAGAGTATACATGAGAGTGTGAGGCTTGTGTAATAAAGAGTGTAGGTGAGAGAGTGAACATATGAGGGAACAAGGTGTGTAATAGACTAGAGTGTCAAGAGGGTATAACAAACTTGTGTGTGTGTACTAGATTAGATGGTGTGTGACAAGAAACATTAGTGTGTGTAGAGTGTGAATAGGAAAATTTGTTGACAGAGAACTAAGGGGGTGTCCAGTGTTTGTCATGTGTATGTGTGAACAAAACAGTGAAGAAAAACCAGTAATCAGTTGACAGTTTCCTTCCTCCCAAAACAATTTCAGTCCAATCATTTGCCTTCACAGAATATTAACCCAAACACATAAGTTAGACCCCAAATTTCACATACTATTAGTGAACCTATAGGAGCATTCATTAGAGTTTAAAAACATGCTGTTATCAGTGAACAAAATGGATCAAATTTGATGTCAAAGTCCATAGAGAAAAACTGGAAAGAAAATAGGAAAATAGGACTGCAATGTAAGGGTGTGTCAGGTTTTACTCATGTGTGTGTGCTCAGTTTTGTGACTGTGTGTCAAGATACTTGTGTGTATGTGTGGTGCAAGGAGTGGAAAGAAAAGTGACAGATGTGTGGAGTAGTAGGAAAATCTGGAATTCAAACAGTGTATAGCAGTTCATAGTGAATAGGGAACCCAATTGACATCTCAATATCGAATTGATAGTTCATAAAGATTAACAGTGAACTAAGGTGTCTGTAAATGACTGAAACATGGCCATTCAAAAATCAGTTTTTAGAAGGAATGAAGTTCATATATCTGATTTTAGGGAAAAAAATGTGTATTAGACAACACATGACACAGGCTCAAACCACTTTCGAATTCCAAACAAACTAGGACCAGCCAACAATCAATATAGGGTTATAGGAAACTGGAAATAAAGCATTCCATTCAGTGAACATTAATGGGAAAACAAAGATTCAGGAATAGGAATCAAAATAGTTTCTGAGAATGTATGAGACTGATTCATAAGTCTCAATCATACCCAAAACATGAGATTCATCTACTGAATCAAAAACCACAGGACTGAACATATAATCTCAATCATTCTTCAAAAGAAAACATGTTTAACTACCATTGAATCTCAAAAAAATCAAAACAGGTACATAACAGTGTACTAATGTGTACAGTGTCAAAAGGAAGGAAAACAGTGGAAAAAAAATCTCGGAATCAGTGTGTCAGAGTTCATGCATGTGTGTGGAGAGGAACACATTGAAGTCCCAAACAATCTCAAATATCACATGAAGAAATTTAAACATTAACCAACAGTTAAAACCATTTTAAGCAGTCCTCAAAATTGAAATCCAGATTTGAATCACACATCCACCAATTCAAACCCAAAACATATCAAAATCGACACACACCTAGCTAACATATAGGTGAGCCCATACATGGCCCTAAACCACACTAATCTACAGTTTAGAAAGGTTAAAAATGATGACCAAAACGAATCTAAAATCCTGGAATCAAACAGAAAGTAGAAACTGAAAGTAGGTATCAGAAAATTAGGGAATTTGAAAAACAACAATGCAATTTAAATTAAAACAGTAAACTTAAGGTTGATAATGCATAATCACAATGTGTGCGTGTTATGTGGTGTGTTTGTGTCCACCAAAGTGGACACAAACGTGTCCAAGTCAAACATATATCACAGACACAAATCTGTGCACAGAACAGTATCGTGCACGCGTGCACACATGTCAAACGCACGACACAGGCCACGTGGGGACACGTGGCCGTGTACATGTGTTCGCCAGGGGTAGGAGTAAGTGTCCAACCGCCTGCAACATGTCCACGTTGTGTCGTGTCGTGTGTGTGAGTGCGTATCAGTGGGGCAATTCTGCGCGTGTACAGTGCGCGTACAACAGTGCGTGATCCGTGCGCGTACGATTGCTCTCAAACCACTAAACAAAACCCCACAAAAATTTGTGAGCCTCGTGTCAGTCACCTAAACAGTGTCCACACCAAAATTCGTGTCCAGAAGTGTCGTGTACAGGGAGTTATAGCCCCCGAGTTGCAGGACACTGCCCGAAGGCTGCTGCGGGCGTGTTCGTGTCCGTTTTGGACACGGACACGACTCGAGTTTGTGCTCAGTCCATACGAAACATGATGTACACATATAGATCTGTCAATCCATGCAATTGGTTTCACAAAAATCAGAAATAAATTCTTCACAGACATTTCATCAAACACATGCACACTATTCATGATACGTGTCCAATACGGACACGTATTGGACACGAACCCTAACAATGCCTATACCAACAGAGAGAGGGAACCTAGGGCTTCCTAATCATGCAAAGAAAATGAATTTCTATAGAAGGAATAGGAAGTTACCTATATGTTGAAATTCTAATAGAAACCTCCAAAATAGGGGTTTCTCCTTGTTAGCCAAACTCTCCAAATTGTCCCAAGCCTAAGAATACTCTCCATGAACAGCAAGAGGAAGACAATTAGAATCTAATGCAAGTGGTTTGAGCCAAAAAGGAGTTAAAATGGGAAAGTTATGGATTGGGGAAGATGGCTATACCTCTTTCTTCAAAGCTTGAGAGAAAAATAATTAAAAGAGGCTAGAACAATGGAAGAGGCATTAAATAGGGTGGGAAACCCTAGGTTGGCTGCCATGGGCTGATTAGGGTGAGGTTTGGGTACATGGTGTGGGCCTTAAGGCTAGTTATTGATTTAAGGTTTAGTCACAAGTCATGGCTTATGACTTAAATCTAACTTAAGTCAAATAACCATACCATGGGTCAACTCCAGTCTAACTAGGGTTACATGACCTAACCAAGTCCAAACACAACTAGGGTTAGCTTCTAGGTTAGCCTACCAAGGTCATTGCTAGTCAAGGTCAACCTAGTCAACCCTCAATCAAACAATTCCAAAATAAATTCTAAAAATTTCCATAAATTCAAATAAATTATAATAAATCCAAATAACCCTAAAAATGTCAAAATTACCCTAATCATATGGCTAGGCTCTAAGGTAGGCAGTCTCTACTGTTCACTAGCACAATACCAAAATCACAAGTCATGAATTTAGATAGTTTAAAATTAATTAAAAATCACTAAAAATTCTAATATAAAATAAATATCATTAAATAATAATTATAATTACAAAATTTCAAAATTACCCTCTTTTCAGAAACTGGGTGTTACATATTCTGGGGTTCAATTCCAGAAGAAGCGAACCATTGTGAAAGATTTGCCTAAAAGTCCAAATTAGCAATATTCGCACGAAGGTCACCTTCTATGTGATTGACAATCATGTCCCTTACAACGTCTTGTTGGGAAGACCATGGTTGTATGAACATAACATCGTGCCATCCACTCTCCATCAGTGCTTCAAGTATATCGATCACAACGGAGAAGTCCGAAAGGAAGTGGCTGATCTTAATCCCTTCCGAGGCATAGAGGCATATTTTATTGACTCCAGAATGTACAAAGAGGAGTTCATGAAAGTAATATTAGCCATGGATACTGAAGACGACCGGAAAGAAAGTCCAGATGACGTCTGTGTAATTTCGGTCAAAGGACGCACTTCTCGCCCTCCATCGTCTCAGACGTTGACCATCAATCTCACTCCTTCTATCAAGTATCCTCCTACTAAAAAAATAGAGCATAAGGAGCTCACCTCTTCTGAGCCCCTTGTTATCGACCTTCGTCGTAACAAGCCTTCTCCTTCTCATCCTCTTGTTATCAATCTTGTAAGCCACTGGCTAAGGTCAAGAGCACTATTGTAAATGATAATGTAAATGTTAATAAAGTTGCATCTCCTTTGCAGTCTATTGATGTCAATTATTACACTCGATGTTATCTAGAAATCTTGGATAACTTTGAACCCCTTACGTTAGGAGCAGTTTAACCCCTTCAAGATGAAGTATCATTTAAATTAGTACAAGATTCATTCTTTCTGGTTTCCTCCCGCAAGAAGGACGAATATCCTATTCTCTTTAGCAAATGATTGAATCAAAAGGCTACATCTGATAGCAATACTGAGAATGACGATAACGGCCAACTTCAACTATGTCGTTACAGTCAACAATCGAAGAACATCATCCAAAAGATGGACTACAAATTCAAATATGGCCTCAACGGTGGTAGGGGAAGACGAATTCCTATTCGTATACCTACTCCAAAAGGAAAGTCATTACAATATTATAACAAAACAAAGCATGGGTTAGGCTACACTATGCTGATCGCGACCCCAGATGCCTCTGAGTATATCAAAAAGGAGCGATCTAACTCTTCTGACTGCCTCATGGGATTCGGACACCAGCATAGGGCACGTCTATCGAGTGACCCTATCTTCCAATATAGTGACCGCTGAGTTCTCGAAAGATGACGACGACTTCGCCGAAGCCCTTAAATCTGATCCTTGGGCACAAAGGATGGACACGCAGTAGGAACTTTGCTTCAAGCAACATGAACCACCTACTGAAGATCAATTAATCCAGGTCAATGTCGGAAATGAAACTTCTCCAAGGCCAATCTTCATCAACAAAAGTCTTCCTGAAGTAGATAAACAAGAACTAATCCAGCTCATTCGATAATACATTAACGTATTTGCCTGGAGCTATGAAGATATGCTGGAATTAGATCCTCAGATCGCTACCTATAAGCTCAATATTTTCACAAATGCTAGGTCAGTCAAACAACAACGTCGATTCCGACCTGATATGATGGATGCTGTAGAAGCTGAAGTCAAGAAGCTCATCACGTACGGCTTTGTTAGGGAAAAACAACATCCGGACTGGGTGGCTAATGTCGTCCCAAATATGAAAAAAATAGGGAAGGTCCGAGTCTGCATCGACTTTAGAGACCTTAATGATGCTTGTCCCAAGGATGAGTTTCCTATTTCGATCACTGATGTCATGATCGACAACACTTGCAGATTCTAGCGAATGTCTTTTATGGACAGGTTTTTTCGGATATAATCAAATCAGGATAAACTCTGAAGATGAAAAACATATATCCTTTCGTACTCCTTTGAGGGTCTACTACTACACAGTCATGTCGTTTGGTCTTAAGAACGCTGGTGCAACTTATCAGCGAGCCATGAGCACCATCTTTTACGAACATTTACGGAAGACAGTCGAATGCTATGTTAACGATATTGCTTTCAAAAGTCGTCTAAAGGAATATCACATCCAAGACTTAAGAACCGTCTTTGATCTAATGCGCCAGCATCAACTTAAGATGAATTCCACCAAGTCATTCTTGGGAGTCTCTAGTGGCAAATTCCTTGGATTCGTTATTACCTTTAAGGGAATACACGTTGACCTCGAGAAAGTCAAAGCCATTCAAGAGATTCGTCCTCTACGCAACTGAAAAGAGCTATAAGGATTCCAAGGACAGCTTGCATACATCAGGAGATTCATCTCAAATCTTTCTGGATGCTGCAGACCGTTTACTCAATTAATAAAGAAAGGTGTGTCTTTCATTTGGACCGAAAAATGCCATCAAGCATTTGAAGACATAAAGCGGTACTTGATGAACCCTCCAGTCCTAGTGCCTTCAGTCACAAGAATACCCTTCCTGATGTATGTTCGAGTAATGGATCATTCTCTTGGTGCCCTACTAGCCCAAAAAAAGGAGGTCATGAGCAGGCCATTTATTGTCTCAGTCGCATGATGAACGTTACTGAACATCGATACAGTCCAGTAGAAAAAGAATGCTTAGCCCTGATGTTCGCTGTCCAGAAAAGGCGACATTATATCAGGGACCAGACCATTCATGTCATCTCCAGAGTCAACCCTCTTCGAGTTTTGAGAAGAAAGCTAGTACACTCAATTCCAGACTCGTTACATGGGATATATTTCTAGCACAATATGATATGGTCTATGTCCCACAAAAGTCTGTTGAGGGTCAAGCCCTAGCTGACTTCCTATCTGCTCATCCAATTCCTGAGACTTCTAAACTCTATGATGAAATTCCTAATAAAACCATAGAATCTAATATAACTTCAGAAGGAATCCCTGCTTGGCATCTATCCTTTGATGGTGCATCCAGAATCGAATCCAAAGGCACTATTGTCGCTAGAGTTGGAATCGTTCTACTATCACCAGAAGGACTGGTCATTCAAAGAGCCTATTCCTAATAATGTCGCTGAATATAATACTCTACTCATCGGTCTCCAATTAGCTAAACAGTTGGATATCGAGTATCTGGAAGTATAAAGAGACTCTAAACTGATTATCAATCAGGTTAGAGGTACGTATGAAGTTCGACATCAAGATCTCACTCCATACCATGAAGCAACAGTCAGACTGGCTACATCATTTAAAGGCTTCTTCATTAAACATGTACGTCGAGCTTGCAATACAGAAGTCGATGCGCTTGCTAATCTAGCAGCAGTATTAGTGATTCCTATGAAAAGACAACAACTGATCGTCATCACTAACAGGAAATTATTTTGTATCGAGAATAATTTACACCATGAATACAGCAATTCAGTCAAGATTTGTACTACTAGAGAAGACTGGAGAGCTCATTTCATGGATGTTTCGATACATGACATCATACCTGAAGATTCCAAAGAAGCCATAACAATTCGCTGGTGATCACTCAGATTCTACTACAATCATACCTCCAAAATGCTATATAGGCGATCATTTGATGGTATGCTCTTACACTGTCTTGTAGAGGATGAAGCAAAATAGATACTACATGAAACCCACAACGGTGTCGATAGTGTACATCAGTCGGGTCCTAAGCTATAGGATCGGATCCGACGCATGGGATATTATTGGCTAACCATGGTGTCATATGCCATTGAATATTCAAAAAATGTCGGGCATGCCAAATCTATGCGAATTTTATTCATCAACCATCAGAATTTCTATATTCGACTCAGCACCATGGCCCTTTGAAGCTTGGGACATGGATGTCATTGGACCCATTAATCCGCCTTCATTCCAAGGGCATTGGTTTATCCTAGCTATAACCGATTACTTATCAAAGTGGGCCGAAGCTATACCCTTGGTTGAAGTCAAGACAAGCAGTGTCATCAACTTTATTAAAAATCATGTGATCTACAGATTCAGTGTTCCTCGGCAAATCATCCATAAAAATGGACCTCAATTCATCAGTCAGAAGTTTACTATATTTTGTGATGACAATCGGATCAACAATGTTACTTCTACAGCCTACAATCCCACCGCTAACGGTTTGGCTGAAGCATTCAACAAAACAATCATCAAACTTCTCAAGAACTTCGTTTCCACCAATAAACGTAATTGGAGTAAAAAGCTTAGAAAATATCTGGCTTATCGTACTACCGTACGCACTTCGACTGGTTGTACACCTTTATCTTTGGTGTATGGATGCGAAGTTGTCCTACTATTGGAGATTCAAATCCCATCTCTAAGGATTGTCATTACCAACGAGTCACAAAAGAAAATAATGATTGTCTTCGACTTCAGGAGCTTGAAGCACTTAACGAGAAACGGCTACTAGCTCAACAATACATCGAGCTATATCAAGCCTGTATCTCAAAAGCCTTCAACCATAAAGTCAAAGTACGAGCATTTCAAAAAGGCGAGCTAGTCCTTACCGTCAGACGTTCTATGACAATGACACACATGAGTAAGGGAAAGTTCAAACCAAAGTGGGAAGGTCCCAACATTATAAGCAAAGTTTTCTCTAATGGAGCTTATCAATTGTCAAGGATGGATGGCCGAATCGCTATTATGCCTATCAACTACAAATTTCTAAAAAAGTACCATGTTTGAAAGTGTGTACTGTATTTTTTGACAAATATTGTACATACTTCAAATCTTTGAATTATTTACTCTTCTACAAAATCCCCAGTGGAGTCTATCCAGATCTTATGATACATCTCCATCGATCTACAATATCTACTACATTATCACAAATATTATATTTTAAAACATAGTTATTTTAAGAGATATCCTATCCTTGAGTCCCAGTTGACCCATGGATAAACAACATATATGCGAATTCACGTCCATATTACCTCTGAATTTTGCTATCTATATTAACGATTCGTCACGTCCACATTAACTCTGATGATGTCTTCTAAAAAATGATAATATTTTAAGTTATATGCTGTCATGTCTACATTACCTCTGAACAGATATAATAAGTATTGTTATTTTCAAGAGATATGTCATATCCAGTACCTCTGAACATGTTTCTTAAATTCTATCTATTGCTTATGTCTCAAACAGATACGTAATGAGTAATAGAGCCACAAAAAAATCATCAATTTTCATTTAATGACGAGTAAATACAAAAAATCATTACATTCATTCAGCAAAACAACAAAGTTGTTTCAATCAGGTAACTTTATTTAGAAGGCTGGGTGCTAAGGTCGGTGATCAGCCTCTTCAAAGATTCAGCTCGCTCTACTCTGGAGTCAATCACCCTTTGCCTGGCAATGTTTCTTCCAGACTCTGTGTCAAAAGGTTGTAGTGAGTTAACTTGGCGTTCAATTACTGCACCCTGAACTTGGACGTACTCATCTCGTTGCCTCATCAGATCATCCAGATGACTTGCGGCAACTTGATGCAATTCAAGCACTTCTTCTTCACGCTTCTTAGCTGTTGTGATCACCTCGCGAAGCTAGGCCATCTCAGCTTCCAGCTCTTGAAGACGTGTTTGGCATTCAGCTGCTTCTTTCTCTTTTTCTGTGGCTCAGTCTTGTAACGCTCGACAAAACTCGTTTCCATTTCTCTAGATCGCACTGTGAAAGCAACTACAGAATCTTTTAAAGCTGTATGTCGTATCTCATATTCACGAGCCATTGCTTCACATTTCATATCCAAGAGTCTCTGAATGTTGCCATTTGTCAAATCCGGATAGGATTTGATAGGCTCTTCAAGTGCATCCAAGATATGCTCCAAGAAGCTGACTCTTTCTGTATCACCAATATTATATATTGCTTCAATCGTAAAAGAAGCAGTTCTTCTCACTGATTTATAAGGGTGGCTTTTCTCCAAGGCCATCTGAATAAGAGTATTCAGAGATAGAAAGAAGGCGCTTGTATAAGTCTCGACTTGTCATCGTCGATACGCCGTATGTCGCCACTTCGGCAACAAATCCTCCTTCGGTAGAAGATGGATTGATCGCAGCTTGTGCACAGGAGATTTTGGCGCATGCATCCTTGAGGAGCTTCCTTCTGCAGTATGAGCCCCCATGTCTAGGGAAGATACGGTAGAACTGAAGTTGAAGGCTGTAGACATCAACGGGGCTGCAGCAATAGTCCCCACGTGACCCTCTGCAATCAAAAGCACAATTATTATACATCATGTCAAACAGCATTAAAGTGCAATAGTAAATAAAGTCAGAAATTTACCTAAGTCCGACAACACATATAGAGTCTCGCGAGGCGTGGTGTCTCGTTCGGTGATGAGCCTCGTCATAGTATTCTTAGAGACGGCTGCTTGGCTGCTTCCAGCCTCTAAACCACTTGATTTTAAATTGCTGCTGCCAGCCCTTAATTCAGCCTGGCCACCTGGGGCTGCTATCTCTGTCCTTCCCATTTCAAAAATATATTCAGCTGGGGTCTGGATCTCCTCAGTATTAACGTCTTTATGGTTCTTATCACCCTTGATATCAACATCACCCTCCCTGCCATCATTAGGGATCTCATCGCCCTCGATGTCGATATCTCCTTCGATGTCAACATCTTCATCCTTGCCTTCATTATCACCAAGGCCTTTGTTGCCTTCTACTTCAACATCAGAGTCTTCACCGCTTGGCAGTTCCTCGAAGCTCTGATTAGCATAACTAAGGCTTTGGTTACTATCATCTTGGTGACCGTGTCCCTCAACAATAACTTGACCTTCCAGGGCCACCAAATCCTAGGCCAATACTTGAGTGGGAGTTTCATTCTAACCAGGATCAGAAGCTGTAGAAGCATGAAAAAAGAGGGATATTGCTTTTAATCCCACATCGGAAAGGAGAAGAAGAGAGGTCTCATTCCACTCTATATATAGAGCCCTCTTGCCTCCTTTGAAATGGGCACCAAAATAAATAAAGAAAAGGGAGCCCGTTATCCAGGGAGCCCGTTCAAGCCACAAAAAGTTGCAGTAGTTCTTCTCTTCTTCTGGGTTGGCTGCAAGTTCTTCACTCGCTGTCAAGGCAAAAAAAAGTTAGATTCTAAGTACTATGCACCTTCGCGGGCTAGTACGAAGAACTCCAAGGCGGCACGGGCCATGCGCCTAAAACGTGCTATGCCAACGGCAAACCAGAAGCATGCGCTCACAATCATACACGCTGCTGATGGAAAGCTGTACAAAGTTGACTCGGGTGCTTTTGCGCCAGAAATGAGCTGACCCTCAAAGTCCTTGTCTCACTTGGGCGCATCTGCTGCGTTCACAACCAAGTCATGCAAGACAAATTCTGTGGTCTCGAACCCCCGCGCCTACATTGGTTGTGCGTCTGAGGCTGGTTCAAGTCACTCTAAATGTTGCTCCCCTACTATTGATCTGGGTACATCTTTTGCGTCGGATCAGGGGGTGCAGCATTCACTTGACCACCCCAGCACTTGGCCTTGCCATGCGCCTGATGGGGGTATGAAGGTGGCACTCTCCTCTAACGATTTGCGTAATATGATCATTCACAAATGTCGATCAGGAGAGTCGACTGACCAGCACAATGCGCCCCTCACAGGGCATACTTGTGCTACGATCGCTATCAACTGCTGCTGCCGTAAGACAGTGGCTCCACCACCAAGGCAGTCCGTGTTCCAGCAGTTACAAACATGCTGTGCCTGTCCGACATCGTCTCAGAAACATGATGCCAATTGAAGACTTTGTAACAGCCTACTCTCAACTATGTCCATCACTCAGATGTCTCAGCAAGCAGTGTCATCTCAGCTAGCCGCGTCGTCTCAGCCCGGCGTATTAATCTCCCAGCGCATCACTCCGTCCAGTCAGAGTGAATCACTTTCTTGTCAACGCACAGACGCATCTGCCAGCCTGAGGCTCTTCCATCATAATGAGGCTTGGGCACATCAAACCCAAACCATGCGTTCAACTTGGCACTTGATGTCGTCTCGTAGAACAATACTACTAGCAAGCGGCTCGAACATAAACTGCTATGTCCATTCCAACTCGGCGAATCTCAGTCTTCTGAATGAGTTCACCGTCAAAGCTTCTTCAAACAAGGAGAACCATCACCCACAGTACTACATCTTGCCAAGAAGGAGGATCAGTCGAATCCTTCTTCGTCGAGAAGTCAAGGGAGAGACAATAAAACTCTCTCAAACTGTTGCTATTTATAGGCCAGGGCAAATCAAACCCATGCGCCAAATGGCAACCTTCCGGAAGTTAGTGCAATAAACTTGTATTTATGATGATGAATTTGCCCCTTCGAACTCAGCTAAGTCAAAGAGCCATCAATGCCCCGAAGAACTCAACAGTCGGACCAATGAAGATGCGTCATGCAAATAGATGCATCGGTCAGACCGCGTATCATACAGACGCGCCCATCAGCACCAGGCGCCTCATAAGGATGCACCCCACGCGTCCTCATGCGCCTAGTAGAACACAGATCAATGCGCCCACTCAAAGGCCCATCACCCGTTAAGAATATTAAATGCCGAAGTCTGACACAACAGCATCCATGCCTCGATGACAGAGCAGCAACAGCTTTTACAAAAAATAAAGCACCGCTGACGTCAGTGTCATCATTACTTTCCTTTGGCGGTTACAAGCCACGTGGCCGGCCAGTCACTCGCATGTGCCTTCGCAGCCATGCGCCAAAAGATTTGTATGCGCCTCTGACTTACCTCTGATCACAGAAGTCAAGTCGCTGCATGTGCCTCCCCGGCCATGCTAGTGAATCCCCGCATGTGCCTCAAAAGTCGTACGCCCAGACTGGTTCATAACTCCTGAAGGTTGCGAGCCAAAGTCTTCTCATGCGCCCAATCGCAGGCACATCCTATCAGATTACTCTCCACCAAATCAAAGATCTTTGAGCTATGGACACGCGCTACGTGTCATTTGACTCGATTCAGCCAACGAAGGGTTGCTAATCACCCAAGATCTCAGCAACTGAAAGATCGTCTCCCCTGCTACGTGCCAGCCCACAAATGTAGCATGAAGGATTCAACCCATAAATGATGGTGCATCATCCTTGCGCCTTCTGCAGCTTCAACCATATGGCGTCCCCACATACAGGCGCATCCTACATATGCGCAGCCAGCCTGCAAGCTATAAATAGAGGAATTATTTCCTTCTTCCAGACGACTACACACAGACAGACCTACGAAGACACACACAGAGAGAAAGACAGAGACACTCAACGTCTTCTTCCTCTCCATAAGCTCCAGTACCCAGAGCAACTCAGACCTTCAGAGAACCGAGAACCGTCGTCAGATCGTCAACGGATTCAACGCATTACCACTCGCTCCATCGACACAGGGACCCAGATAAACAAAAGTGTACTCCTAGGACTACATCTAAGTCCTATATTGTAATGCTGTTCTGTTTGTAATTGAAATTACAATCAAAAGATTTTAATGGCAAACAAGTTGGGGACTCTGCTGGGGACCTCTTTCTCCTCCGCTGAGAAAGCTGTGTCACAGTCTGATGACGTGATGGTGGGCTCCTCCCATAAAATGCTGGTCGTACGCCTCAATCAACAGGCGTATGAGGAGTTCATCTCTGAAGGCAGTGCAAGTCCTTCGAAGCGGCTGTCGAAGCCGAAGGAGACTCGCCAAGCCTGGGTGCGTAAGGTCGAGGCCCCTGGCACCATCACCGAAGAGGATACGCCAATGCAACCTACCCTTCCCGCTGACGTCCTCAGCAGCCAGGATACGCCTGCGGGTGCAGCATATCTCTCGGGAAAGCGTAGGGACGACCATATCCCCCAACCTTCATCTTCTCAGACAAAGAAGATATGTTGACGGAGCAGGGTCGCAGCTAACGTCCTGCACATTAACTATGATGTGCCACAGAAGGCATCTGTCTTTGACAGACTCACTCGCTGTCGTGGCGAGAATAATTTGGACTCTAAGTACTATGAGCCATAGCGGGCTGGCACGAAGAAGTCCAAGGCAGCACGGGATATACGCCTCGAACGTGCTATGCCAGCAGTGAGCCAGAGGCATGCACTCACAATCATGCGCGCTGCCGATGGTAAACTGTACAAGGTTGACTCGGGTGCTTCAGCGCCGCGAACGGGCTAATCTTCAAAGCCTCGTGCCGCTTGGGCGCATCTGCTGCATTTTCAACCAAGCCGTGTGAGGCAAACTCTTTGGTCTTGAACCCCCGCACCTACATTGGTTGTGCGTCTAAGGCTGGTTCAAGCTACTTTAAATGTTGCTCCCCCACTATTGATCTGGGCGCATCTTTTGCGTCGGATCAGGGGGTGCAGCATTCACTTGACCACCCCAGCGCTTGGCCTTGCCATGTGCCTAATGGGGGTGTGAAGGTAGCACTCTCCTCCAACGATTTACGTAATGTGATCATTCACAAATGCCAATCAAGAGAGTCGACTGACAAGCACAATGCACATCTCACATGGCACGCCTGTGCTGTGGTCACCATCAACTGTTGCTGCAAGACAGCGGTCCCACCAAGGCAGTCTGTGTTCTAGCGGCTGCAATCATCAACGCCCCTCCAACATCGCCTCAAAAAGAAGGTGTCAACTGAAGAAGAGCCAGAACTAAAGGCTGCTTCTTGCAACGTAGTCTCTAACTCCCCATCAATTTGAAAGACGACTGGTAACTCTTCCACCTCGTCCTCATCCAAAAGCCAGCCGAGGAAGACCAAGACGACCGTCCCGTCCTCAGGAGTGTTTGAGGGCACGCGGGAGAGAAAAAAGATCTTAGAGGAAGTTGGGGTAGTCAAGCCCCTATGGATCTTCATCCCGAAGACGAAGCTAGCCTCCCGAATATAGTTGGGGGTAGTCAAGCTCCTGTGGATCTTCAACCCAAAGATGAAGACATCCTCCAGAACATAGCAGGGGGTAGCCAAGACGAAGCTCCGGGGGAAGCTCCTCTTCTACAAGAGAGCGAGGCTGAAAGCGAAGCTTCAACCGATCCATCTGAAGAACAGTTTGGCAACTCTAGAGGGGGGTGAATAGAGTTTATATAGAAAAATAGCCAATTAAAAATAACTCTTTCACCGATAATAAATAATCAGAGTAAAGTACGGAAAATAAATGAAGAGCAGAAGAGCATACGGAAATACAGCGATTTTAACCTAGTTTCCCTCGTGGAGGACTAGTCCAGGCCTGAGAACTCTAGCTCAGGATTAAATCCACTATTTGCGAAATAGTAGTTTACAACCCGTGCCTTTTTTTCAGAAGAGCACGTCAACTTCTAACAGAGGATCGCAGTGGCGATTTGCTTGGAATTGTCCAAGCGACTTCTTCGACTCTTGCACAAGAATCCTAACTGAGAGATGCTGAGCACTCGAGACTTAGGAGGTTTGTGGCTAGTAGATGGGAAGGGTATGGCTTATTGAGCTTATAATAGAGAATAGAAGAGAAGATTGGATTGATTGGAATGAGAGAATTCATGCCCTATTTATAGTGTTTTTATAGGCAGAATTCGGCCAGAATTCGGGTAGGAAAATTCAAAAATTTGGCCGTTGGACAACTAGCAACCAGCTATCCCTAAAATTAGGGTTCCTGATTTCTAGGGGACAGAGTTCGGCCCGAACTCTGTGTGGAGGCAGAGTTCGGCCCGAACTCTGTCCCCAGAGCACAGAGTGGTTCTAAGGGGACCAGTGGGCAGTTTTTGGTTCAGTGGAGCTTAGGATTTTGGATAGGTTATAGACTAAGTTCCAAGAGCTCAGCATGACTCAGAGTACACAAGTCTAGACTCAATGAAATTATAAAATACAGACTCCAGAACACACTGAGAGCCGGAGACTGAGCTGTCATCTGTCTTGAACTGAATACAGTCGTCGTGTGTCGTATTGAATTAATACAAATATTATTTAGTCAATGTAGACAATATTTGGTTGACTGTGACTTTGTGTCAACAATCTCCCCCATATTGATAATTGACAAAATAATATATGTATATTCAACATTCATACCTGGACACAGTTGATTATAGCAACATAGCTCCCCCATACTCGATGCCGAGCTAGAATGTAATAGCTCCCCCGTAATCAGTGAACGTTGCTGAGCTAAAAGCAATAGCTCCCCCGGAAATAGTACATGAAACCTGTATAATATCTCCCAAAAAGCACAAACAAGCACAGATATACCAAAAGATATGATACCAATACCAAGAAAATATATCCAGACATATATATCCAGCCAGAATATACATAGTTCTCCCCCTTTTGGCAGTTAGCAATATAGACTGCAGATGAATGAATAATAGAGAAACTGCAGAAGATAATTATAGTAATACAACCACACCAAGCAGAGAAGAAACAGTATAGAAATAATCAAAAGAAGTACTAGCATAAAGTGTCATAACCAAATGTCAAACACATAACCAGAGTTTAAAAACATCCAAGTACATAAAACTGAAACTAACTAGAAATGAAAATGCATCAACTAATGTCATCATCAGCAGCAGCAGCAAGTAGTAGCCAATCTCCATCACGGAGAACGAGAAGGTCCTGGAACATCTGAAGGACCAGGGAAGGAGCGACGAGGGTCCACAAAAGCATCATCCGGATCCATGTAACGCATAACCCACGGATCATCAATGCGATGACCCGCGCGCGCTGGATCCCTCTCCATGGGAATATGCAGATGCTGAGACAGAGAATATCGTATATCATGCAGAGAGTTGCCGAGAGCACTCATCTGCAGAGTAGTACGATAGTCCAGCTGTGTCCAGCGATCGTCCTCAAGGGTAAAACAATCCCGGAGCAAAGTCTGAATAGACTCAAGAGTGGCAGGTGGAGGAGGTGCATCCTGACCGAGTGGAGGAGAGTCAGGCTCCGCATCATCAGAATGCTCAAAGGCCTTAGGAGAGGCGACGACTGCCTGAGTACGTCGTGCTTTGGACAGAAAAGCAGGAGCAGGCAAGAACTGACAGTCATGAATAGGAATGATGAATGCACAAAAAACCATAGGAAGGTATAAAGGATAAACCAAGGCTCTTGGTTTCTTCCTACAATTTATCATCCAATCCATCATTGTCCTAGGAAGATTGAAGGGGATACGATAATAAAGGTGATATAAAGCAGAGATCTCAAAGTAGGTAACTTCATCAGTTGAACCAGCCTTGGGTAAGATGGTGTTAAAAATCATTCGATGAAGCTCATAGAAGTAGGGGTTGAGATGCTTGGCCATAAGTTTGCGAGGACTTATGTTAGGAGCACATAATTCCTCCTTGAATCCTTCAAGAGAAGTATCGCCAACAAATTGAAATTGACGTGCTTCCACAAGTTTATCCCAAGCATCAAGATTAACAAGATCAAGAAAATCCCCCAACTCAGAATCATTGAAGACTATGTCAATACCGGCAACCCGGGAATAAATATGGGTTGCATCGAAAGTTAAATTGTAATAAAACATTTGGATTGCACTACGGTAGATGACAAAATTTGAAGCAACTAAAGCATCCAAACATAGATCACGAAACAGAGATTCAAATTGAGCAAAGATTATAAAATTTATTGGATGTCCCCCGAACACCGGACGAGTACGAAAGTCGCTAAACCATGCATTAGACGCGTCTAGCGACACAAATAATCATTCGTCATATGTATTAGGGTCTTGGGGATTAGGCGGGTTGAACAACGGATGAAGGGGTTGTTGTTCACCTACTTGCTCAACGAGATGAGGAGGATTCGAAGAGGAGGCACCCTCGGTTCGGATTCTCTTCCCACGATTGGACAAGCGTGGAGCCATTTGCAAGAAATTAGAGAACTTGAAATGGAGAGAAAGAAGGAGATATACCTGAAAATAACAACAAACAGTGGAAGAGAATGATGAGAAACCATTTTTCCTTGATTTTGAGAAGTAATGGAGCCTTCTAGATCAAAAACTAGGGTTAGGGTTTTGAGAAAAGAGTTTGGAGAGGTGAGGAAGGAGGCAAAGGTGAAGGAGAGAGAGGGAATCCCGAAATAAAATAGGGGTTTGTCTTTGGTCGGATGACATATGGACCATAGGATCTAAATTGATCCAACGGCAGAGCCAGATCCCGACACTGGAACTTAGGGACCGAACTCGGCCCGAACTCTGTTAGGGGCAGAGTTCGGCCCGAGTTCTGGATCAGTGGTCCAGAACTAAAGGCAGGCTGAAAAGATAGAAAAATTGATTAAGTGTTGAACAAAAGAGATTTTGAGGATAAAAGATTGATGAAAACAATGAAGTACATAGAGAGGTACACAAAGGTCATAATGAACTTTAGGAAAAATCAATTAGGCAATAATAAATCGGAACAAACTATATAATAAACAAGGAAATATATTGTAATTCAGTATTTCAAATTTGCCATGGGTTAGCTGCAGGGGTCGGATCCCAGCTAGCGGTAGTCCTGAGGACTAGTGCACCGTGTCGCTTAGGCTTTTATGCCTTTTTGTCAGAAGGACCCTTTCGGCTTGTACCCATAATAAATTTGTCATAAAAGAATCAAAATATACTCGATATTTACGCAAGTAAGTCTCAACTTATAACTGCTTCATCCAAAATTCCGAGTTCACGACAAAGAAAATTGAAGCGCTCTTCGGATAATGGCTTAGTAAAGAAATCTGCTAGCTGATGATCAGTGTCAATAAATTCTAAGTTAATCGTACCATTTTGCTGATGATTACGCAAAAAGTGGTGTCTGATCTCAATATGTTTAGTGCGTGAGTGGCAGACAGGGTTCTTAGTCAAATTGATGGCACTAGTATTGTCACATAATATAGGAATATGCATAAAAGATAATTTATAGTCTTCAAGGGTTTGCTTCATCCACAGAATTTGTGCACAACAATGCCCAGCTGCTATGTATTCAGCTTCTGTTGTGGATAGTGCGACAGAGTTCTGCTTCTTGCTAAACCATGAGACTAAAGCCTTTCCTAATAAATTACATGTGCCGCTAGTACTTTTACGGTCGACCTTGCATCCAGCAAAGTCAGCATCAGAGTAACCGATGAGGTCAAATGATGTTGACTTGGGATACCATAGGCCCACTGTAACCATACCCTTAAGGTATCGAAAGATACGCTTAACCGCGGTCATGTGAGATTCCTTAGGATTTGCTTGATATCTAGCACATAGGCAAACACTAAACATAATATCGGGGCGACTAGCAGTTAAATAAAGTAAGTTGCCTATCATACCTCGATACTTACGTTGATCAACGGGTTTGCTGCTCTCATCTGGTTCGAGTTTGGTTGAGGTAGCCATTGGAGTGCTGATTGGTTTGATGTTGTCAAGATCGAACTTCTTCAGCATGTCCTTGGTATACTTCGATTGACAGATGAAAGTTCCATTAGCCAGTTGTTTTACTTGCAGACCAAGAAAGTAGTTGAGCTCTCCCATCATGCTCATCTCAAATTCCGTCTGCATACACTTGGTAAATTCTTGACAAAGAGTTTCATCAGTAGACCCAAAAATAATATCATCAACATAAATCTGAATTAATAAAATAGTGTCTTTGAAAGATTTTATAAACAGTGTAGTGTCAATTTTCCTTTTTGAAAAACCTTTCTCAAGTAAGAAGCTACTTAGCCTTTCATACCAAGCTCTTGGGGCTTGTTTGAGGCCATAAAGTGCTTTCTTTAGCTTGAACACGTGGTCGAAAAATTTGTGATTTTCAAAGCCAGGAGGTTGTTTCACATAAACTTCCTCCTTAATAAAACCATTCAGGAAAGCACTTTTCACATCCATTTGAAATAATTTAAAGTTTTGAAAATTAGCAAAAGCACAAAGCATCCGAATGGATTCTAGTCTAGCAAGAGGAGCATACGTCTCATCGTAGTCGATACCTTCCTCTTGGTTGTATCCTTGAGCTACTAGACGAGCTTTGTTACGTGTGACTGAACCATCTTCATTTACTTTGTTTCTAAAAACCCATTTAGTACCAATTATCGAGTGATTAACCGATCTAGGAACGAGTTCCCATACTTGGCTTCTCTCGAATTGGTTGAGTTCTTCTTGCATAGCAGAAATCCAAAATTCATCATTAAAAGCTTCAGAAATGTTTTTAGGCTCTACTTGTGAAATGAAGGCAGTACTAGCAACGGAGTCTCTTAGTGATGATCTAGTAGTTACTCCACATGAAACTTCTCCTATAACTAAATTTTCTGGATGAGAAGGTTTGAAAGAGAATTTCTTAGGCAAACCCTCCAGAGAATTAGTTTCGGTTGAAGTATTCATTGGAGTAGAAGTTGATGGCTCAACGTCATCATCAAGAGTACTTGCTACACTGTTGTCTTCATCAAAAGTCATATTTGTTGACTCTTCCACAATAAGTGAGCGTTTATTGAAAACTCTATATCCCTTACTCTTGGCGGCATAACCAAGAAAGATACCATCGTCAGCTTTGGCATCAAATTTGCCTAAGTTGTCTTTGGTGTTAAGGATAAAACATCTACAACCAAAAACTTTAAAATAAGAAACATTGGGGGTTCTCCCAAACCAAAGCTCATAGGGTGTTTTCTTCGTAATGGGACGAATAAGTATCCTATTCAAAATGTGGCATGCTGTACTTATAGCCTCTGCCCAAAAATATTTCGGAAGAGAAAATTTATTCAACATGACTCTAGCCATATCGCCAAGAGTCCTATTCTTCCGCTCCACAACACCATTTTGTTGAGGAGTTCTAGGACAAGAGAATTCATGATTAAAACCATTTGCATTACAAAAACTTTTAAAATCATAATTTACGAATTCGTCTCCATGATCACTTCGGATTCGAGTAATCATGTAGCCTTTTTCGTTTTGAACTTTCTTTACAAAAATTTTGAAAGCAGAAATAGCATCGCTCTTATTAGCGAGAAAGAAAACCCATGTAAATCTCGAAAAATCATCAATAATAACAAATGCATAAAGTTTGCCTCCAAGGCTAGCTATTCTACTAGGACCAAATAAATCCATATAAAGTAGTTGCAAGGGTCTAGTAGTACTTACAGAGTTGATAGAATGAAATGAGGATTTAGTTGCCTTGTTTAGTTCACATTCGGCACATACCGTGTCCTTTTTGAACGTGATGTCAGGTAATCCTCTCACTAGCTTCTTGGTAGAAAGCCTGGATATAGCATCCATGTGGCATGACCAAGACGCTGGTGCCAAAGTAGTCGTTCGTCTTTGTGGGCATATAGACATCTACCTGCATTGTTAGTATTTATAGAAAGATAGAAAATGTAGATGCTGTCCTCTCTTTTCCCTTCAAAAGCAATGTCTCCTGTTGACCTATCATAGATGTAGCAACTGTTTTGTCCAAAGTTAATATCATATCCATGATCAGCAAGATGACTAATGCTGAGCAGGTTATGCTTTAACTCGGTCACTAGGCAGACATCCTTTATTACAGGAGAAGGAGGATGACCAATGATATCATTACCTATAATGTGCCCTTTGAGATTGTTACCGAAGGATACGTATCCTTCTCTCTTCATCGATAGTGATGCAAAAAGATTTGCGTCTCCCGTCATATGTCGCGAGCATCCACTATCGAGAATCCACTTACTTTCAGTTGAGGAGGGAAGGTCCACCTACATCAAGAGTAGATGTAACCTTTGGTACCCGAGTTCTTGAGGGTCCTGAAAAGTTAGTCTTTGGGAACCAAGCATATATCCTTTTATCTACAAGTCTTCTAACTCTGCACTGTGGTGAGATGTGTCCATGTAATCCACAATAAGTACAGATAGCATTCTTATTTATACTAGGAGCATGAGAATAATATCTATAAGCAACAGGATGAGGATGGACATGATGTGAAGAGTTAGCATGGTGAAGATGATTATGCATGGAATAAGTGGCATGGTGATGGTGTCTATGAGGCATAGAATGATGGTATTGTCTATGATGTGTGATATGCTGATATTGTCTAGATGGCATGGCATGATGATTTTGTCTATATGGTATATAAGGACCTTGTCTATATGGCATTGCATGATGATTTTGTCTATATGGCATGGCATGATGATTTTTATGTGTGGAGTGATGTTGATTGTGTCTTTGTGCATGATGAGTGTGTACTGAGTGAGAATTGTTCTTACGTGCACGTGGTTTGTGAAAGTTTGTGTATATAAATGCATGGTTATGTGCTGCATGAGAATGACGTGATTGACTAGCATGAGTGGTATTGTGCCCATGTGATTGGGTTTGAGGTTGAACAACCTGTTTACCCAATTTGGTTTCTAATCTTTTAGAAACAGCTTGCAGTTCATCAACCTTAATATTTAAGCCATATATCTTAGTCATGGAAATCTTGTGTCTACTCTTTTCTTCAGCAAGCAACGTGTTGAGTGTAGTGATTTCTTGAGTTTGTTGCTCAATACGTGCTTCAGCATCATGCAAGCTTAATTTAAGCTTGGATACTTCATCAGTGTTATTAGTGGGTGACGTGTTTCTAACATTATCAAGAAGTAAAGAATTCTTTGTATCTCATCTTCTAGACTTTTGATTTTGTCCTTGGCATGTTTATATTTACCGATGACCTTAGTGAAAGCATCGCCAAGTTCATCAAAAGAGAAGTCATTCAGAGTTTCGTTAGATACCTTGTTGGAAGTTGCCATCAGGCACACATTTGCTGTATCTTGAGGAGAGTCCTTTTCTTCCTCAGAGTCACTCGCTTCACTTTCATGCCAGATGCCTGTGTTGGCATATTTCTTTGATGAGTTCTTTTTGTATGGCTTCTCATAGCGGTTGCTCTTCTTCAGGAATGGGCAGTCTTTTCGGACATGTCCAGTTTTCTTGCAACCGTAACAAGTTGGTTCTTCTTCATCGTCTTCTTGAGATTCCTTCTTCCTTCGATTGAAGCGAAGGAATTTCCTGAAGTTGCGAACCATGAGAGCTTGGTCTTCATCATCCGAGTTATCTTCTTCGGTCTCATCATGATTAGCTCTTCGTTGATGAGCTTTGAGTGCGATCTCCCTGGTCTTCGGGGCAGGCTCTTCGAAGTCCTTGAGGTCAAGCTCGTGAGTCATAAGCTTACCCATCAAGGTCTCCATTGACATTGTTGTGAGATCGTTTCCTTCTATGATGGCTGTCACCTTAGGGTTCCAAATCTTTGGTAGCCCTCTGAGTAGCTTTCGAATCTTCTCGTGGTTTGAGTACTGCTTTCCAAGCGAGGATAGAGGATTGATGATGTCGAGGAATCTTGTGAACATTTGAGTGATCGTCTCACTTGGCTTCATCTTGAAAGCTTCGTATTCTTGAGTGAGACGGCTTATTTTGGATTCCTTGACCTGTGTGGTTCCTTCATGCGTCACTTCTAGAAGTCTCCATACTTTATGAGCAGTGGTGCATGTAGAGACCCTGTTGAACTCATTCCTGTCTACAGCACAGAATAAAGCATTAATAGCCCTAGCATCTAGACTTGCCTGTTTCTTCTCCTCGACAGAATATTTGTCGTGTGGTTTCTCAATGAGGTCACCATCGACAACTATTCTGGCGGGCTTTTTGTAACCGTCAGTGACGACAGTCCACAGGTCAAAGTCTAGAGCCTTAAGATAGAAGCTCATCCTTGTTTTCCAATATGTGTAGTTAGTCCCATCAAATAGGGGAGGCCTATGAGTGGACTGACCTTCATCATGATTGGAAATCAAGGATTATGTGGTTGCCATGGATCAGCTCTTAGGATGTTAGTCCTTATAAAGAGAACAGAGCTCTGATACCAATTGAAGAACAGTTTGGCAACTCTAGAGGGGGTGAATAGAGTTTATATAGAAAAATAGCCAATTAAAAATAACTCTTTCACCGATAATAAATAATCAGAGTAAAGTGCGAAAAATAAATGAAGAGCAGAAGAGCATACGCAAACACAGCGATTTTAACCTGGTTTCCCTCGTGGAGGACTAGTCCAGGCCTGAGAACTCTAGCTCAGGATTAAATCCACTATTTGTGAAATAGTAGTTTACAACCCGTGCCTTTTCTTCAGAAGAGCACGTCAACTTCTAACAGAGGATCGCAGTGGCGATTTGCTTGGAATTGTCCAAGCGACTTCTTCGACTCTTGCACAAGAATCCTAACTGAGAGATGTTGAGCACTCGAGACTTAGGAGGCTTGTGGCTAGTAGATGGGAAGGGTATGGCTTATTGAGCTTATAAGAGAGAATAGAAGAGAAGATTGGATTGATTGAAATGAGAGAATTCATGCCCTATTTATAGTGTTTTTATAGGCAGAATTCGGCCAGAATTCAGGTAGGAAAATTCAAAAATTTGGCCGTTGGACAACTAGCAACCAGCTATCCCTAAAATTAGGGTTCCTAATTTCTAGGGGACAGAGTTCGGCCCGAACTCTGTGTGGAGGCAGAGTTCGGCCCGAACTCTGTCTCCAGAGCACAGAGTGGTTCTAAGGGGACCAGTGGGCAGTTTTTGGTTCAGTGGAGCTTGGGATTTTGGGTAGGTTATAGACTAAGTTCCAAGAGCTCAGCATGACTCAGAGTACACAAGTCTAGACTCAATGAAATTATAAAATACAGACTCCAGAACACACTGAGAGCCGGAGACTGAGCTGTCATCTGTTTTGAACTGAATGCAGTCGTCGTATGTCGTATTGAATTAATACAAATATTATTTAGTCAATGTAGTCAATATTTGGTTGACTGTGACTTTGTGTCAACACCATCCACTTCCAGTACAGTATACATGACGGGAGGTGGTGATACGGAGTCAGATGCTCCACCAACAGATCTCGTTCAGCGCATGGATACCTTGGAGGGAGGACTGAAAACCCTCTCTACCTCCATGCAGACACTGACTCAAGCAGTGTTCGAGATACGGTCAGCTTTGACCAGAGCACCTTCTACCGATCCTGACCCAGGGGCCAATGGAGAATCAAGTGTGCCCCTCCAACGGGTATCCTTGGATACAGATCGCTGCGAAGCACCTCGGACGTCGAAACCGTCAAATGCTGAACTCTAGGCTGTACCACCTTCTCTGACTCCCAGCTCCATGGAAGACGTGGTTGAGATGATCATGGACTTGCGTGAGCGCTTTGAGTCCAAGAACAGACATGAGGAGCGCCAGAAGATGGGGATCCCGTAACCATACCCCCTCGAATGGAACAAAGTGGTTTATCCTCCCAAGTATAAACCACAAACATTAACGCCATACGACGGGAAGGAATCTCCACGCCGTTGTCTGACGTACTTCCAGTCTCAAATAGGACATCTCCCGAAGGAAGACGTGCTACTCACCAGCTTATTTGTCGGGGCACTAAAAGGAGTGGCTTACGACTGGTACTGCAGTCTCCCTGATAACTCTATATCTTCCTTCAACGACTTGACACGTCTCTTTCTCGATCGTTTCTACGACGGAGGGAAAGACATAACAATGGCGTCCCTGATAGAGGTGCGTCAGAAGGAGAAGGAAACGGTTCGAGCATTCATCGAACGATTTCGATAAGCCTGCTTCAGACTGCCCCCGGGCATGCCAGAACATGCACTCCTCTCCTCCTGCAGCATGAACATGCTTCCTGCGATCAAGCTCTGGCTCAACTCCACTCCTCCTCCCGATTGGGGCTCATTGATTATTGAGGCTGAAGCATCTGAAAAGAAGTTATCCAATGCTCGCCTTCTGAGAGTCAGTTTCCCTGCTTTTAAAGACAAGGGAAAACGACCTGCTGCCAACAACCCTGAATGTGAGACGAAGGGGAAGCAGGCACTGACTGTCAATGCCTCCAAAGGTGCACAAGCACCTACTCAGAAGCCTCCGCTTGCGCCGAGGCCAAATGAGGTCTATTCTTTCAACGACGAAGACACCTTGCAACTCATCGAGATGCTGAAGCAGGGTGATAAGATCAAATTACCGGACCCGAAGCGTCCTGACAAGGTTGGGAGAGTGGACAATTTAAGGTACTGTCGCTACTAGTGGTGTGTCATCCACTACTAGTGGGGCCTGCTGCTGGTCCAGGTCCAACATCTCATCTAAGGTAGCACCATAAAAGGTATCCACACCGGCCTCCTCTTCGTCCTCTGTAATATTTTCAATAGGTCTAGTCAGGACAGGAGCGAGTACAATACATCTCAACATTTTATAGCAGGTTAGAAAATATAATTATGCAGTAAAGTAAGATACAAGAACTGAAAGAAAGTACATGATGTAAATAGAGAAAGCTGTAATGGAAATATATACTGTAAATAGAGAACTATCAGTGGCTAGCGAGTCAGAGTACAATATAAACATGTGAATGGCATAAGAGATTCTGATGAGATACTAAGGAGGTGATCAGGTGAGATACTACTTGGATATTATTCACATGTCTACTTCTACTCCCCGTACCCCCAATCAATACACAAGGATCCAACCAGGTTATGTTATGATTCCATGCAAAGGCCCACAAGGGGTGATACATGGATGCCCATAAATGGGTGATCTGGGAATGCCCATAAATGGGATGATTCAAAGAAGACTCTGTGATCATGAGAGTACATGTCACAAGTGATCAATGAACCGTGAAGCATAGTGATACGCCATGTAAGTAAAATGCACAGAACATGTAGTATACGATGCTCCGTGAGGGGATAATATCTCAAGAAGGGATCCATATAGTACTAATTTGTGTGACCAACGTGACAATATCAAGTAAAGTAATTTAAAGCAAGAAGATAATTCTAAGCAGGATATGAAATGATCAGAGAATGTACTCGCCTGGTATCTGAGTGTCCAACTGAAATATACTGTCCGAGGAGGGGTGTCTGGCTCATATTTAGAACAGCACAAGTCACAACAGGTCCAGAATAGTAAAATGAAGTTCTACTATGCATTTTACATGAATCTAGGTCAATCTAGGCCAAAGTCAACTCTTGGTCAACCCTAGAAGTCAAACTAGGTCAACTATGGTCAAACTAGGTCTAACAAGTCTAAATAGTCTTAACTAGTCTATTCTAGGCCTAATCAAGACTAAACAGCCTAACTAAGCTCTCACTAGTCTAACAGACACACCATAGGCCCAAAACCATATATATAGAATATGCATCACTATTCACATATGAATGTATATGTATATCCACATATACAAATAGAAATGTGCCTAGCACATAACTATCACACATGGAAATACCCGTAATGCTACTCTATCATCACACATATTCACATAGGCTATTATAACTATTTACCCACACATATATATATATATATATATATATATATATATATATATATATATATATATATATTTTATATATATATATATATATATATATATATATATATATATATATATATATATATATATATATAAAGAATATATATATATATATATATATATATATATATATATATATATATATATATAATTTCACATACACATAGATTAGGAATATATATATATATATATATTTTATATATATATATATATATATATATATATATATATATATATATAGAGGATACAAATATGTGTGTGTGTGGATAGAGGAGCAATGTGTATATACATTATGAAATGTGTGTGTGTGCTAGAGGGAAAAACATGTGTGTGCAAGTGTGTGTGAGGAATATGTGTAAACATGAGTGTGTGTCTCATGATATATGTGACAGAAAAAAGTGCAAACAATGTACAGTGAACTGTGTGCGTGTCTCAGGAACCCAAGACAGGGACTGAGCCTTTCAGGAACATGTGTGTGTTTGTTGGCAGGAAAAATAGATGAACTCAATGACAGTTCTCAGATTTTAGGATACCAATTGACAATTGAAATGACAGAAATCCCAAACCAACTCCCAAATACATAATCTCTAATATAACATGTATAAAATGTGTGTAAGTTATAATTAAAACTAGAATCAAACGTTCGAACTAAACTGAAGGTTGAAACCAAACATGATGTCTAGTGTACTCAGCAAAGAACTCAATCTCAGGTTGCTCTTATTGCTAAGTTCAGGTTTGAATTCCCAGATTAACCAACTTAAACAGTGTAAATCAATGTAGCATAGAAAATCAGTTAACAACTAATCAAATTCTCAGGTTCCTTAAATAGTGTGATATGTCTCAGAAATCAAAACAGTGTGTTAGGAATGTTATGACAGTAATGCTCTCATGAATCACATTAAAGCTGATTGATTTAGTTAAGGGAAGGAACCCAAATGACAGGGACTGTGCAGTGAAGGAAAATAACAAGAAAAGGAAATTAGAACACAGGTTTCCATCAACCAATCATTCAGTCATCAACAATTCAACACAATATGAATCCCCTACAAACCTAAATATGTTACCTAATATAATCAGTAGCGGAACCACAATAATTCATTGATATTAACATTTAACTGCAAATCGAAACGGGAAAACAGTGATACACTCACTGATACTCTAAGTATCAGTCAACTGAGCATTTCTCCAATCCAACTCGATTATCCCATTCTAATAAATAATTTACACTAGCAGAGATTAGTAAATATATTAGGACATGATTAGCATGCAACTTAATCACTAATTATCAGGATTTATCCACAGGAAAATATGAACAGTTCAAAATGCTCATTGATACATTGGTATCAGACAAATAGGAAGTTCCTATTTAACATAGAAATAATAGTAATAGGCTTAGAATATTGGTTGGTAATTAATAACAATTATGTGTTCGTGTCATTCATTTAATGTCGTGTCCAAAAACAAGACACGGATGTGTCCACAACACACGCAGACCCAATACACAGATCGGGTCAGTCGACAGTGTGTCTGTGTCTAGTACACGAGTCCTAACTGACTCGATACGAAACAAAATGACACGAGACTTGGGGAGTGTCGTGTCAGATACTGCCTCGAGCTCCGTGTCAAAAATCAGGAGTCCACGTGTCCTGGATAGCTCGCACAAGCACGCTAGTAGCAGGGCATTCCTGTACACGCTCGCGCGACCGTGTCCAAGGATCCCAAACGACACAAAATAGAAACGAGACTCTCTCAGTCATTTAGAAACCCATAGATGACACCAAGACATGACTTCCTATTCAAACACATCTCGAAATATCGATCGAAATGCCCTTTGTGGCATTTCGTCGAACACCTGCGCACAACACTGATACGTGTCGGATACGCACACGTACAGGACACAAAAAATCATAAACCCTATTCCTACAGGACCAGGACACCTAGGGCTAGGTATTTATGCAAAGAAAATCTAGTTTTAATGGTGGAATAGAAATATACCTATGTGTGTTCTTCAACACAAAAGCTCCTTCAATGTGGATCCCCAAAAACCATCCAACTCCTTCAAATTGCTATGAAACTGAGATTAACACATACCAACAGCAAGAAAACACTAATTAGAACCTATTGCAATTTGTTTGGATTAAAAAGGAGTTAAAATAGATTTTCTAGGAATTTATGAAGATGGAGACTCACCTCTTTCTAAAACTTGTTCTTTCCTAAAGAGGCTTAACCTAATGGAAGAGGATATTTATAGGTAGTAATCCATAGGTTAGGTGTGGTGGCCGACCACTATGGGTTTGGGTTAGGGTTTGCTAGTGGCTTGGGCTTTGGCCTCCTATGTGTCAAGTTATTGATTAATGGTTCAGCCATAAGTCATGGCTTATGACTTAATATTCTAACTTGAGTCAAATGACTAAACCATAGGTCAACTCTAATCTACCTAGGATTGCATGACCTAACAAAGTCCAAACTCAACTAGGGTTAGCTCCTAGGTTAGTCTGCCAAGGTCATTGCTAGTCAAAGTCAACCTAGTCAACCTTCATTCAAATAATTCCAAAATAAATTCTAAAAATTCCCATAAATTCAAATAGATTATAATAAATTCAAATAACCCCAAAAATGAAAAAAATACCCTCAAACTAGAAATGTGGTAGTGACATCGAATACTCTGAAGTTCGGAAAGATGCTAGTCGAGCTCAGCCACCGATGCCTCCAGAATCTCAGTCATATGATCATGGCTCCGGTGGAAGTACCAAAACCTATCACGTCCATACTACCTCTGATAGGATTGTCACACCTAAACAGCTATACTATCCATGCTTCTTGTTCAAAGTATTTCAAAACTTTCCAAAAGTTTTGAAAACTTTGAAGGGGGTATTGTAGAAGCATACAAAAAGAAGAGGGATATTGCTTTTAATCTCACATGGGAAAGGAGAAGAAGAGAGGTCTCATTCTACTCTATATATAGAGCCCTCTTGCCTCCTTTGAAAAGGGCACCAAAATAAATAAAGAAAAGGGAGCCCGTTATCCAGGGAGCCCGTTCGAGCCACAAAAAATTGTAGTAGTTCTTCTCTTCTTCTGGGTTGGCTGTAAGTTCTTCACTCGCTGTCAAGACGAGAAAAGTTGGATTCTGAGTACTATGCGCCTTCGCGGGCTAGTACGAAGAACTCCAAGACGGCATGGGCCATACGCCTCAAACGTGCTATGCCAACGACAAACCAGAAGCATGCGCTCACAATCATGCACGTTGCTGATGGTAAGCTGTACAAAGTTGACTCGGGTGCTTCTGCGCCAGAAACGAGCCGACCCTCAAAGTTCTTATCTCACTTGGGTTCATATGCTGTGTTCGCAACCAAGTCGTACAAGGCAAATTCTATGGTCTTGAACCCCCGCGCCTACATTGGTTGTGCGTCTGAGGCTGGTTCAAGTCACTCTAAATATTGCTCCTCCACTATTGATTTGGGTGCATCTTTTGCACCGTATCAGGGGGTGCAGCATTCACTTGACCACCCCCGCGCTTGGCCTTGCCATGCGCCTGATGGGGGTATGAAGGTGGCACTCTTCTCTAACGATTTACGTAATATGATCATTCACAAACGTCGATCAGGAGAGTCGACTGACAAGCACAATGCGCCCCTCACAGAGCATACTTGTGCTACGGTCGCCATCAACTGCTGCTGCCGCAAGACAGTGACTCCACCACCAAGGCAGTCCGTGTTCCAGTAGTTGTAAACATGCTGTGCCTGTCCGACATCGTCTCAGAAACATGATGCCAATTGAAGACTTTGTAACAGCCTACTCTCAACTAGGCCCATCACATAGATGTCTCATCTAGCCATGTCGTCTCAGCTAGCCACGTCGTCTCAGTCCGGCGTATTACTCTTCCAGCGCATCACTCCGCCCCGTCAGAGTGAATCACTTTCTCGTCAAAGCACAGGCGCATCTGCCAGCCTGGGGCTCTTCCATCATAATGAGGCTTGGGCACATCAAACCCAAACCATGCATTCAACTTGGCACTCGATGTCGTCTCGTAGAAGAATACTACCAGTAAGCGGCTCGAACATAAACTGCTATGTCCATTCCAACTCGACAAATCTCAGTCTTCTGAAGGAGTTCACCCTCAAAGCTTCTTCGAACAAGGAGAACCATCACCCATTCTCCATCACCCACAGTAAAACATCTTACCAAGAAGGAGGATCAGTCGAATCCATCTTTGTCGAGAAGTCAAGGGAGAGACAATAAAACTTTCTCAAACTGTTGCTATTTATAGGCCAGGGCAAATCAAACCCATGTGCCAAATGGCAACCTTCCAGAAGTTAGTGTAATGAACTTATATTTATGATGATGAATTTGCCCCTTTGAACTCAGCTAAGTCAGAGAGCCATCAATGCCCCGAAGAACTCAACAGTTGGACCAATGAAGATGCGTCATGCAAACAGATGTGCTGGTCAGACCGCACATCATACAGATGCATTCATCAGCACCAAGCGCCTCATAAGGATGTGCTCTATGCGTCAAGTGGAACGCAGATCAATGCACCCACTCAAAGGCCCATCATCCGTCAAGAACAATAAATGCTAAAGTCTGACACAACAGCAGCCATACCTCGATGACAGAGCAACAACAGCTTTTACAAAAAATGAAGCACCGCTAACGTCAGCGTCATCATTACTTTCCTCTGGCGGTTACAAGTCACGTGGCCGGCCAGTCACTCGCATGCGCCTCCGCAGCTATGCGCCAGAAGATTTGTATGTGCCTCAAAAGCTATGCGCCTCTGACTTACCTCTGATCACAGAAGTCATGTCACTGCATGTGCCTCCCCGCCCATGCTACTGAAGCCCCGCATACGCCTCAAAAGCCGTACGTCCAGACTTGTTCATAACTCCTGAAGGTTGCGAGCCAAAGTCTTCTCATACGCCCAATCCCAGGAGCATCCTATCAGATTACCCTCTACCAATTCTGAGATCTTTGAGCTATTGACACGCGCCACGTGTCCTTTGACTCGATTCAGCCTACGAAGGGGTGCTAATTACCCAAGATCTTAGCAAATGAAAGATCCTCTCCCCTGCTACGTGTCAGCCCACAAATATAGCATGAAGGATTCAACCCATAAATGATGGTGCATCATCCATGCGCCTCCCGCAGCTTCAACCATGTGGCGTCCTTACGTACAGGCGCATCCTACATATGCGCAGCCAGCCTGCAAGCTATAAATAGAGGAATCATTTTCTTCTTCCAGACGACTACACACAGACAGACCTATGAAGACCCACACAGAGAGAGAGAGAGAGAGAGACAGAGAAACTCAACGTCTTCTTTCTCTCCGCAGGCTCCAGCACCCAGAGCAACTCAGACCTTCAGAGAACCGAGAACGGTCGTCAGATCATCAACGGAGTTAACACATTACCACTCGCTCCATCGACACAGGGACCCAGATAAATAAAAGTGTACTCCTAGGACTACATCTAAGTCCTACATTGTAACACTATTCTGTTTGTAATTAAAATTACAATCAAAAGATTGTAATGGTAAACAGAAGCGACGTCAATCAGATCTGCCTCAATTGGATCAACAATAAGATCGCAATCTAGTAGCGCTTCTATCATCCTCTCATCTTGAGAAGGTGCTTCGCTTAGAACATGAGCTATAAGAGTTTGAGGTACAAAAGATAATAGAGTTTCAGGAGGCACTACCTCATTCTCACCACGAACTGAGGTTATTCTCAATGGAAGTATTATTCTTTGGGTGGTGGTGGTTCTCAGAGATGGGTGAATTATTGGCTTTATAGCAGTCATGGAGGGGACATCCACCGAAATAGATGGAGTTGGCTCACTAGTTGATGGTGATGTCAAACCAGCTACAGCAAATGCTGCCAATGTCGCTGTAGACAAAGGAACGGTGAACCCTACAATTGATGTTTCTGAAACCACAACACCAAGAGTATCCGCTACGTCAGCTGGAGCTGGAGCATTGGTAGTTGAAGGTTCTAGAGATGAAGATATATCAATACAAATTGTCACAGGATCAACATCAAGTAACTCTCGCTGAACAGACATAGTAAAGATATCACCTTGTGAAGAAGAGATGCCTCCGGACGATATCTGCAATGTCCCTTGGCCAAGAGATTGTTCTGGGGAAGAAAATGCAGGAGAAACTGTAGTCTTCCTACCCCAGGCTTTCATGGCCAATAGCTTCCTCTTTGCCGAATGCTTGAATAAGGGCTGAGGAGACGCTACAATCGTCTCAGTGTGAACAGATGATTGAGGCTACATTTTTTAGGAGCAGGCTATTCTTTGCTTATTTCATCCTCAACCCATATACTCTCTCTCCTGAATGGGGATGGTGTTGATCCACTGAGTGAAGTAGTTATGCCCGATGACGACCCAGATTCTATTTGTTGTGATTAGAGTCTATTTCTCACTCCAGGCTTCTCAACGACAGCTGTCTCTTTTGTCTTCCTCTTTCCTGCAGCAGGAGAAGGAGTATTTTGGGCTGACTGGGTGGAGGTTCCAACTTTTTGCCTCTTTGCAGCCATCTTGGCACGAGATTTCCCTTTACGCTTCCTGAGAAGGCCACTCAATGGATCCTGAACTTCATCAACAGGACCCATATTCATAATTTCCAGAGGATCCTCGATAGGGACATTCTCCTCAGCTTCAGTTATGTTTATGGTGGCCGCGTCCCCATTAAACATTTTTTGTGTTCCGATGGAACTATTATTTATCAAATAACCTTAAAAGAAGGTATTAGCTAAAGTATAGAAATGCATGTATGAACTAAATATACACGGACCATTTTTAACAGTGGTAGAACGCATGGTGAATAAAACTCGTGTACCTCTCATATTATAGTATCTTCATCCACGGGCACCATTAATCAAATGCTCGGAGGCTTTAAGACATGTCGTCGCATTTTTGACGTGCAATTGGTCATAACCAAATTGACGAGCGAAGCGACTTGGCAAATAAGGCTCTAGATAGTAATTGTTTTCAAACCTATATACCAGGTATAAAGGCCCGATTGACTTCAACCAATTAATGGCTTCAGGAGAGGGGCGAGAACCAATGGGCTCTAAATGTTGGATAGAGATCGACAAGTTTTCGTATCCAGATAGAGGAGTGGTGCAGAAAAATTTCCAGTCTACGCCCCTATTTAATATTTTTCTGCGGTCAGATAAAGACATAACCTTCCATTTGGCCTTAGCAAATCTTCCGATTTTGCTGCCAATGCTCCTCCGACTCCAAGATCAGGATCCATCAATGAGGGGTGATGCAGTAATAACCAGCCAAACAGATATGTGTATGGCATCTCGGTACGAGGATATTCCTTTCGATTGTTAGGCTTTTCCATCAAACCATCGGTGAAACTCCGGAGTCCCACATTCAGGCGACTGGTCATTGTAGACAATATGTCCATCTTGTAGCCAAATACCAAACGTACTGCTGTAAATAGCACGTCATGATGGATTAGGTCAATGGCACTGTGGACACACACAAAAAGAAAAAGAAATGCTGTTTTTTCTTTATTGGCATAATGCATCACAAATCGAGTACGCCTGAGAGAAACTGCGCTGAGGATCCCCGAGTACAAAAAAGAATTCTAGGGAATGGAACGATGGAGATCAAGCGGCAGTTGTTCCTTTACTCCGTTGACACTCCGATTACAAAAGTGGAAGAAAACCTAAGAAAATTGCTAACTCTCGGCTCACTGGTAAGAAGTGCAGCAATTTGGCTCTTGAAAATGCTCTCCGTTCTGTGTTTTGAAGAGGGATAAGACCCCCCATTTATAGTCGTGCTTGACCTGGAATGATACTATGCGCCTACATGAAGGAAACACACTGGTTTTCATGTGGGCATATAACTCTGCCTTGGATGCATAGGGTATTGGTGCATACAAGCTGTGAGATCGTGGGTTGGTCGTGGTGTTGACGTGGCCGCATGCTTTGGTGCACGACTGCTCATTGAGACTGACGTGGCCGTACGCTTTGATGCACGTTTTGATCATAGCTTTGACTGAGTCAGGCTTGGACGCATAGCCCTATTTCAGGCTATGCGCCCTCCTTCACAGGATGATGGGTGCATATAGCTTCACATGATGATGGGCACATATAGCTTCACAGGGTGATAGGCGCATATAGCTTCACAGAAAGATGGGCGCATATATCCTCCTCTGGCTTTGGACGCATAAGGCTTAATTTGCTAAAATTTTCATGCTTCTACAAGACCCCCTTCAAAGTTTTCGATACTTGAACGAGTTCAAAATACTTTGAAAGAAGCATGGACTGTCTTCTTATGTCGCAGTGGGCGCATTGCACGACTTCTCTTCTTAGGTGCATAGTGTTTGGCCAACTTGTCAGGGAGATATGACTGTTGAGATCTTCCTTGAAATCTGAACTGATAGCTTCATCGGGGTAGAATTTGAAGAGGTCCATCCTTCATACGTTGTCCACGTCAGCAAGTGGCAGTCGCATAGTGTGCAAGGAGCTGGTTCTTTACGTAGGCGCATAGGTCATTGTGGGCGCATACTGCCCAATGGGCGCATAGACACATAAAGCTTAGTGGGCGCATAAGAAGCGGCATGTGCCTATAAATAGGCCTTGAAGGAGAGAGAGAGAGCTCATTATTCCCTTCACTTAGAATTTTTCAGAAAAACTCTTTATCTTCTTCCTTTGAGAACTATGTCTCCTAAGGTTGCGAAGAGATCCGCGAAGGGCAAGGGGGCTGCGCCGAGTGGGTCTCCTCTGGCGGCAGCGTCATCGGCAGTCCAGGACCCGATTTTGGGTGAGGGCATGCTTCAAAAAACAAAGTCTCGAGCATTAATTCACGACGCTCGGACTTTTCTTCTGCCTGGGCGCTTGCGCCTAAGGCAACATACTTCTGTGGGCATCATTATGTGCTCATAGAAGTCATGCGCCAACATTGTGGTGAGCTATGCGCCCACATGTTGCCATATTATGCGCCTACGAGCCATGACAGGTTGTGCACCCACGTACTGTTTGTGTGTTATGCGCCCATTTACTTTGGGCGCATATCCCTTTAGGCGCATAGCCCCTTGGGCGCGTAGCTTTTTGGGCGCATATCCTTTTGGGCACATGAAAGCCTTTCAGAACTTAGTTTTTCTTGTGGATTTCTGAGTGTAGCTTTCTCTTGTCTTTGACTCTTGCAGCATCCATGCCGAAGGCTGAGTCCGTTTTGAAGGAGGAGATGTCGCCTCCTTTCATCAAACAGGAGTCATCGTTTGTTAAGGAGGAGGTGACACCAAAAATTGAGGAAAAAATAGAGCTGGCACCTATCGGGGAGGGAATTACTCCCAATATTGAAGCTGCTGTAAAGGAGGAGCAGAGGGTAGTAGCACTGGAAGTTCTGACCTTCCTGCCCCGGCCGAGGATATTGATCAAATAGATCCTTCATATGCGAAATGGTTGAGGGAATGGTATATGCCTCGCCACAACTAGGATTCGTGGGTTCCCATAAACGTCCGTATCTTGTCTCGTTATTTTTGTCTGTCTTTAGCTGTAGTTTATGTTTCGCTTCTTTTGGTCATCAATGTAATCCTGTACTTCTCATCCAGATGAAGAGATGAAGAACTTTTTTGGTTTCCTCATGAGATGTAGTCCTGTGAATGTAACTGATTTTGAATAAACATAATGCATTCACTCCATTCTTTGCTTGTGGTATCTGTGGTGCTTGTATTAGAGGGCCTAATACAATATTTGTGTAAGGGTATTTCAGGTGAGTATTCTGCTGGGGAATTTTGATGTGGGACTATTATCCGTTTTATATTCAAGTTATTCGAATATAGATAATAAGTTGAACGAATCTGCTAGTAGAGGTAATATGGACGTAATAGCAAAAGATTGTTCTATATCTGACCAGAGGTAATATGGACATGGAAATATATATAACGTTAGGTGGGGGTGGATAATTCAGAGGTAATAAGGACGTGATTTATCCTTGATGAATGCTTTGCTCAGAGGTTATATGGACATGGCAAAACATAATCATTTCACTGGGGAAATAATTATCAAAAAATAATTCAGAGGTAATATGGACGTGACTTGTTTTCGTCAAACCAAGTTTGGACGGAGTCAAAAACAGAAATGATTCCACTGGAGGAATATTTTAGAGGACCTATTATCCAGGGCGTATTCAAGACTCTTGAAATACGGATAATAGTTAGATAGTTTTTTTAATCATATAAACATCGTACTGTACATTTACATGACTGAACACATGTGAACAAAAAAAGGTTACACATAGTATTTTTCAGGAACTTGTCGTTGATAGGCATCATGAACAAGTCACCATCAGGCTTGGTTAGTCGGTACGCACTATTAGAATACACTGATACTATGATGAAAGGACCTTCCCATTTAGGCTGGAATTTTTCTTTTGTTTTGTACGTTATGACCAGTGGTCTTCTCACTGCTAAGACTAGATCACCGACTTGGAAGGTTCTTTTCTTTACCCTTTTGTTGAAGGCTCTGAAAAGACGTGCTTAGTATAGCTCAATGCGCTGCTGAGCTAACAAGCATTTCTCGTCTAGCGCTTCGAGCTTCTAGAGTTGCAGACGGTAGCTTTCTTCGGTAGTCAACTCACTAGCTAAGGCCACTCGAAGAGAAGGAATCTGTATTTCTAGGGAAAGAACTGCTTCGCTCCCATAAACCAGAGAGAATGGCGTACTGCCTGTTGGAGTTCGAACCGTTGTACGATAGGCCAATAGACATTCACCGAGCTTCTCATTCCAATCACACTTGTTTGAAGACACGAACTTCTTAAGAAGTTTTATGATAGTTTTGTTGAAGGATTTTGCTAGTCCGTTAATCGCTGGATTGTAGGCAGTAGAGGCTACGTTCTGGATTCGATTCCTATCGCAGAACCGATAGAATGCATGGCTTAATGTTTGATGAAACTGATCATACGATGATCCTGCGAGGTAGGCCAAAGTGGTGGATGACGTGATGTTTGATGAAACTGATCACGTTCGATGCGTTCACTTTGGTAAGCGGTATAGCTTCCGTCCATTTGGAGAAGTAATCGGTTATGGCTAGGATGAACCGATATCCTTTAGAGAATGGCGGGCTGATTAGTCCTATGATGTCCATGCCCCAAGCTTTAAATGGCAAAGATGCTGCCGTCGGGTGCAGAAACTCCGAAGGTTGATGAATGAAATCGGCGTAGAACTGACAAGCTTTACACTTCTTTGCATATTCAACAGCATCTGCTATCATTGTGGGCCAGTAATAACCCATTCTTTTGAGGCGACCTTGTAATTTGGGGCCTGGTTGGTGTGCACCATAAACTCTATCGTGCGCCTTCCGGAGTGTATGTTTGGCTTCTGTGTCTGATAATCATCGTAATAGTAGCCCGTCGTAAGAGCGTCGGTACAACATCTTGGTAGCTGTATCATAGTAAAATCTGAGGGATCGTCTTTGGATGGATACTGCTTCCTTCGGGTCCTCGGGAAGGATTCCATAGACAGCTTAGTCTATGAAGGGAAATCTCCAGTCTTTGACATCGATATTTGTTTTCGCTGCATAACTGAGATGAATATGCAAGACATTTTTTACACAGAATAGTTCTCAACCAGACATTGTGATCGACTGCTGAGTGTTGGTAGGAACGGTCAAGGAAGCAGCGTAACCGGCTAGAGCATCTACCTCTATATTCTGTAGTCGAGGTACGTACTTGATAAAGAATCTAGCAAAAGTAGACGCCAACTCAATTGTTGCTCTGTGGTAGGGGATGAGATCTTCTTGGCGAACTTCATAATCCCCTCGGACCTGACTGGCTATTAGCTTGGAATCGCCGTAAGCTTCTAGATAGTCAACTCCCAGTTGCTTTGCCAGTTGTAGGCCGATTAATAGAGCATTATATTCGGCCACATTGTTGGTGCATGGTTCCACGAGAGAATATGCACGGTGTATAACCAGATGATTAGGTAACACGAGCACGACACCTACTCCAGCCACGATATTTCTTTTGGGTCCTGTTCTTGATGCGCCGTTAAAGAACATTCGCCAAATGGGGATTTCTTGCAGTTTTAGACTCCACCACTTCGTTGGGGATTTCGTCATAGAGTTTGAACAATTCTGGCACCGGATGAGCTGCTAGGAAATCAGCTAATGCTTGGCCTTTTACTGCCTTTTGAGGAATGAAGATCATATCGTATGGAGTCAACAGCATTGCCCATGTAGCTAAATGGGAATTGAGAGAACCCGGTTTAGTCATGAGTATCCTGAGAGGGTTGACTTTAGATATGATGTGGATAGTCTGCCCAGACACGAAGTGGCGTATCTTTTGGATGGCAAATACTAGTACAAGGCATTCCTTCTCCACCGGTGTATATCTATGTTCAGCACCCACCATTGTGCTGCTGAGGTAGTAGATTGCCTGTTCATGGTTGCCTTCATTCTTCTGAGCTAATAGGGCGCCAAGAGAATGGTCCATAGTGCTGACATATAGTAAGAAGGGCTTTCCCATTATTGGAGCTACCAATACTAGAGGACTTGTAAGATACGCCTTGATGTCGTCGAATGCGCGTTGACATTGTTCAATCCAGACGAAAGATATGCCTTTCTTCATGAGCTGAGTGAATGGTTTACACCTTCCAGAGAGGTTCGAAATTAATCGTCTGATGTAGGCTAGCCTTCTTTGTAGTTCGCGTAGCTCTTTGAGGTTTCTTGGAGGATGCATATCGAGGATAGACTTCACTTTCTCCGGGTCCAGATGTATACCCTTTGAAGTGATGACGAAACCAAGGAACTTGTCGCTGGAGACTCCCAGAAAAGACTTGGTGGGATTCATCTTGAGTTGGTGTAAGCGCATTAGTTCGAACACCATTCTCAAGTCTTGGAGGTGGTTGTCCTTGAGACGACTTTTAACTGCGATATCATCTACGTAGCATTCTACTGATTTACGCAAATGATCGCAAAAAATTGTGTTCATGCCTCGCTGGTATGTCGCCCATGCATTCTTCAATCCGAAGGGCATCACCGTATAGCAGTATACCCCCAACGGTGTTCGAAAAGTTGTGTGCTTCTCGTTGTCGGAGAACATCTTGATCTGGTTGTAGCCTTAGAACCCATCCATGAAGGACATCCGCTCGAAACCACAAGTATTGTCGATCATTACGTCGGTGATCGATAGAGGGAACTTGTCCTTTAGGCATGCAGAGTTCAAATTACGGTAATCGATACAAACTCGAACTTTACTGTTCTTTTTTATGACTGGGACGATGTTGGCAACCCAGTCTGGGTGTTGTTCTTCGCGAATGAATCCACTGGCCATTAGCTTCTTGACTTCATTCTCGATGGCTTCCATGACGTCTGGTCGGAATAGTCATTGTTGCTGCTTCACCGGCTTGGCATTAGACAAAATATTCAGGCGGTGCATGGCGACTTTTGGGTCCAAGCCTCGTATTTCTTCATAGCTCCATACGAAGACGTCGATGTATTCTCTTATAAGCTGTATAAAAGATTAGCGTTCGTTGTCAGATAGACTTTTGCTGATGAAGATTGGTTTGAAAGATGCTTCATCTCCTAGATTGACTTGGATGACTTCGTCTTCGGTAGGTGGTTCACGTTGTTCGAAGCGCAGCTTCCACCTAGTATCTATCTTTTGAGCCCATTGTTCAAGCTCGATGATTGGTCATCGTCTACAATTTGGTCAACGGAAACCATGTTGATGGATAGAGTTGCCTTGAATATGTCGCCAATGCTAGAGTCTGAGTCCCAGAGGGAGGAGTCAAAAGAATGGGAACAACAAACTGCTTTATCATCTAATCTTTCGGGAGTTATTGGAGGAATGACATAGCCCAAACCAATACTGTTTCGTTGATAGTAGTTCTCAGGTTTGCCTGAAGGAGCAAAGTGTCGTATTGGCAATCGTCGTCCTCGGCCGTAATTTAGCCCATAGTCATTTTTGATGTCATATTTCATGTTCTGGATGATATTCTTGGACTACCAACTATATCAAAAAAGTTGCATTTTTCCAGAGTCATTGTCAGCCTCTGTGTTGTGCTTGGGAGAAGTAGAGTCTGGAACGAACTTTCTCTCGCCAATTATACGACCGAAGATGATTAGTTCTTCATCATTCTTTCTGGCTGGAACGATGAAGTAGTGGATATCTTATGGGTAAACTTTTTCCCACAGGTGAGGCATCGTAACCAGCATGCAGAGGTGTGGTCCTATGCTGTTCTCTAGAGCGTATATCGTATCTATGTAGTGGTTTACAGATTGATATACATCAGAGTAATTCAAAAATAAACTTTTACTAAGAAAATATGCAAGTTCTTCTTCAGGGATAACATCATCCGCTGAAGGTACATTATTATGAGTATTGATATACTCATTGAGAGGATCATCATCTAGAAGAGGAGCCATAGTCTTGGCCGAATTCACCACGTAGGGTAATTCTTCAGGGTTGGGAGGACGAGCGTCAGTAGGTACCTTCCGGGGTGTTTTGCTGAGAGTGATGGTCAATGGTTTGACCTTGTCAGGGCTCTTCTTTTTTACCCAGATTGTAAGAGGCTTCGGAGTACTTTTTGGAGTAGTACGTCCTTTGACTCGAATAATCAGGAGACCATCATTAGAGGATGGACTTGCTTCAGCTTCATTGTAAGCTTCGTTGTCGTCATCCTTGGGGGACTGAGATTGGTAAAGTACCGAATCCCCATAGTAAGCTTCGATGCCCTTGAAAGGATCGACATCAGCAAACTCCATCTTTACTACACCGTCGTTGTTGACGTACTTGAAGCACTGGTGAAGTGTGGAAGGAACGATCATGTTCTTTTGTATCCATGGGCGTCCCAATAAGACGTTGTAGGATACGTTGGCATCGATCAAATAGCAGGAAACCTCCATTATGAGATCACCGATCTGGCATTTGAGACGGATCTTGTCCAGCGGTTAGCTTCGACCAGCATTAAAAGCCATGATAGTTGTGTTGGTTGCAGATAGCTTGTGCAGAGGTATTCCCAGAATTTGAAGCAAACTTCTAGGAATGATGCTAAGGGAGGATCCTGGATCGATGTGCATGAGGTCCACCTTGATCGCCCCGATATACCCTGTATAATGCAGGGGTCTATCATGACGATTATTTTTGAATAGCATGTCCTCCTATGAGAAGGTGATGTTGGGCACCACTTCCATAGTACTATGGCAGTGAGGACAGGAGACAGGGTCTTCAGCGGGGGCTTTGACTTCAGCGAGATAAGAGTCGGCATGTAGTAAAGCTTCGCTTAAGGCCTTCCACATTTCTTTGGAGAGTCGCAGCAGATCAAATAGAGACAACCTGGCAGGTGTATTGGCTAGCTGTGCCAGTATGTCAAAATTGTAGGGCCGATCTATGCCTTCGGGAGTTGGCGCCTTCAGAGAATTGTCAAACCTCATCTCTTTCTGCTTGGCTTTGTCCGAAGTTGAGGGCTTAGACGGGCCGACTTCTGGGCTTGTGGGGGCAGCAGGAGGTTGAGAGGGTACTTCTTCTTCTTGTGCGGGGTCGTATGTCCGAAGATAAGTCTTTTTCGATCGCGTCTCGCCAGATAGAACCTCGTAAATGGGTGAGGATACCATATGGCATGACTTGTACTTCTTGTCCCATTTTTGCTTTGAGAGGTACCAACCCCTGTGTCACTTCTTGTACATGGTTCGAATAGACCCATATGATTTCACCATGTTCAATCGTGAGTGGCACAAAGGTTAAGTTGCGAGCTGGCGGTAGGTTGACGACTTCCATTATTGTTTTGGAAATCGGGACCACGCCGTCCGGGACTTCTGTAGGAAGAAAGTCACCAAACTGAAGAGAGATTATGTTAGAAGATACGACCTTGTCTTCGGCTTCGAGATTGATCACTTGGCTGTCGATAAGCTATTGTATCTTCTTTATCAGGACGATGCAGTCCTTGGTGGAGTGATGCACGTACTGATGATAGAGACAGTACTTGGGATCGTTAAGCTGGCTTGCCTCTGTAGGATGTCATGGTAGAGGCAATGTCAGCTTGTTACCCTTCGTCAGTGTGTGGAAGATAGTAATGACATCGTCTTCCTCAAAGGAGAAGGTCTCCTTAGGCTTGTCGGAGGTGCCCTGAGAATTAGAAGATCCCTTGGATGTGTCGACCTTTAGGACTTCATTCCCTTTACCCCCACAGACAGGGATAGTTTGAGGATGCTTGCCCTTGTCTTCGGATTTGGGTGTTTTCAATCCCAGTAGCTCCAGGTTAGGAACGTCGTTTTCAGTAGCATCAGCGACCCCAATAAAAGCGGGCCATGTATCATACTTATGTATACCCAGACAAAACTTTACCATGGGAAGGAATTTATGTCGACAGGTATCCATAAGTTCTGAGTCTGGAATGCCGAAGGGCACCTTCAGTGCTAGCCGCCTGAAGCGTTCGATGAAGGCGATGACAGACTCAGTCCTCCTTTGCTTGGTCTCGATGAGAGTGCATATACTAACATGCATGTCACTCTCGTAAAACTTGTTAATGTACAACCTCTCCAAGTCTTTAAACGAATTGATACATCCGTCAGGCAGACTGCAGAACCATTCGAAAGCTATCCCCTACAAGGTGCTAATAAACAGCTTCAATAAGAATAGATCATCTCTGGGCAAGTGTAGAGTCTGCGTATTGAAGTACGTCATGTGTTGACAAGGAAAAGTCAACCCGTCAAATGAATTCAGCGTCAGCAGCTTGTAGTTGGAAGGGCAAGTGGCATTCTCCCACTCAGGGTGATACGGTTGAGATATCCCAATCTTCTGAAGCTCGTCCTTGTGTGAGATGATGTCAAGACGGGCGACCAGAGAATCAATTGCATCATGTTGATTAAGCAGGTATTGGAAAATAGCTGCTGAATGGTTATCCGGCATCGTTGGTGAAGAACCATCCCCACCATTTGTAAGATTTGGAGGAGGCACAACGAAATGATACTCCTTTTGTAGGGAAGGAGGGTTGTTGCTATGTGCCGAACTAGCGTGAGCCGAGACATTTTGTTGAGATGGAGGAACAGCCCCAGCAGCTTGAACCGCTATGATACTGGTAAGCATATCGGTGATTTTGGCGAATGTTGTTTCAAGACCCTCTAGCCGTTTGCTGGTCTGGTCGCTAGCTTCTTCTGGTCTTTCTTTGTCTTCCATATATGTAGATAACAAGCGAGGATGAACAGAGGAAACACTACAACTGGTGCTGATATTGTTTGTCTCTGAGTGGGCAAGTCCCTCGTCTTCAGGTAGAGGAGGTAGATAGTCGACATCGGACTCGGAGAGATCATCGTCCTCTGGAAGGCTACCCCCAGGGTGGGGGTCATCTTCTTCAGACCCTGAGGGAATACTATCCCAAGCTTGGGATTTTTTGTCGTCCATACGGGACCTCGCATTTGACCGGGTGCCCATATAGACTCCTTCAGATGTGACAGCCTATTGGCCATCTGTTGGTAGACTTCGTCTTCTCTTTCTCGTAGAACTGAAAGAGAAAGTTGGGTTTGTGGTCTACCGTCTTTGATTGGGGCTTCCATAAGGAGGACCCCATGAAGCTATGTTGGATGAAACACACAGTGGCTTCTCGTCGTCAGAGAAGTACAGCCGTCAAAATACGGACTTTCTCTAGGGTACTCTTGTTACTTTGGAGCAACAACAGTTGATAACAATACTGGTGCACAGGTGTGCACTATGGATTGTTATGTCCTCCCTCGCTTTACGCTTATGATTTATCATGTCGCGTAAGTCAGCAAAAGGGAGTTGTGTCTTACAACCCATGTTGCATGCATCGCCGATCTTTGCATGCGGGTTCGTAAGGAGAGTTGGCGCATCCAGACTTCGTTCATGTGCAGGGGCAACCCCTATACCTAAGTTCTATGATGTCTTTGAAGACAGCCCCGTGCTATACACGTTGGGGCCTGTCTTTTTGCTGTGGGCACATAGGCCTTGGAGACTGGGCTTGGGCGCATGCTTCTTGACAGCATGTTTGAGTCGCCTTGATGTAGGCACATAGTATGGATCCAGAGAGTATGGGTACATAGCCTTGGGCGCATGACCCTGGATGCCCAGCCAGCTGAAAACAGAAGGGTTCTGGTTGGGGATATGCGCCCAAACACCCCCTTGGGCGCATGGCTTTGGGAGCATGCTTGGTGGAGCAGCACTATTTTCTTCTAGTTTTGCCTCCTTCATTTGTGAGCCTTGCCGGGCTTGGCCAGAGTGTCGCACACCCCGATTCTTGGCATCGTAGTATTTTTCTCTGCCAAGTCTCGAGTGTCGAACACTCTGTTGTTGGTCACGGAGGGAAGAAGTTCCTAGGAGAGCCCGAAACGGTGTGAGCCTTCTCTATTTGTGGAGCTTCTGTGGCAGAGTCATGCGCCCATGTGACAGAGTCCTCCATTTGCATATCTGCTATGATACTGGCAGGATATGTGCAGCGAGCCTTCGGAAGCCAAGTCTTGCGAGACTTATTTGGCTTTGCTGATTTTGAGGGGGTAGAGCCGTCCCTCGAGAGCATCTCTTTGAACGCCTGCTGATCAAATTTTATGATCAGCATTTTCTGAGTGCTCCCCACTTTGTCGGTATCGGATTGCGTTACCACCTTCTCGTCAGAGAAAAAGGTAGTCTCCAGCAGAGTCGCCATTTTTGTGGACACATACAAAAAGAAGAAGAAATATGGTTTTTCTTTATTGGCGCAAGGCACCACAAGTCCAGTACGCCTGAGAGATTCTGCGCTGAGGATCCCCGAGTACAAAAAGAATTATGGAGAATGGGACGATGGAGATCGAGCGACAATTGCTCCTTTACTCTGTTGACACTCCGATTACAAAAGTGGAAGAAAACCTAAGAAAATTGCTAACTCTCGGCTCACTAGCGAGAAGTGCAGCAATTTGGCTCTTGAAAATGCTCTCAGTTCTGTGTTTTGAAGAGGGATGAGAACCCCCTTTTATAGTCGTTCTTGACCTGGAATGATGCTATGCGCCCATATAAAGGAAACACACTAGTTTTCATGTGGGCGCATAACCCTGCCTTGGGCGCATAGGGTATAGGTGCATACAAGCTGTGAGATCGTGGGTTGGTCGTGGTATTGACGTGGCCGCATGCTTCGGTGCACGACTGCTCGTGGAGACTGACGTAGCCGTATACTTCGGTGCACATTTTGATTATGGCTTTAACTGAGTCAGGCTTGGGTGCATAGCCCTGTTTCAGGCTATGCGCCCTCCTTCACAGGATGTTGGGCGCATATAGCTTCACAGGATGATGGGCGCATATAGCTTCACAGGATGATAGGCGCATATAGCTTCACAGGGTGATGGGCACGTATATCCCCCTTTGGCTTTGGGCGCATAAGGCTAATTTACTGAAATTTTCATGCTTCTACAGGCACTGGCACCTGGGATGATAAACCGTCGTAACCATAGAGAAAGAAAGCCTGCTAAGGTGGCTTCTAGAGATAAATCGATGCCACTCTATTTTATATAGCTTTCCAGAAGAGTATTGGCAATGTAATCATTCCAGGGTTTAACTAATTCTGTGTAAACATGGCCAGATTCCTCTATAAGTCGGGAAATGGTTTGAGCATTAAGTGGCTCAAAGAAGCGAGGCGTACATTCAGACTGATCTTGCACTTTAGGGTATGTGTTATGACCAAAGAAGAGGTATACCAACCATTTAGATGTATAGCATGCAGCACCGCTCTTGTACAGATGCATGCAGGTTGTAAAGTGACACAACAATTCATCGAGAACTGCTACCATCCGAGGGTTCACTTTGGCTATGGCCTCTAGCTCATCCTCCATTGGTATGTACCCTTCATAAGGGTTATCTTCCATTGGCAGACGCGAAAGAAATCACATTTCATGAAGGGCAAAACCTAATTCTCTGTGAGGAATGGCAAAGGTACCAGTCCTACTGTTGTACCTTTCTGCTAAAGGCGAAAATATGTTAGAGTTATTTTGGATCCCGCAAGAGGTAGCCAGAACGGCTTTGTAGAGTCCCAGTTCTTGTAACCTCTCATGAAAGTTGTTTAAAGCCCATACAGAAAGACGGTTCCACGAACAATCTTCGGATGAATTAGGCCAGTTAGTTTCATGGTAGCGTTACGAGGATATTCTCCTTCAGATGCAGCATACATATTGGCGAAGATGGATATTCGGACGGTAGCATCACGGCCGCGTCATCAGACGGTACGCAATTCGGTCTCATACCCCTTAAGCGGGCGCTATACTTATCATAATTGCAAAGGAAGATGTCTTTGTTGTAGTCCCCACGCCTGTGACATATTCTTCCAACTCTAGCTTCTTGGTTAGGTGTTAGATCCCATGACATCTTTCTTGGATAGCTAGCATGGGCATATTGAGATAGAGACAGATTCCTTATCATTTCAGACAGATATACCAATGTGTTTTCCCTTAAGAAGAATAAAAGAATCACTTTTATATTAACTTTATTTCCTTAATTTTTGAATAAGAATCATATGGGCAAATGTTTGCATATTGTATTTATTGCAGGTGTTAATGCAAGTGTCTGATATTCTATATTGTAGATAATATGGTGTGTGGTGTCACACAGAAGATCATATTACCAGTTCCCTATGGAACATATAAATAGTTCACAACCTAGATGGACTTGGATAATTCATTGTAAAGGTTGTAGTGTAATCTGGTATCAGTCTATCTTGACTACAGGTCTACACTAGTATACTTTGTGTATATTGAACAGGACCACTTCAGATTGTTTTCTTTGTACTGAGTACACAAGAGAACAAACACCTCTATTATTTTGGATGCTTGTGCTCTTAATCCGGATATAATAACAGACATGTATATACAGCATGCATTACTTTGACTAATAAAAAGTGAGATTCATTATGGGTCAACAACCTCTATGAATTGGGTAATAACATTGTATATATGATGGGCTGTTGATTATAAAAGGAATCCATGTCCCGATACGTCGGGTTGATGATGTCCCCTTAAGGAGCTCATAAGGATTGTCATGTAAACCCTGCAGGTGGATTATATCCGACATGATAAATAAAGTTGAGTGTTACTACTTAAGGATAAAAGATATCGATCAATATAGTTGTCAGTAACTTAATTTGATCGATGGACATTCGATATCTTAACATGGGGAGCCAAACGAGCATATAATAAAAGGAGCCCACAATCATAATTTTGGATTAGGAAGGTAGTGCAACAATAGCTTTTTAGTGGACCGAGCTATTGTTAATGGGCCTGGGTTGTGTATTCGGGCTGAACACGGGATACCCAGATCCGTTAGGAGACCTAACCCTAATTTCTCATCATGGTCCCTCCATAGCCTTATATATATCCTCTTCAGATTATTATAAGAAATAAGAAGCTTTCTCTAAATTCGTGATTCACGTAAGGAGAGAAATGGAGGGCTACCAAGGAAAAGAAAAGGTTGAGAGATCGTCGCCCACATGACGTCCAGGTCGAGGGAGGAATACGTGCAGAAGATATTGGGATCATGACTCCTCGAGATTACTAGGAACTATTGTCTTCTTCCCGTCGCAGGTATAATTCGTGAACCCTAGTTTTCGTCTATGAAGGGTTAGAACACGTTTATATCTGTTTATCTTTTTATCGATCAAAACGCACACCAAACTAGGGTCTTGGGAATCCCCAGTTCCATCAATTGGTATCAGAGCCACTTTGGTTCTGCGTATTGATTGATAAGTCCATGTTGTCCAATAAAACTTGCGTTGTGTAATAGTCGGTAGATGTAGATCTGTTCTAACTTGATTTTACAGGCATCTTAGATCCAACTATTATGGTCCAATGCAGTTTTTGTTTGTGTTGCTTTAAACTATGGACATGTCATGGATGTTGTTGTTTTTTGGATGTAACTAAAATCACGAGGGTTGATCATGCTTATAATTTTAAATTTTCAATCTGGATTATGTGTGAACTCTTTCGGAAGGCATAGGATTGATGTAATTTTAATTATTTTTTGATCAATCATGATGGCAGTGGTGGCTGTTTCTGACGCTGGACGAGATGCTGGTTTTAAGCAGTCCAGAGGCAGACGGATGATTTTCGATGAAGGAATCGACAGCCTAAACTTATAAAAAATTGGGGTGCTGTCCCGAACCCTGCGACCTGACCAGGCAGGTCGAAGCCCGAATAGATCTGCGCAGCGCCATATTTTGGATTCGGATAATTGAGGACGGAGCAGGAAAGATGACTATAATAGTTGGATATTTTTCTTCTGTTTGTTGTCATTTTACTTTTTCTGATTATGCATGTTTATTATTCTGTCTATTTTATTTTATGAAAAATTAAGCCTGCATTAATAATGGACAGTATGGACATAATATCAACTAGTGAAAAACCCTCATTGTTAAATAACTAAGTGGGAGAGAAAATTTATTTAGCATAAATCCTATGGTCTCTATGTTGACACAAAGTAACAGTCAACCAAATATTGATAACATTGACTAAATAATACTTGTGATAATTCAATAAGACACACGACGACTATATTCTGCTCAAGCCAGACGTCAGCTCAGACGACAGCTCAGTTGTGCAAATACAAGTCATTTTTGCGTCTGTACTTTTATATTTTATTAAGTCTAGAATTATTGTAAGCTGAGTTATGCTGGGCTCTTGAGACTCAACCGACAACCTATTCAAAGCCCATAGAGCTCCACATCCAAACATAGCCCATTTCACCCTTGGACCAGTTCTGTGCTCTGGAGACAGAGTTCGGCCGAACTCTGCCTCCAGACAGAGTTCGGGCCGAACTCTGTCCCCTAAAAATCAGCACCCTAATTTTTAGGGTTGGCTGGTTGCTAGTTGTCCAAAGGCCAAATTTTTGAAAATTCCTACCAGAATTCTGGCCGAATTTTGCCTGTTAAAAACCTATAAATAGGCCAAGAATTCTCTCATTTTCACTCATCCAATCTTCTCTTCTCTTCTCTCTTAAGCTCAATATAAGCCATACCCTTCTCATCTGCTAGCCACAAGTTTCCTAAGTCTCGAGTGCTCAGCATCTCTCAGTTAGGAGTCTTGTGCAAGAGTTCAAGAAGTCGCTTGGAAAATTCCAAGCATCGCCACTGCGATCCATTGTAAAGAAGTTGACGGGCTCTTCTGAAGTAAAGGCACGGGGTGTAACTACAATTTCACAAATAGTGGATTTAATCCTGAGCTAGAGTTCTCAGGCCTGGACTAGTCCTCCACGAGGGAAACCAGGTTAAAATCGGCTGTGTTTGCGTATGCTCTCTTGCTCCTTATTTATTTTTCGTATTTACTCTGATTATTTTTAGATCGTGAAGGAGTTAAATTTTAATTGGTTATTATTGCTATAACTCTATTCACCCCCCTCTAGAGTTGCCATCTGTTCTTCAATTGGTATCAGAGCTCTTTTCTCTTTACAAGGACTTACATCCTAGAGCTGATCCATGGCAACCACATAATCCTTGATTTCCAATCACGGTGAAGGACAGTCCACTCATAGGCCTCCCCTATTTGATGGAACTAACTACACATATTGGAAAACAAGGATGAGTTTTTATCTCAAGTCGCTAGACTTTGACCTGTTGACTATCGTCACTGACGGTTACAAAAATCCTGCCAAAATAGTTGTCAATGGCGATCTCGTTGAGAAATCACATGACAAATATTCTGACGAGAAGAAGAAACAAGCAAGTCTAGACGCGAGAGCTATTAATGCTTTATTCTGTGCTATAGACAGGAATGAGTTCAACAGGGTTTCTACATGCACCACATCCCACGAAGTATGGAAGCTTCTAGAAGTGACGCATGAAGGAACCACCCAAGTCAAGAATCAAAGATAAGCCATCTCACTCAAGAATACGAGGCTTTCAAGATTAATCCAAACGAGACGATCACACAAATGTTCACAAGATTCCTCGACATCATCAACCCCTGTCTTCGCTTGGGAAGCAATATTCAAATCACGAGAAGATTCGCAAACTACTTAGGGGGCTACCAAAAGTTTGGAACCCTAAGGTGACAGCCATCATAGAAGGAAATAATCTCACAACCATGTCTATAGAGACCTTGATGGGAAAGCTAATGACTCATGAGCATGACCTCAAGGACTTCGAAGAGCCTGCTCCTAAGGCTAAGGAGATCGCACTCAAAGCTCACCGACGAAAGGCTGAACCCGAAGAGACGGATGACGACAACTCAGAAGACGACGATCAAGCCCTCATGGTTCGCAACTTCAAGAGATTCTTTCGCTTCAATCGAAGAAAGAAGGAACCACAAGAAGGTGAAGAAGAAGAGCCAACTTGCTACGGTTGCAAGAAGACGGGACACGTCCGAAAAGACTGTCCATTCTTAAAGAAGAGCAACCGCTATGAGAAGCCACACAAGAAGACCTCCTCAAAGAAATATGCCAACACAAACATTTGGCATGAAAGTGAAGCTAGTGACTCCGAGGAAAAAAAGAACTATCCTCAAGATACGGCTAATGTGTGCCTAATGACGACATCCGACAAGGTATCAAACGAAACTCTTGACGACTTCACTTTTGATGAACTTGGCGATGCTTTCACCGATTTACTTAGTGACCATAAAAAGGTCATTGGTAAATACAAACAAGCCAAGGACAAAATCAAAAGTCATAAAGTCGAAATACAAAGACTTTCTCTATTACTTGATAATATTAGAGACACTACACCCACGGATGTCACTGATGAGGTATCTAAGCTTAAAATAAGCTTACATGATGCCGAAGCACGGATTGAGCAACAAACACAAGAAATCACAACACTCAACACGGAGCTTGCAGAAGAAAAGAGCAGACACAAGATTACTATTACTAAGATGCATGGTTTGAATGCTAAGATTACTGAATTGCAAGCTGTCTCTAAGAAACTAGAGTCTAAATTGGGAAAATAGGTTGCTCAACCACAAACCCAATCACATGAGACACACACAAAGTATGACACAACTCATACTAGTCAACCACGTCATCCTCATGCTGCTCACAATCATGCTTACATGTACACACACTTTCATAAAGGACACAAACCACATGCACGTAGAAATAATCATCATATGTCACATAAACATCATGCTACACAAAGATACAGTCATCACCATGTTGCACAAAGACACAATCAATATCACTCCACATATAGACAATCTCATCATGCCATGCCATATAGACCATCTCATCATGCCATGCCATATAGACAATATCATCATGCCACTCCACATAGTCATCATCACCATGCTGAATCTACATATCATCACACTTCTCCTCATTTTTCTGCTTATAGACATCATCAGCATACTCCAAATGTAAATAGGAATGCTACATGTACTTATTATGGTTTACATGGACACATTTTACCACAATGTAGAATTAGAAGATTAGTAAATAGAAAGATATGTGCATGGTTTCCAAAAACTAACTCTTCAGGACCCTCAAGAACTTGGGTACCAAAGGTCACATCTACTCTTGATGTAGGTGGACCTTTCCTCCTCAACTAAGAGTAAGTGGATTCTCGATAGTGGATGCTCGCGGCATATAACGGAAGACGCACATCTTTTCGCATCACTATCGATGAAGAGAGAAGGATATGTATCCTTCGGTAATAACCTAAAAGGTTATATTATAGGTAATGGTATTATTGGTCATCCTCCCTCTCCCGTAATAAAGGATGTCTGCCTAATGACCGAGTTAAAGCATAACTTGCTCAGCATCAGTCATCTTGCTGACCATGGTTATGACATTAACTTTGGACAAAACAAATGCCTTATTTATGACAGGTCAACAGGAGACATTACTTTTGAAAGGGTAAGAGATGACAATATTTATATTTTCTATTTGTCTATAGATACTAACAATGCAGGTAGATGCCTATATGCTCATAAAGATGAACGACTACTATGGCACCAGCGTCTTGGTCATGCCAATATGGATACTATATCCAGGCTATCGACCAAGAAGCTAGTTAGAGGCTTGCCCGACATCACATTCAAAAAGGACACCGTATGTGCCGAATGTGAGTTGAATAAGGCAACCAAGTCATCTTTTTATTCCACAAACTCTATAAGCACTACTAGACCCTTGTAACTACTGCGTATGGATTTATTTGGTCCTAGTAGAGTAGCCAGTCTTGGTGGAAAACTCTATGCCTTTGTTATTGTTGATGACTTTTTATAATTTACTTGGGTTTTCTTTCTTACTTATAAAAGTGATGCTATTTCAGTTTTTAAGATTTTTGTAAAGAAAGTTCAAAACGAAAAAGGCTATATGATTACTCGTATCCGAAGTGATCATGGAGACGAGTTCAAAAATTTTGATTTTGAAAAGTTTTGTGATTCCAATAGATTTGATCACGAGTTTTCTTGTCCAAGAACTCCCCAACAAAATGGTGTTGTGGAGCGGAAGAATAGGACTCTTGGCGATATGGCTAGAGTCATGCTGAACAAGTTTTCACTTCCGAAATACTTTTGGGCTGAAGCTGTCAGTACAGCATGCCACATTTTAAATTGGGTACTTATTCGTCCTATTACGAAGAAAATACCCTATGAGCTTTGGTTCGGGAGAACCCCAAATGTTTCTTACTTTAGAGTTTTTGGCTGTAGATGTTTTATCCTTAACACCAAAGACAACTTAGGCAAATTTGATGCCAAAGCTGACGATGGTATTTTCCTTGGCTATACTGCCAAGAGTAAGGGATATAGAGTTTTTAACAAATGCTCATTAATTGTGAAAGAATCTACTAATATGACTTTTGATGAAGATAATAGTGCAGCAGCTACTCTTGATGATGATGTTGAGCTATCAACGTCTACTCCAATAAACACCACAACCGAAACAAATTCTCTGGAAAGCTTGCCTAAGAAATTCTCTTTCAAGCCATCACATCCAGAAAATTTGGTAATCGGTAAGGTTTCACGAGGAGTAACTACTAGATCATCATTAAGAGACTCTATTGCTAGCACTGCCTTTATTTTACAAATTGAGCCTAAAAACATTTTAGAAGCTTTCAATGATGAATTTTGGATTTCTGCTATGCAAGAGGAACTCAACCAATTCGAGAGGAGCCAAGTATGGGAACTTGTTCCTAGACCGGCTAATCACTCGATTATTGGTACTAAATGGGTCTTTAGAAACAAAGTGAATGAAGATGGTTCAGTCACACGCAAGAAAGCTCGTCTAGTAGCCCAAGGATACAACCAAGAGGAAGGTATCGACTACGATGAGACGTATGCTCCTGTTGCTAGATTAGAATCCATTCGGATGCTTTGTGCATTTGCAAATTTTCAAAATTTCAAATTATTTCAAATGGATGTTAAAAGTGCTTTCTTGAATGGTTTTATTAAGGAGGAAGTTTATGTAAAACAACCCCCTGGCTTTGAAAATCATAAATTTCCCGACCACGTGTTCAAGCTAAAGAAAGTGCTATATGGCCTCAAACAAGCCCCTAGAGCTTGGTATGAACGGCTAAGCAACTTCTTGCTTGAGAAAGGTTTTTCAAAAGGGAAAATTGACACTACACTGTACATAAAATCTTTCAAAGACACTATTCTTTTAGTACAAATATATGTAGATGATATTATTTTTTGGGTCTACTGATGAAACCCTTTGTCAAGATTTTGCCAAGTGTATGCAGACCGAGTTTGAGATGAGCATGATGGAGGAGCTCAACTACTTTCTTGGACTGCAAGTCAAACAAATATCAAATGGAACCTTCATCTGTCAGTCAAAGTATACAAATGACATGCTGAAGAAATTCGACCTTGATAACGTCAAACCAATCAGCACTACTATGGCTACTTCAACCAAACTTGAACCAGATGATAGTGGCAAACCCGTAGATCAACGTAAGTATCGAGGTATGATAGGCAGTTTACTCTATCTTACTGCTAGTCACCTTGATATAATGTTTAGCGTTTGCCTGTGTGCTAGATATCAAGCTAATCCTAAGGAATCACACATAACCGCGGTTAAGCGTATCTTTCGATACCTTAAGGGTACGGTTACAGTGGGCCTATGGTATCCCAAGTCAACATCATTTGACCTCATTGGTTATTCTGATGCTGACTTCGCCGGATGCAAGGTCGACCGTAAAAGTACGAGCGGTACGTATCATTTATTAGGAAAGGCTTTAGTCTCTTGGTTTAGCAAGAAGCAGAATTCTGTCGCACTATCCACAACAGAAGCTGAATACATAGCAGCTGGACATTGTTGTGCACAAATTCTGTGGATGAAGCAAACCCTTGAAGACTATAATTTATCTTTTATGCATATTCTAATCTTTTGTGACAACACTAGTGCTATAAACTTGACTAAGAACCCCATTTGTCACTCACGCACGAAGCACATTGAGATACGACACCACTTTTTGCGTGATCATCAGCAAAATGGCACGATTAACTTAGAATTTATTGACACTGATCATCAGTTAGCAGACTTCTTCACCAAACCATTATCCGAAGAGCGCTTCAATTTTCTTTGTCGTGAACTTAGAATTTTAGATGAAGCTGTTATAAATTAAAAATAAACCTGCGTAAATATCGAATATATTGTGATTCTCTTATGATGAACTTGCTATGGGTACAAGTCGAAAGGGTCCTTCTGACAATAAGGCGTAAAAGCCTAAGCGACACGGTACACTAGTCCTCAGGACTACCGCTAGCTGGGATCCGGCCCCTGCAGCTAACCCATGGCAGCTTCAAAATATTGAATTATGATATAATTCCTTGTTTATTACACGGTTCATTTTTTATTTATCACTTGCTGAAATACTAATTTTTCAAACTTCATATTACTGCTTTGAACTCACTATCTGCTATCCATCTATTTACTTATTGGATCTTTTTCTGTACTTATACTCATGTAGTACATCGGTTTTTATCTTTACTTAACCATTTTTTGACTCAACTTAGCCTGATTCCTGTTCTGTCCCCAGGATCCGGAATTCGGGCCGAACTCTGCCCTTACCAGAGTTCGGGCCGAATTCGGCCTGCCTGTTCTAGAACCGGGAACAGGCTCAGCCGTTGATCCAATTGTTGATCCAATGGTCATAATTTGACCCGACCAAGAGAAACCCTCTCTTTATTTCAGTTTCTCTTCCCTCTCCTTCCTTCTTACCACCTTTTCTACTTCTCCTACTCAAAACTCTCAAAACCCTAACCCTAGTTTCTCCTCTCTTGTGCTCCATTCTTCCCCAAACTCAAGGAGGAGGCTTGGTTTTCAATTCTCTTTTATAATCTTCCACTTTTTTGAGGTATAATTTCTTACTTCTCTATATCTCAAATTTCTTCATTATTATCTATCTATTGTGTTATAGCTCCACGATTGCTTAACCGTAGGAAGAGACTTCGGACCGAGGGCGCATCCTCGTCGAATGCTCCTCCTCCAGTTGAGCCGCCCGTTGCACCACCCGTTGTACCGGCAATTGAACAACAAACCCATCCGTTGTTCAATCCTCCATGTCCACGTGATCCAAACACTTTCGACGACCGAATTTTTATATCACTAGACGCATCAAATGAATGGTTTAGTGATTTTCGGACACGTCCGGTGTTTGCGGGACACCCCATAAACTTTACAATTCTCTCACAGTATGATGCACTCTTTAATGACCTTTGTCTTGATGAACTCGTTACTTCTAATTCGGTCATTTATCGTAGTGCCATACAAATGTTTTATTGCAATTTGACTCATGATAATACTCGCATCTATTCATGTGTTGCGGGTATTGATATCTCATTTGATGATTTTGAATTAGCCGAATATCTTGACCTTATAGAGCCTAATTCTTGGGAGAAGCTTGTTGAAGCTAGATCCTTCATCTTTTCCGAAGGGATTTCTCTAGAGAGCTTCAAGGACGACCTGTGTAGCCCTAACACACGTCCTCGTAAGCTCTTGGCAAAGTACCTCAATCCTTATTTCTATGAGCTTCATCGGATCATTTTCAACACCATTCTACCCAAAGCGGGTTCTACCGATGAAGTCACTTATTTTGAGATTTCAGCTTTGTACCATCTCCATTTCCATGTTCCCTTTAACCTCCCACGCACAATGATGGATTGGATGATCAACTGTAGGAAGAAACCAAGATCTTTGGTTTATGCCTTATACCTTCCTATGATCTTTCGTGCGTTCCATGTACCCCTTGATGAGTGTCCATTCTTACATGCCCCTGCCTTTCTCTCCAAGGCAAGGCGGCTTCATGCGGCCGTTGGCTCCCCGGTCGTGTCTGAGCATTCTGATGACGAGCCAGATGCCCCTCCTCTCGGACAGGATCTACCTCCTCCTCCGGCCACTCTTGAGTCACTTCAGGCCATGCTTCGAGATCGTTTCACTTTGGAGGACGATCGATGGACTCAGCTGGACTATCAGACCATATTGCAGATGAGTGCTATCAGCAACTCGCTGCATGACATCCGGTATTCCATGTCTTGCCATCCTTTTATGCCCATTCCTATGGAGCGAGATCCCGATCGTGAGGGCTTTCGTATTGATAACCCTTGGGTTCATCGCTACATGGATCCGGATGCAGCTTTTGTGGACCCACGTCGCTCCTTTACTGACCCTTCGGACGACGCCGGGCCCTCTCGTGCTCGATGATGGTTTTTGGACTGCTATTGGTGGCTGCTACTGGAGATCTTAGATTATGCTTTCTACATTCTGCTTTAGTTACTTTTATGTACTTGGTTTGTAGTAGACTTATTATGCATTATGCTTTTGAGACATTGGTAGATCTATTATCAGTTTTTATGACTCTTGGTCATTATCTTATATGCAGTTTCTTCTCCTTTATGTGTGTTTTGCCAGTTATAATTTATCTATCTCATATTGCTAAATGCCAAAAGGGGGAGTTATGTGTATATTCTGTTTCTGTTTGTTTGGTTTATATGTGCTTTTGGAAGAATATTATTAACAGGCCAACAGAGATTCACAGCATTGTTTATGGGGGAGCTACTCTTAAGCTCGGCACTTATTATGGGGGAGCTATGTCGTTACATGTGTCCAGGTATGGATATTGAATATACAACTATTATTTTGTCAATTATCAATATGGGGGAGATTGTTGACACAAAGTCACAGTCAACCAAATATTGATAACATTGACTAAATAATACTTGTGATAATTCAATAAGACACACGACGACTATATTCTGCTCAAGCCAGACGTCAGCTCAGACGACAGCTCAATTGTGCAAATACAAGTCATTTTTGCGTCTGTACTTTTATATTTTATTGAGTCTAGAATTATTGTAAGCTAAGTTATGCTGGGCTCTTGAGACTCAACCCACAACCTATCCAAAGCCCATAAAGCTCCACATCCAAACTTAGCCCATTTCACCCTTGGACCAGTTCTGTGCTCTGGAGACAGAGTTCGAGCCGAACTCTGCCTCCGCACAGAGTTCGGGCCGAACTCTGTCCCCTAAAAATCAGCACCCTAATTTTTAGGATTGGCTGGTTGCTAGTTGTCCAAAGGCCAAATTTTTGAAAATTCCTACCAGAATTCTGTCCGAATTCTGCCTGTTAAAACCTATAAATAGGCCAAGAATTCTCTCATTTTCACTCATCCAATCTTCTCTTCTCTTCTCTCTTAAGCTCAATATAAGCCATACCCTTCTCATCTGCTAGCCACAAGTTTCCTAAGTCTCGAGTGCTCAGCATCTCTCAGTTAGGAGTCTTGTACAAGAGTTCAAGAAGTCGCTTGGAAAATTCAAAGCATCGCCACTGCGATCCATTGTAAAGAAGTTGACGTGCTCTTCTGAAGTAAAGGCACGGGGTGTAACTACTATTTCACAAATAGTGGATTTAATCCTGAGCTAGAGTTCTAAGGCCTGGACTAGTCCTCCACGAGGGAAACCAGGTTAAAATCAGCTGTGTTTGCGTATGCTCTCTTGCTCCTTATTTATTTTCCGCATTTACTCTAATTATTTTTAGATCGTGAAAGAGTTGAATTTTAATTGGTTATTATTGCTATAACTCTATTCACCCTCCTCTAGAGTTGCCATCTGTTCTTCACTCTATTACTGGTTTGTAGGTGATGTAATTATACTTGCGTGTTGCCTTTAGTGCCCTCCTCCATATCGGATGAGTATAATTATGGATCACCAGTATAAACTTCCTTAGGGATAATTATATAAAGTTACCTAGTATGTGTTCACTTTTCCATCTGAAGGAACTCATTACAAGGTAATGGACTTAGAGTATTAAGTAATGGTATACACTTAGATACAAATAATGGTATCCTCCCCATCGGAGTCACTGCTATTATTTTTATGACCAGAGCAAGACCAACATATTAATTTTATTTTTCATAAAATTATGTTGACATAATAGTAAAATTGATAAGAAAAACCTACTTGAATAAAGTTTAATTTGTATACATCCACACTATCGTGGCATGCTAGATTCAAGGTTTTTAAGGTGTTGGTAAATTTCTTATTATTATTTTGAGGGAATCAATATTTAATTAATTCAAAAAAAATTTCTCTACATAATTTTTATTTATGTGATTCTCAAGATTTCAAAAAATGGATTCTTTCAGTCAACTTATGGTGATTCTTAAAAAAACAAACTTACTGGACCTAATTATATTGACTGGAAACGTAATTTGGACATTCTATTGACTACTGAGGAGTACAAATATGTACTTGTTGAGGAATGCCCACCTAAGCATGATGCTAACTCTGATGAAGAGGTCAAAGAGGCTTATAAGAAGTGGAAAAAGGCATATGAGATGGCACAGTGTTACATTATGGCATCTATGTCAAATGTACAGCAACATCAGCATCAGGCTATGACCACAGCTTATGACATGATGTATAACCTCAAGGAACTCTTCGGACATCAGAGTAGAGCAGCTAGGCAGTTTGCTATGAAGTGTTTGATGAATACAAAAATGGCTGAACGTACGCTAGTAAGGGACCATGTTCTCAAGATGATGGATCATCTGAATGAGATGGAGATCCTTTTAGCTGAAATCGATGGAGAATCCCAGGTCGATATCATTCTCGGAACTCTGCCTAAAATTTTTGATAATTTTTGCCTTAACTACAACATGAACAAAAGGTTGTATAGTTTGGCAGAACTTGCAAAAAAGCTACAAGATGCTGAATCTCTCTTTAGGTAGAGTCATATTTTGTTTCTAAAAAGGCTTCTACTTCTAAGCCAAAAGGCGGTAAGAAGAAAAATAACATTCAGAAACAAGCAAACTTAGCAAAGAAGGCATGGGACCTCAAGGCGCTGTAAAAAGCCAAAAGGTAAATGTTTCAAGTGCAAAGGGTCAGAACATTCGAAGAGTGACCATCCACTTCTCAAACAAGGGAACAAAGAAGGTATATCTTATTTACTAGTAGTTGAACATGTTTAGCGTGTTATCTACCGGCACCTAGTGTGTATATATAGGAGCCACTAATTATGTCTGTAATACATTGTAGGAGTTCCAGAAAACTAGGCGGCTTAGTGATGGAGAGATATGCTTATTCATGGGTTTCGTTACAAAAGTAGCGGTCATTGTATTAGGAGATGTTACTTTATCTTTTGGTAGAAATAAGTCTTTGACATTAAGAGATTGTCTTTATGTACATTCACTTAGAGGGAATTTAATTTCTGTTTCTATGTTAGTTAAGGATGGATATTCAGTTTATTTTAATGACAATATTGTTATTAGAAAGAATAAACATTTATCTGTTCTGGTGCATTAGTTGATAATTTGTATGTCATTAATCCTATTTTGCCCACATTGTAACTTATAGAAATTAATAATATGTCATCTTACTTAAATAAGAGAAAAAACCTTCTTCTATGAACCAAACATATCTTTGGCACTTGTGTTTGGGACATATTAACCTAAGAAAGATTCAAAGACTGGTTGAAGATGGACCTTTGAGTTCATTGGAAGTGGAGGCACTTTCAATCTGTGAATCCTGCTTGAAAGGTAAAATGACCAAAAGGCATTTTTCGGCAAAAGGATATAGGGCCAAAGATGTGCTGGAATTGGTTCATTCTGATTTGTATGGACCCATGACTGTCCATGCTAGAGGTGGCTTTGAATATTTTGTCTCATTTATTGATGATTATTCAAGATATGGATACATTTATTTGATGCGCCGTAAGTCTTAGTGCTTTGAGAAATTCAAAGAGTACAAGGCTGAAACGGAGAAACGTCATAGAAAATATATCAAGTCATTACGTTCAGATCGTGGTGGCGAGTACCTTTTTGGAGAGTTTAGGGATTATTTATCAGAGGCTAGGATTATATCCCAATGGACTGCACCTGGAACACCCCAGCAGAATGGTGTAGCCGAAGAAGGAATAGAACTCTTATGGAGATGGATAGACCAATGATGAGTTATTCAGATTTACCAGATTCGTTTTGGGGATATGCCTTAGAGGCTGCAGCTTATATTTTGAACTTGGTCCCTTCTAAGTTAGTATCTCTTACTCCCATAGAGCTTTGGATTGGACGTAAGCCTAGTCTGAAATATGTTCGAACTTGGGGTAGTCCAGCACATGTGATGAATAGGAAAGCAGATAGGTTGGAATCTCGTACAGAAGTACGCTTGTTTATAGGCTATCCAAGAGGAACAAAAGGATGGAATATAAGATAAGATAATCTCAACAGGGAGTCACAATATGAATAATAAGTCTCGGTGTAAACCGCACCATAAACATATCTCAATACAATCATAATGTCTCATAACTAGATAATGACAT